>JAWPHD010000272.1:0-529012 GCA_037043455.1 Cyrtodaria siliqua | reverse complement strand
AAAAACCATAGGAATCTATTCGATAATAGGAGTAGGGCACGGTTCCCGGATTCCTATGTATCCTTCCCCTCTCTCTGGGGCGGCTCTAAATAACCTATACTGTGTTGTGTTGATGAGCTGTTAAACAACATTCAATTAAATTCATACATTTTTTATTGTTTTTTTTCCGCATAACCTAGCACTAGTCCTTCATAATAAGACTTCGCATTTTGTATACCGTATTTCACATTTCATGTCTCTTTTTTTTTTTTTACTTTTTTTTTCTTTTGCCTCAATGCGAACACTAGTCAATATGAAAAAATAAAGATCACAATAATGAAGATTAAACGTACTGTATGATATCTAAAAATGGATATATATTTACATAATTGTTATAAACTTCCATTCTTGGCATTAATCTCAGCTCTCTGAAGTGCCCAGTGAAATGACGGAGCTATTATTTTTCAACATTTGAATTAAAGACACACCCGGTTAAAATGAGATAATAAATATAATAACAGTCGTGAAAAAAAAGAATGTTGTTAGAAGAGTTTATGGATGTGTAAACGTCTTGAAAACTGGTCGACATCACATGTTAGGTTTCATCCTGGGCTAAAACGACCACTCGTTAGTCTCTGTTTGGCTACCAAGATTTAAAGTACAAAGGTCATAGCAAAAAGAGAAGAATATGGACAAAAGAGGGCCTCAGGGAAGATTTTTGTAAATATATGGAAAACATATTTAAAAATGACCTATTATTGTAGCAAAATAACATTGTTTTTCATTTTAAGACCAAAGAGTAATATAATAGGGCCTTAAAGATGATGAATTAAAAAGAGGGCCTCAGGGAAGATAATTTTACTAACTGGGCCACTGTCTTCTAAGGGCATTCAATGCATTACAATATTAGGTAAAATATTTTATAAGAGGCTCATTATTGCAAAACCAAAAGAGGGAAACGGCTTTCAAAGAAGAAAAGAGGGCCTCATGAAAGATTTTATTGCTAAATGGGCCATTGTCTTGTAATAGCTTCTTTCCCTCGTATTCGATTGTTTAAATTCAATTTGATTACATTGAATTAAATTCAAAATTTAGAAATACTTAAAGAAATGCTTAATCCAGCTCTTTTTCCAAACAAATTTTTACTCCCACCAGGATTTGAACCTGGGTCTTCTACCCTAAAAGGATAGACGTGTTTACCGATTACACCATAGAAGTGGTACATGTTTGTACTAAGAGCAAATGAACTAAAAAATTAAACTGAAGTTCCTAATTTCACAGCAAAGATGTTAAACTAGATTTAGTCCTGGCAACAGGGATTCATTTTGAATTCCAAACAATTTGACGAGGGATCAACGAAGTCAGTGTCACATATTGCAAATACAAGTTAAGGCAAAACTAACTGATGATAACACCATTTTAACCGATAATTTTGATCGGCAATTGGCTACTAATGACAACCCTGACACCTATTTGTTGTGCTTAAAATATAAAGCAAATATAAATATGTGCCTAATAAATACATAATTTTATATATGCAATTAATATAACATTTAAGCATAAAATGATATAGATGGGAGTTGGCTGATTGGAGTCATCTGACGGATAGCTGGCAACATCCGTAAGATGAGGGTCATCAACATGAACCTGGTGGTTCAGTAAATCGGTTGGCTGGTTGTTTGATTGATTTACGTCATTTTTAGCACATGTTAGGCCATATATGATGATCGGTATCATCCATGGTGGGGGCACACCACTTTTTCCTGGGTAGAAATAGTAGTGTATACCTTTTGCCCATCTGAAAGGACACGCTTTCTTAGTTATTTATTCCAACTCGCAGTGAGAGAGGCGAGGTTTCAAACCATCCAAGCCACGGATGCAGTAAATCGGAATGAACCTTCTCAGCACATTAAACATTTAGGGCACTGCTCCCCGATTCAGATGTAACCTTTCCTAATTGTTTTTGGGTCCAGTAACTTCTAGGTATGGTTATATAAAATGTGTAACCTGTTGCTATAAATACTAAAATAATTTTCTCTGCTTTAACAAGGGCTTGCAACCTTCTACTAGATACGTATCATACGATGTATCTGTAGGCAGCATTAAAATAAATTAGTGACTGTCCGTTCATTTGTTTTGTACAATTTAAACAGAATTAATTTGGTGCATATAGTATATATAAACCATCACGGTCTCTTTCAGCGTAAATCCACGTATATAAATGATGTCACGGTCTCTTTCAGCGTAAATCCACCTATATAAATGACGTCACGGTCTCTTTCAGCGTAAATCCACTTAATAAATGACGTCACCGTCTCTTTCAGCGTAAATCCACGTACATGTATATAAATGACGTCATCGTTTCTTTCAGCGTAAATCAACATATAAATGATGTCACCGTCTCTTCCAGTGTAAATCCACATATAGTAACTTCACTGTTAATTTCAGGTTGAATTTGCATAGAATAACTTCAGTTTAATATTTCCAGGCTAAATTCGCCGCATATATATATATATTAACTTCATAGTGTTAATTTCAGTGTAAAAATGTGCATGTATACGACAAAATTGAGTAGTTCAAAAGTTACAACTATTTTGGGGCAAAGGGAGGAGCGGATTCCATGTTCGTTCCTGGTCTGCATACCGGTTGGTTTCTGTAACCATGTATTTTCACAGCTCATCACCCTAAATAAAATCAAAAAAATTATTGGGCTGGTATTCCTGTGGATGCTGTACTGTAGCACCCTCAACTCCAATAAATGGGTCAGGATTTCTTGGAGTAAAGTTGTCCGTAATCCAGTCGGCATGGAACCCTTCGAAATACGAGTCCCGAGTCCGAATCCGAGGCGAAAAAACCCTGAAGACTCCCGGTCGCCAATCAACAGCAGGTCTTCCCCGTAAATTCAGTACGTTCTCGTCGTCAAAACTTTCATTTTCGAAGTCTTCAGAACTAAAATCGGAGGCATTTCAGACATCAATGTCACTACCTTCACTCGATACATTGTCAATGTCCGCCATTTTGGAAAATTCCCCGAAAAAATCACAAACAAGAAATTGCAGCACAGCTGCTGGAAAAAATGTTGGACAATTCTGAACATAATATTAATATTTCAGGGGTCAAGCTAGGGAAAAAGGAGAGCACGGCGAAGTGGGAAATGCGAGTGGATAAAATTCACAATTATTTATATTGGATGAATGATTGATATATGTTGTCAATTTTTATATAAATATATTATATATCTTGGCCTACTGTTTCTTTTCAATTAAAGTTTTTTTAATTTCGACAGACATGTTTTAATAATTGAATTTTGAGTGGTCATATTTCATATGCATATCATTATCAGAGAATTCAATATGAATGTCATTAACGGCTCATCAAAAAATTATAGGTTATTCAGAGCCGCCCTTGAGAGAGGGGAATGATACATGTAAATGCCCATACCCTTACTCTTACCGAAGTTTTTTTGTTTTCTACATGACATAATGTGAATTCTAGTGCATTTTCTTAATATTTAATTGCTAAAATCCTATGATAATGACCCCCGTGCGAGCCCCTTAAAATCTGACAAACATAGGATAACACTGCTTGTCAAATGTTAGGGGTGTGATGGTGATGGAGAGCCTCTGGTTTGCCCTTGTTATTTAGGGATAAGCCAATTCAATTTGTAAGTTAATGAATTGAATGTTGTTTAATGGCTCATCAACACATTATAGGTTATAATTTTGGAGGCGCCCTATAGAGTAGATCACGCATAGGTTTCTGGAACCAGTCATACTATAACGAATATGTTCTTATAGTTCTATATGAACTAACGTGCTTGGAGGATAGTCTCCGATATACAAAACCTCCCAATTTACGTCCCCATCCGACGGACGAGGTCAATGAAAAGTGTCTTGCTGAGGAACACCAAGACGAAACTCAGTGGCAATTGTGAGGCTTGACCCCGGGTTCACCGGATTTCAAGTTCAGAGGTAACTATTCATAGGGCCTCGCCAGCCCCTTTATAAATTATGAAGCGTTATTTAAAATATGACACATTTCTTTTTAGATCTCTAGATAAATAAACATGAACGAATGCTCTTGTAACATATAGTTCCTTTTGACAATGTCAACTAAGGTCAACTACGGAATTGAAGAACGGGACAAATCATGGCCTGTGGGCTTCGCTTCGCGAAGCTTACCAAAATATTTATTTAATGTTCGGGGCTTCGCTTTGCGCGAAGCTCAATACTTTATAATTATTACACATTCTAGAATTACTTAAAAGTTTACTCAGGACTACATGTACATAGCTAGGCCCAAATGACAACATAGGCCCGATGTTTAACTTATCATAGCGGGGTTGGGTTGGGGGCGTGTAGGCATGATCTTCCGGACTTTTTATTTCAATTAAAATTAGAATACATTAGGTAAGTAAGCTGTCACGGATTTATCTGAAAATACCCCATCCTCCCATTGCTAGACCGTATCATGCATGTGTATAACCATATTAAAATGTCAACTAAGGTCAACTACGGAATTGAAGAACGGGACGAATCATGGCCTGTGGGCTTCGCTTCGCGAAGCTTACCAACATATTTATTTAATGTTCGGGGCTTCGCTTCGTGCGAAGCTCAATACTTAAATATAATTATTAAATGTTCAGGAATTACTTTAAAGTTTACTCCGGACTACATGTACATAGCTAGGCCCAAATGACAACATAGGCCCGATGTTTAACTTATCATTGCGGGGTTGGGGTAGGGTTTGGGGCGTGGCGATATGATCGTCCGGACTTTTTTTTTATTTCATTTTAGAATACATTAGGTAAGTAAGCTGTCACGGATGTATCTGAAAATACCCCCATCCTCCGATTGGCAGACCGTATCATGCATTTGTCTAACCAGTGCCAGACCATATCATGCATTTTTCTAACCTTTACTTGCAAACATTGTAGACCAAAGCAATTAACACATGTTCACGCACATGACGTCATGTTTACTATCGCATGACGTCATGTTTAACGTCAGTTGTTGATGCACAAGTTATTCCAGTCTTGACGTCACATGCTGCTTCTCACAAGTAAAAAGTAAGAAATTTACCTTTAATTAACTTGAAAATACGCTTATCGATGCAAGCCTGAATCCGCTTACCATACGGCGTACTGAAAAATCTGAAGCAGGCCTGAAGAGGTAAACTCCGGACATGAAGAACGCGGTCGACACAATGTCGTAAAGATGAATAATTTGGGGCTTCGCTGCGCGAAGCTTAGGGATAATACAAATGTGTGTTTGTTTTTTTCGGGGTTACCCGCTTTGCGCGAAGCTCTGTGGATAGTTTGCGAGCTTTGCTCCTCCGTATTGTTTTCACGACTTCCGTGAAAGTTTGCTTTGTAGATTATTTTGACTTTTTACGGTAATCGCCGCCATTACCAAAAAAGTGATTACTAGTGGACAACTTCGACGAGAATTGTCCAAAAAACAAGCTCAAAATCACTTTTTTGGACAATTCTCGCGAAGTTGTCCACTAGTAATCGCTTTTTCGGTTATGGCGGCAATTACAGTAAAAAGTCAAAAACATCCACAAAGTAAACTTTTGCGAAAGTCGTGAAAACAATATGGACGAGCAGAGCTCGACAAACGAGCCACAGAGCTTCGCGCAAAGCGCGAAGCCCCGAAATTAAATAACACACATTTATATTATCACTAAGCTTCGCGTAGCGAAGCCCCACATTATTCATATTTACGACATTATGTCGACCGCGTTCTTCATGTCCGGAGTTTACATCGTCCAGCCTGCTCCATATTATTCAGAACGGCGTATGGTACGAAGATTAAGATTTGCATCAATAAGCGTATAAATGTAAATTTCTTACTTTTTTCTTGCGAGAAGCAGCATGTGACGTCAAGACTTGAGTAGGGGTAACTGGTGCATCAGCGACTGACGTTAAACATGACGTCATGCAATATATTAAACATGACGTCATGCGATATTGTAAACATGACGTCAACGGTCATGAGCGTGAACATGTGCTTATTGCTTTTGGTCTACAATGTTTGCCAGCCTGGCAATGGGGAAGAGGATGTGGGTATTTTCAAATACACATCTGTGACAGTTTACTTACCTAATTAATGCATTCTAAAATGAAATGAAAAGTCCGGAGGATCATGCCTCCACGCCCCCAACCATAGGCCTATGCTGTCATTTGGGCCTAGGTAGTTACTGTTCATGTACTCCGGATTAACTTATGTATTTATCATGAATGATAAATTAATAATTACAAAGTATTGAGCTTCGCCCGAAGCGAAGCCCCGAACATTAAATAAAACAATAATATTTTGGTAAGCTTCGCGAAGCGAAGCCCACAGGCCATGATTCGTCCTGTTCTTCAATTTCGTAGCTGACTTTAGTTGACATTTTCAATTCGCATGAAGCGAGACCCCGAAAATTAAACAAATTCATATATCACATACTGAAATAAGCTTCGAGAAGCGGAGCCCCAACTGGCTTACAAATTCATATGTTATAACAATTTTGTGACAGTGTGGTAAACATGGTGAAATGGTGCTGTAAACGCCAAAATAATGCCGAGCGCAGCGAGGTGTATAACAACAATTTAACAAGATGTGTGTATCTCACAAAAGGTTTAATTATTTACAGTTGTAGTCCCCGTCATCCAAACACACACAAGATGATTGCGAGCGCAAACGAGCGTCTGGTCTCAATTTCATTTAAATGCTTAAAGGAATATTTTAGATATCGCTTCATAATTTATAAAGGGGCTGGCGTGGCCCTATAGACAACCGTTGAACTTGAAATCCGCTGAACCCGGGGTAAAGCCTCACCATCGCCACTGAGTTTCGTCTTTGTGTTCTTCAGCAAGACGCTTTTCATTAGCCTCGTCTGTCGGATGGGGACGTAAATTGGGAGGTTTGGTATATTGGAGTCTATCCTCCAAGCACGTTAGTTTAACGAACTATATATAAGAATATATTCGTTATAGTATGTCAGGTTCCAGATTCCATTGTGTGATCTCCTCTCTCGAATAACGAATAATGTGTTGATGAGTCATTAAACAACATTCAGTTCATAACTTACAGATTGAATTGGCTTATCCCCAAATAACAAGGGCGAACCAGAGGCTATCATCCCACCCAAAACCATCACGCCTAAAATTCGACAAGCAATGTTAGCCTATGCTTGTCAGATATTAATGGCCTCGCACGGGGTCATTGATTATCATAGGATTAAGCAATTAAATGTTTTCAGAATGCACTAGAATTCACATTATGTCATGTAGAAAACAAAGAAACTTCGGTAAGAGTAAGGGTATGGGCCTATACACGTATCATTCCCCTCTCTCAGGGGCGGCTCTAAAAAATCTATAATGTTTTTATGAGCCGTTAATGGCATTCATATTAAATTCTCTGATAATGATATACATATTGAATATGACCACTCAAAATTAAATTATTAAAACATGAAATTAAAAAAACACTTTAATTTGAAATGAAACAACAGGCCTAGATATATCATATATTTAAATAAAAATTGACAACATATATAAATCATTCATCCAGTTTTATTAAACCAACATAAATAATTGTGAATTTCCCACTTCGCTGTATTCTCCTTCTCCCCTAGCTTGACTCCTGAAATATTAATATTATGTTCAGAATTGTCCAACATTTTTTCCAGCAGCTGTGCTGCAATTTCTTGTTTGAAAGAATTTTCTACTTTAAAAAATGCGGAAGTAAACAGAAATCAGTGCGCATGCGTTATTGACTTTGTTATTTCCGGGCACATATTCGAATGACGTTTTTCACACGTTTCATGGAGCACATGTTTAAATACTGATGAATCGGTATCCCGAATAGAAAGGGTAGGTACTGATGGATCGTTATCCCGAATGAAATGGGTTAATAAGACAGGTCAACATGTATTTTAATAATAACACATTGACAAAAATCAAGGATCCCAACGGAATCCCAATCTTCCAGAAGTTGGGATTCCTCCTGAAAATTTGGGATCCTCGGGATCCCGGGACACCGTTAGTGTCGAACGGTGCATATAATTACCGGAATCCACCTATTTACCGGAATCCACTTGAATTACCGGAATCCACTTTTTAAAATTGATATATTTTAAAATATTGATAGAATACATTAGTTATTAGCAATTTATTTGTTAGCACAATTCATAAAATACGAAAAAAACTAATAAATATATAAAAAATAACATATTTTATAAAGTATATATCATTATTAGTACATTATCTTTAGTCTTCTAATACTATAACTAATGTATTCTATCAATATTTTAAAATATATCAATTTTAAAAAGTGGATTCCGGTAATTCAAGTGGATTCCGGTAGGATTCTGGTAAATAGGTGGATTCCGGTAATTCTATGCACCCAGTGTCGAACCCTGTGCGTACCAGACCTGTCAAAAGATGACGTCAACAACAAGCTAAAATTAATTTATTTATAATTTATTGTAAAATGTGTTATGGTTTACAATAATTGACTTCTTTCAAGTAAGGGCGTCTAGATATTCACTTTGATGATGTTGTCAAGAGTCGCTTGTAGATGTATTTTGCAGCGAAAATTGTTTTGAAATTGAATGAAAAATCGGGAGTGTAGGCCTTCTTGGGGAAGACACAACGAAAAAGTCAGTGAAATCACCAACGGTTGGGAGATATCGCATGTATATGATAAGTGTAAAATGAAAGAATATTTGCAAACAGTTATTTTTAGCAAGCTATCTCATAGTCATGCTGAATCATACTAAGGAAGTTATGGGAGATTTATTTCAATCGATGAACTTACAGAGTTCATCATGTGATGAATAAGGCGTACATCAGACATCTGCAATATAAAAAACCCAAGTGCATATATACATACCTGCCAGGATTTTAAAACAATTATCCAAATAGAACTTGTTTGCGTCAAGTTGCTAGAAACACAGGAAGTATCCAATGCGCAAGTGCGATTTAGGGTTTGGGGTAAATGCCGTACCGTAACTTAGGCCTAAAATGTGTTTTCTTTTTCTTTTTTTTTCATTCATTACATTTAAGCAAAAGAAAAGTAGTAAAAAACAATGTTTATTCAGTCAAAGACCCAAAATACTTTTAAAAGCCAAACAATTCTCAGATTTTGAATCTAAAAAGATATTGAACCACAAGTAACAAACGATTCAAAGTGTTTTGTGGTCGATAATGGTGACGGGTCGTTTCACACATCGGTTGTTTCGCGGATAGTCGTTTCGCCCATCATATAGTTAGTTGTTTCGCCCACCTTATATATATATATATATATAGTGATGAATAATTACTTATGCAAATACTTATTTGGAGTTAGAACTATTGTATTTTAGGATTAGAAATCATTTTTAATGTATCAAGTATTAAATTTCGTGTTTAGAAGAATATATGAACTTGCGTTTTCTATGTAAAAGAACATTAAACACTTTGAATGAATCAAATAATTATTTTTGCAGTATTAATTAAGTCTTTATTTGTTATAAAATCAATCATTTATATTTATGATGACTACATGCAAGCCTCTCGAAGGAAAAAGCATAAACTTTCATAATTAATAATTACTGTTTGTCATTCACTTTGAATTAAAAAATAATTTCAAATAATTAGAATACAGTTGTGTTTATTGTTTATATTCCCTGTTACCTTTACCCGTATTTCAAATATATCTACAGTATCAAACAGCATTCAAGTCTAGAGAAAATATAGATGTATTACATTTTAAAGGGACACATCGTGAAGATTTTATCAAGCATTCAACTTAGCATGTCAACGTATTAATCTAGGATCATTTTACTTTAAATGTGCTTGCAAATAATTAAATAACAATGTATTGTTTTTACTTTTAATATTTAAGATTGAACAAATGCAAGTTCTATAGAACAACTAACGGGACGCGCGAATTTTTAATAAAACGATTTTGCTGCGTGTTTCTTTATCAAAATGTTTACTCATTTATTTTCTAAATATTTTGCACATATATTTTCTGATAACTAAAATTGTCGTTCATTTCTCTCACTTGTCCTGTATGTAATATCTCTCATCTGTCCTGTATGTAACATTTCTCATCTGTCCTGTTTGTAATATCTCTAATTTGTCCTGTATGTAATATCTCTCATCTGTCCTGTATGTAATATCTCTCATCTATCCTGTATGTAATATCTCTCATCTGTCCTGTATGAAATATCTCTCATCTGTGCTGTATGTAATATCTCTCATCTGTCCCGTATGTAAAATCTCTCATCTGTCCCGTATGTAATATCTCTCATCTATCCTGTATATTAAATGAAAATAAAAAAATATATATAAAAAAAGTGTCCAAAGATGTGCACAAACGCACCACGAAAACACACAACAAAATATATATATATATATAAAGATGTGTCAAAAGATGTGCACAGTTGCACCAAATAAATGAAAAGAAAGAGACACGCACAAAAAAAAGAGAAAAAAAAATGTATATTTTGAAATGTTGAAATGTACTGTAAACATTACGCAAGAATTTTAAAATGTCTGCAATGAAATAGATGAAATGCTTGTTACACCTCCTCGTTGGAACTAACCGGAAACAACCTATTTTTATTCATTCAATTATGAATAAAATATGTTGGCCGACGTATATATATATATATTCATGGGCGTACCCATGGACTTTTTATTGGTACGGCCAAATATATGATGAACGGCGTAAGCTACGAGTGGCTATTGTTTTGCAACATCCCAAATCATGCCTTCTTGTGTATATTTCAGGCCATTGGAGATTGAGTTTCAAAAAAATTGTTCACTTGACTGTCTCTGTCTGTCCGTCCGTCAGTCTGTCTATCCGGATATCTTGTTTGTTATTGGTTTTGTTTTGGTTGAAAGGAGTTTTACGTAAATTTTAGCACATGTTAGGCCATATATGACGGTCGATGTTTTTGTGGTAGAGGCATATCACCGTATTGTTTACTAGGTAGAACCAGTACTGTATACCTCCCGCCATCTGAAGAAAAAATCCAAAAGTTGTCGTATCGCAGTAATACAGCATGATTTTCGTATCGAGTCTATATGTCATTGGTCATATTCGTTTGCTAAACAATTACCAGTATGCTCGCAGGGGAACAAAACTTGTTCCAAACGTACACGTTTGGCAATCTCAAAAGTGATTTCGGTAATAATCCATGATAAAGTGTAATACACATGTTTTGTCAAAGATGATTATTTTGATTTTAAGCAGTGTTGTTAAATTGTCTTTCTTTATGGAAAGCCGTTTGGGACCCACGCTAAAAACCAAACGGCTTTCCATACTTTCTTATATTTGAAAATGTTTTTAAACAATATGTTTATGTAAGTACATGCAAATATTTAAATACCAAACTGGCATATGCAAAATACCTCGGTCAAGAATCATCTGTCGGCTCATTTACTAACACACACACTTTTCACAAATCCTCAAATTATTTGCTATTTTACTGTGTTCTTCTGTCTCATTGCTATATTAAAGGGAATATATATTTTAGTTGCGTGTTTATTGTTGAACATGTAGCGTAATACAGTAACATGCAGGTGGGAAGATAGATGTAGGCAGTGAAGTAATACGTGAAGTCTTATTACTTCACTGATGTAGGGGAATTTCCCAAATATTTCAGATGGTTTAGTATTTCATAAGGCGTCCTATCATTGTGTCAGATGATATCTGTCACGCAACTCTATATTATTAAGTTACGATTTAATTACATCATACTTGCAATCCGATGTTTGCAGTTATTATCCCCAAATATGTTCTGAATGTTTAAGGTTATTGCAGTCATCATTCTATCTTACGAGCACACATTTTTATTCCGATAATGTCTGTATTACTGAAACAAAACACCACAACTTACGTCAAGATGATATCTGAAAGTTAATGGATACAGCATCAAACGTATTTAATTCTTAAATTGTTTTTTTCATGCATGTTAATATCAGTTTTTTGTAAATGTTCAGCTGCTTATTCGTTGTTTAATAATGTAAACATTGGTAACATGTTTTAAGCAATAAAACTCAATCTCATTTGCGGAAATTCTTCATGTACTTCACCGACATATATATATACAACTTACATATTTTTGAATCCCAACTCTATAGACACACTATAAATGGTTTTAACCAGCCATACCAAACAACGAAATTGGACCGCCGAATTAATAGTTACCAAGTCATACTTTATTTACGCATATTCAATAACACAATTATTGTAAGAACCCGTGAATAAACCTATACCTTTAATTGGTACATATACATTATTATATGACCTGAATACCTGGATAGAGTTTTGATAAACGGTTGTGTAGTGTAATTTTGCCATTATTTGGCGGTTAGTTTCTTAAACATATAAATATGCGAAAATATGTCTTCAAGAGGGACACTTAGCTTGGTACCTCGCTGATCTCGACATTATTTTGGGATTTGCAACACCATTTCGCTATGTTACCAAACTATTTATCATAATGTTGTAAAACTTGAAGTTGTTTGAAGATACCCGTGTGGTTGTATGTGACTAAACTAACACTCTGTGATGCTAAAAACGTTGACAGTTGAGTGCAACGCGACTTTTATGAAAAACGTCAAACATATATAGCCATATTTGAGACGTTATTATTAAAATCTTGTTCTCACGAGGACAAAACAAAATTCAGATTCAAGTCGCAAATATCTTCAAATTTACAAATATATATAGTTCATATGCGTACCCTTAAATATTCGAATTGGTCAATTCCCCCTTAAATAAAGATAATTTGTCAATATAGAGTATATGCAAAATAAATATAAACAATCTGTAGAAATTGTTGGTACGGCCAGCCTATGTATATATATTCTTCGCCAATACATTTGGCGGCAACAGTTATGAGTATGATAACAGTTATGAGTAATTTTTTGAGATAATATATAATTAGTGTAAATAATATAACAGTATAAACAAACATTCAACATTCAATAACAACAACACAAATATCATTATGATTCTCCCTTAATTTATTATTCACAGGTTAATAAAAACTCATTCACAATTCACAATCAAATACAATACCTAATAGATGATGGGCGAAACGACTTAGTGGGCGAAACGACTATCAAAATGATGTGCGAAACGACCGATGTGCGAAATAACCGATGCGCGAACGGGAAAGTGTGCGAAACGACCCGGGACCCGAAGTAGGAGAAATACTGGTGTATAACTTCGGGGAGAGTGCGCGAGCTTAATTTAGAAACAGTTGAAAAGGAAGACTTGAATCCCTCCTGACTGTGCTCTCGTCCAGGTGGTTTCACTTAATCACTGTTTTCACGAAAAATGAGTTTCTGTATTGGTCAGTGTTGTCATTATCGACCGGTCCCGGGTCGTTTCGCACACACCAGTATTTCTCCTACTTCGTACTACGTAACCTGTAATACAGATGGCACAACAGTAGTCACGTGGGGGGATGCTCAGTGATCTTAAATGGCCCACCCTTGATGCCCGTCTCAATCAAACGAGCCTCTTATTCTTCTATAAAATACGCAACGACCTGGTCATAATAGAAAAAGAAAAATACCTCCTAAAACACACCTCTAGAAGAATGAGAGCGAATCATGAGTATCAATAAATCAGACCAAGTGCCTACACTGACAGATGTATTTAATAATTTTTTTAACTCATACTTTCCGAGAAAAAATCCACTGTGTAATAATCTCAGCCCTGCAACTGTCTATTCTGAGACAGTAGAGGGGTTCAAATCCCAAACTTAAGCATTAAGGCAGAGGTTAACAGTTAAACCTGTAAATAGTTTTAATCGGTGGCCCAGTCAGTCAGTAGACAAATATCTCTTCTTTTTTTCCCCTTTTTGATAGTTGGATATATGTAAATATTTTTAACATGCCACGGGTCCTGTCATCATGGTCCTATAGGACAGTGTGCAGTACCAATAGAAAGATACCTGGGATGAAAAAATGACATATACAGCCCTGAAAGATACAGATAATCCAAATAAAATGATTATGTTTAAAGGAACTAGAGGCAATTTGAAAGAGTAATTTGCCGTGATTTTCTATGCTTTAAAAGACATTTTGTCAATATGCCATATATGGTAAAAAGGCGCGATGACGTCATCGTTCCA
This sequence comes from Cyrtodaria siliqua, assembly GCA_037043455.1. Lineage (NCBI taxonomy): Eukaryota > Metazoa > Mollusca > Bivalvia > Adapedonta > Hiatellidae > Cyrtodaria > Cyrtodaria siliqua. The sequence goes on along the minus strand of JAWPHD010000272.1, from coordinate 514,903 downwards.
AGATGGCCGCCTTCATTTATGCTTCTTTGCACATTTTCAATAGGTCATATTTCCTTTATTTTAAGAAAGAAATATTTAAACAAAAATGATGTTTTTAGAAAAAATAACTCTAACATGAACTTCATTGCTATGATCGATAGCAATAGGACATATAAAAAGGAAATAAACAAGAAATTTAGATCTTTTCATAATCAGATAAGCCAAAAACTTAGAGGATTAACACATTCGGATCCTAAATCATATTGGATTTTTTTTTATTCTTACTTTTAAAAATCACTTTGTCTTCTTCAATCGTTTAACATTATAACACTATCATACTTTTATCTCACTCTCGCTTGATTTTAAAACTATTTTATCTTTCTTTTAACTGCTAACACTGCACAGACGCGCACCTGCACATAATCCCCATGAGGGGTGCTGCAGTATCAGTAGATATATAGATATTAAACAAATACTCAGGAGAGAGAAATAATATTTTAAACAAGATTACAAGTGAAAACCTTTTATGAGTATTTCAGTAAACTAAATCAAGAGTTTGCAGATGAAGATGAAAATATTCATTTTAATATTCATAATGTTAGCAATGATAATGAAGAGTTAAACTCCCGTTTTACGGAAGCTGAAGTACTTAAAGTTTTGAATAGTTTGAAAGATAATAAATCACCTTCAGTGTTTGATAATATTTTAAATGAATATTTAAAGAAATCTAAATATGTTTTGTTGCCAGTATACTGTAAATTATTCAATATTATATTAGATTCTGGGAATATACCCAATCTTACATGAGTACTCAATTTATTAAACGAGTTGGCAAAATGATATCATGCGAGGCTCAGCATTATATCATTTTTGCTAACGAGTTTGATAAATTCAATAATGAATGAGAACGAATCACTGTGGTATACCGTACCCTGGATATTGCTATGTTCACTGAGTATTGGTGAGTATTATCATTGGATTTCGCGACGCCGGAGATCGAACGAGGGTAAGTTCAGTTTCAATTTTTAGTGTTTTTGAGTTTGTTTGATATAAATTTGATAAAAAATTAAATCATTTGATCATTTTCCCAGTCCCTGAAAACCCGAAAATGTTTCGATATTGCTTAAAAAGGTAATAAGAAGGCAAAACTCGGCTCTTTACTCACGCAATAAATAAACTAGGGTCTGTCAAATTTGATTTTTTTGTTTATATTCATCCGTAAACGAAAAACTTGAATCGAGCAAATTGTGATCCCTAAAACCAAGTAGCTTTAGTCAAAATTTCTGAAAAAATTATGAAATTACAAAAAAGATATAGGTAAAAAAAGATACAATCAAGTGTACCGAGTATTGATTTAGTGTGTGCCGAGTATTGCATTCTAGCTCCACGTTAGTGTACCGAGTATTGTACAAAATAATGAGTTTTGTTCATGCTCATTAATGCTTCATCATGACCCCTACATTGTTTCAGGTGCCATCTCGCTCAAATCACTAGAGCAGTGACAGAAAAACAATAAACATTGCTCCAGCGTACAATAGAATTTGCAGCAACTCTGCAGTTCTGCAGGTGAGAAAGTTCAAGGCCCATTCTCCATATATTACGCCCGAAAATTTGAGTTGTACGCCGAAAATTGAGATCAAAGACGTACACTGAACTTCCAAAAACATCAATGTACGCCGACTTTCTTTACCGCGGGCGTACAGCTGTCAGTGTCAAATTGGTTAAATCATCGATATAGCTCCGCCCATCGGGTCCAATTACATCCAAACGCTGCACAGTCAAGTTGTAAAGCGATTAAATTAACACCCACTGTGTTACTGTGACAGCGTTCGACAGGTGAAACCAGTTGGATCCAGTTTTATTATGGGGTTAGCCACTTGTGTAAATTGAATTGTGTATTGTGTCAAGTATTATGTAAACAGACATCGCTTCTGAGTTCAAAGAAGTGTGGCAATTAATTAATAGGATTAAAGTGGATTACGTTTAATTGATGACTGATTGAATAATTATGAATGGCAGGTTCGTTTGATGCACCTAATTATTTTAAATAAAATATTACGGAATACGCTGCCGATTTATACTGAATGTTTGCGATTGTTTGCATTCAGCGCGAATTTTTACTTTGACGTTAGTGACCGATTGACTAATTATGGAAGGCAGGTTCGTTTTATGCACCTGTTTGTTTATTGCAGATACCATAACCGAACGTGTAATTGTTTGAAATAAAATATTATGCTGCCGATTTATAATGATTGTTTGCGATTGTTTGCATTTAGCGCGAATTTTGATTTTGACGTTGTGACTGATTGACTAATTATGAAAGGTAGGTTATTTGTATGCGTTTGTTTGTTTATTGGCAAACGGATTACGAGACATTAGCTGATTATGAAGATGCAACAGTTTGCCGATCGAGTAATTGTTTTGAATAAAATCTTAGCTGCCGATTTATATGATTGTTTGTATACGGCGAGAAGCAATTTTAAAGCATAATAGAACATCTTTTATTTATGAAAATGAGTAAAAATATGAGTAAATTTAAGAAAGGGTTAAATATTGACTGCTTTAGTTTAGACCGTCATAAGCGTCAAAATGTCGCAACGTTCTCTATTGCATTTCGGTGTCACTCAAAAACGTATTGTTAGTATAATAAAAACAACATCATCAACTGTGTATATATGTTTATTATTAGTATAATAAAAACAACATCAGCATCTGTGTATATATGTTTATGGATAGTTATATAAGCAACTCATAATAAAAACAACATCAGAAAAAATTATTTAATAAAAGTTAATATGCTACAGTTTTGTTTTCATTTTCTACAAATTTTCTACCATGTTCTTCAAACAATGAAAAGTGTTGATAATTATGATAATGATGATGACAGTCAGACAGATGATGATGATTCATTCAATGAAACTTAATGCAAACATGAAGCTATTTAAATTAATACAGTTTAATAAATATCCATAAATTATGTACTTTAAATGTTTTAAAAACACATTTAAAGAACATGAACAATGCATAGTTATTTAAATTGTATTAACACACACAACACTTCAAAGGGCCATGATTTTTGTTGATGATTATGATGATGATGATGATTGATGAATCATGATGATAAATTCAATAAACTTAAACTTCATACAAACATGAAGCTATTTAATATAATTAAATGAATAATTTAATAAATAATTTAATAAATTTAAAAAATATCCATAAATTATGTACTTTAAATGTTTTAAAAACACATTTAAAGAACATGAACTATGCATAGTTATTTAAATTTTATTAACACAAACACTAATTTGAACGGTGATGTCGCGTTAAGTGTGAACTTCCTTAAATTTTCCCTTGAACTTCCAAAATTGACATGAAGGAAGTTTGAACTTCCTTGATTTGAAAATTAGTGGAACCCCTGCTGAGAAGAATGCAGTATTGATAGAAATACACACAGCTTTTTTATACAAACATTCAAGTTTTTGGTTAAAGTGCATTTCTCAGACACGATGACATTTTTTAGTTTTATTCAGTGTCATCTGTTGACTAGTTATAACGTCCCATCAACACATTATTTGATTATTACAGATTTAGGTTATTTTGTTTATTTTTGATATTTTAATTTTAAGGAAACTATGTACCAGTAGCCTACATGAGATGTATACAGAAACGCTTCCTGAAACTGCTTTGCAGATTTGAATGTTTCTTGTGCGTTCCTTTTTCATATTATTAATCTAACAGTTATTAAGATAATAGCAAAATACCCGTTTTTAAGGACTTTTCAAATAACTTTTTATCTTTTTTTTTTTTTTTTTAATTCTTATAATTTATATGTCATGATGGGAATTTTGCTCTAGAATAACCTGTATCAAGCTTGTATTTGTCTTCTTCATTTGGAGATCAGACTATATAAATCATTGTAATGTGTTCTTATATATATTTACTTGTTTATATACCTGTTGACGGGAATTTGTTGATTTACATACATAGTTTATATTACACCTGATCATCCCTTATTTTTTAATAGTTTTATCTTTATATATTTAAATTAATTTTTAATTAATACTTCATTTTTCATAAATTTTTGCACACAATATGACCTATTTATGTGTCAACGTGCCGTAAAACACCATTCATTCATTCATTACGTGGTCCGGTCTTAATTCCATTAAGCGAGGACAGATGCGCCGAAGGCGGAGCTTATCGTACTTATCGTACTTAATCGATATAGGTAATTTGTGGGCGGAGCTTAGCGGTTATCGTGACGGACTATTTTCAATGGAGTTTACTCGACTCTGTGATTTTATGAGACGGATCGATAATTGTCTTCGTATTTCCTTTAACAATTATTGTCGTATTTATTGAAATACATGATTTGTTTAAAGATTGTAATATTGCACAGAAAAAAATGCGCACTTAACAATCAATTACAGTAAGAGAGGCGTGAATTGAGTCTATATAAATTGGCACGAGTGAAAATGTAATATCCTTGTTTAGATAAATTCTATCAAATTCGTGAATTTGTCAGGACCCAGATGATCCTCGTTTTCATGTCACCACCAAACAGTCATGTACTTACACACCATTCTCAATCTGTAATATCCACATTGTTCCGGCACATTTACGATAAACGAAATGGAATTGTATCAAAGTTATGCACATGTACCAACCCTATAAAAACAATGTCTACTGGTATTTTTTGTGGGATTAAAAATGCCGCGGTCTTTTGATGTTGCCGTGCGGCGTCTGAAAACAGGCGATCACCGCGATTGTATGACGTAACACAAAGACCTTTTGATCTTGCGCGTTTACCGCGACTTTGTCGAGATCAAGAACAAAAATTAACAATTTAAAGGAGCAGTATAGAGTAAAGTTATGTGTACTCGACTGTATTGAAATAATAAAAAATCTTTAACGTATTGTTAAATATCTAATTAGATATTAAAATATTAGATGTTCTAATTAAAGGCAACCACGCATAGACGACTGGATATATCAGCTTGCGTCTTTACGCGTTTTATATTTTGAGAAAACGTACTTTATCTAAAAAAATCAAAGGATTTTTCGTTTGTGTTGCAGCTCCATTCACCAAATGACAAGTATATTCAGACAAGATATTAGCCAACATTTCGGTCTAAATTACTCGTGAAAAAATAATCGGCCTCTCATATATCATCACAAATTTGAACACTCATGGAATGTCGAGTAGTTTCAAGTAGTCTTTATTATAACGTCTTTATTATTATTATTTTTGACGTAGTCATTTTTCGTTTGTTACAATTGTTCACGGTCATCTGTTATAGCTACAAACCAGGTTACTGAAACATTCAGCCTATAAAAAAAAAACAATCTGATACTATTAACTTAGGGACAAACAGCAATCTTGAAGTTTTTATCATGCATTAAAATTGAACTTACAATTTAATTATCCAGTATCATTTTTGCACACAATTAGTGCTTTTTAAAAAGTTTTATCAATATGCAAAACAATATATTAAAATCTAATGTGACACTGTGAGTTTAAAAAAAAAATCAAGATTGCTCATGTCCAGGGACACACGGCAATCTTGATTTTTTAAAAACTCACGGCGTCCCGTTAGTTTTTGTCTTAACTTGCATTTGTTCAATCATCAATATTAATTGTTAGAATAGTTCAAAGCAAATTATTTTTGCATATTACTAACTTGTTATAATATTGCATCAGTAATATACTTAAAAAATTGGCAAAATAGTGAAGACAATTGAAATCTCATTTTTTTATTTAAGTATAGGCAAGCAGTTTTAAAGTCAAAATGACGCAGGATAAATCAATCATGGAGCAACTTTTAATGTTTCAATAAAACTCAAGATTGCCATGTGTCCCTTTAAAGGAACTTCCAACTATTGATCATTATATTGCCACAAGAATACATTTAAACAAAGAGAAATTTCTTTTTAATTATATGAAAGTTTAGTACAATGTCAAAACGATTTGGGATTAATACACCCGAGAAGCTAAAAATAATTGCCACGTGTCCATTTAATTTAATCCATATTTAATTTTAACAAAATTAACTTTTAAGAAAGATATCATAGATGTAAACGTGTGGATTCTGAAATATGGAACGCCATGACTGTCTTAGGATGAGCATTTGTCTTTATGTTCGTTGCCTATGCCTTTACATTCGGTACATATGCCTTCAGTACATAATTATGCCTTTATGTTCGGTGCATATGCCATTCAGTTCGGTGCATGTCTTTATGTTCGGTGCATATGCCATATGAATTGTTCGGTGCATAATCCATTATATAAAGTAGTTACTGAGATACTAGCCGCATTCACATACAAATTTGAACTAAGTTTTCTAAGTATAACGGGGGCCATAGTTCTGTTAAATGCAGGAGTTATAGAAACTGACACTGTGGTGTCTGATGATGCTGAATGCAGGTGTGTGAAGTTTCAGAGATACAACTTTAATCAAGTGACGCAGACAACGACAATCAAGATGAAAATAGCTTTTCTTCTTCGAAAAAGCCTAGCAAAAAGGACTCGACAAAAAATCTGTGCATATGCCTTTAAGTTCAGTGCATATGTCTTTATGTTCGGAACATATGCATTTTTGTTCGGTGCATATGCCATATGAATTGTTCGGTGCATTATATACATATATAATCCATTATATAAAGTAGTTTCCGAGATACTAGCTGCATTCACATACAAAGGTCATATCGTCCCATCAACGCAATACTCCGTAAGCGACACGTTTTCAGAAAATCACTTTTTTGCATAAATGGGTCTCTCACATTGAGATACATGTTCTATCAAAAGATTAGAGTTGATTTGGCACTTTTCGGGATTTTATTTCATTAGAAGCACAACTCAATATCTGCAGTCATGAAAAAGTTCAATGCAACAACTCAATAAGTGCACTTACGGAGTTGTTGCATTGAATGTTTCAATGCAAAAACTCTGTAAGTGCACTAACAATAACTCTGTAAATGCACTTACTGAGTTATTGCATTCAATTAATCTGAGTATCATGACTTGTGACAAGACAGTGATGTCACTAAATTAATATGATGTCATAATGTTTTTAATTTATTATGTAGCTTATAAAATATATATTATTCATACAAAAAAAGGAAACATTTTACAATTTCCCCCCAAAATAAAACTTAAATCAATGATCAACACAGGTTGATATTGAGCTCTAAAACCATAGATTAAGAAGAAAGAATATTAAATTTTAGTGTGATTATTAAGATTAAGTTATATTTGAGCAATTTACATCTTTACAACGGAACTGTTAATTAGAAATTGACAAAAATATTTGTCATTTTGTTTTTATCAATATAAATGTGATTGCCTGTGTTTTATCTTTAGTAATAGAATACTATACTGGATATTGGTTTTATCCTTATTGAATAATAGAATATTCACTCAATCTCACAGGAATGTAATATTTATTTTATGATACTGAAAAATACATTTAAAAAAAAATTGGTTCTGCTGAATATTCTTGTAAAATAAACATTCTTTTAAAATAAAACATTACAAAGATTGTTTTTACACTTTAATCAACAGTAAAAGCAAAGATTATAATTTTATATGTATACATTGAGTTTTTCTAAACGAGCGTTCATCATTTGTGTGCATGTAACTGTGTATTTAGCGGGCAATAATTGAAAGTGTTTCATGGTCCGTCCATGGAAATTCAGCATGTTCAACATTGTGCTTAAGACTTTTTGATTCATTTGTGTGCATATAATGGTGTAGCGGGTAATAGGGGAAATGTTTCAGAGACGAATTTAACAATTTTACTTGAGGTAGGAATGATAACAGAAAATAATTACCAGTGTTTTTTAATATCTACTTCATAGAAATGAACTACCTGTATGGTATCCAATTTCATAGAAAGGAAATGTGCATGTGTTTTTTGTGTCTGTGTAATATAATTAATCCTGTTACAAACAAATTGTAATTTAAATTGGTTTAGTGGCATCAAACTGTGTACAGGTGATGGTGAGGACTATGCTTGATTGTGAAAATCTACTTAAGACCTGAGGTCAAATTATTTATTATTGATAAACCAATTAATCAGACATTAAGACAAGTCATATTAGTATTTGTTTTGACCTGCAACAATTGACCCCATGATGCTTTGCATCAAGTTTATACTCCGCACCCAAGTTAAGCAACTTTAACTTAACCATTTACTCTATGGGGTCAGGTGATGGCCTTGCGGAACGTTGGTGGTTCTACCCAGGTGCCCGCTCGTGCACGAAAATTGCCCGTAGGGGCACCTGGGGTCTTCCTCCACCAGTAGAAGCTGGAAAGTCGCCATATGACCTTAGCTGTTGGTGCGACTATAAAATCCAATTCAATTCAATTCAATTCAGGTGATGGCTTTTCATATATTTGGAATTAAATAATTGCAAAAAGGGAATCCTAAGGTGTTTATATGCTTTTGGAAGCAATGGCTGCTGCCAAAATAAGGACTTTACACTGTACTCTTTTAAGTGTTTTATGGAGCGCTGTGGTCTAGTGGTAGAGCATTGAACCCTTGACCGAAAAGTCATGGGTTTGATTCCTGCCATAACCATAATTATGTGTTGTGTCCCTTAGCAAGACACTTTATCTGCATTTGCTTAGTACTGGTTCTACCCAGAAAGACATAAAGAGTGATTCAAATAAGTCCATAGAGCTTTTGTTACAATCAATGTAAAATAAATAAGTTGAACCTAACTGTTCAGTTCAGATTAACGTGTATAACAGAGTAATATGTTCATTCCACCATTGAATGTGCAACCTACAATACAAACTGCTCAGTGGACTTGGTCATACAAGCTTCCCGAATCGTGTATGTTAGTGAGGAAAAGTCAATTCTTATGGATGGCGGGAGGTGTATAGTGCTGGTTCTACCCAGTAAAGTGGGTGGTCTGCTTCCACCACCAAAAAATAAAATTGACCGTCATATATAAATGATATAAAACACCATACAAACAAACAAGCAAATCATGTTATAAAACCTATAATGTTACTCAGTTGGCAATGAACTGACTTCGGTGATTTAAGAACTTAGACACTGCCATTGAGGGCATGAATGTCAAATGTACATCCCCTAGAAACTTGGACAATTGATCCAACTGACATGATGACCATCAAGTAAGACCATGATGGTATTCCCTAACAGTAAGTCTGATGCCATGTGTAAGTAAACATTCAAAGCTACCAGAACCTATAAATAAAAGAGTGCCATTCTAATATTAAATTTGTTAAACAAAATGGATAAAATTGCATCCAATAAGTTTAGTAAATTCAGTATTAAATAGGTATGAAAGCGAGATTCTATTTACCACATACTCCAAAAATGCCACATGCAATACACATTTATAAATGTAGCTGCTTTAGTCTTCTCTGTAACACTCTAAACAGTCAGAACTGCTTCACTGATTTCCGTAACCCCGGAATTAGTTTCGGAAATCTTTCACTGATTTCCGTAACCCCGGAATTAGTTTCGGAAATCTGTACACTGACCTGAACAGAAAAGGCCAAAATGTGATGATTTGACCTTATTTATTTTTCATGTTTATTACACTCAAACTGTATTATGATATTTTTGTCATGGTTTTATTATACTCTCACATCGCAAGTTATGTGATGGAAAGATACCCCACCAATTTTGTACCAAAAAGATTATTCCAATTGTGTATCATGACTTTTAAAAATGTATAAAATTAATGTGTCGCAACTACCAGTTATTGGAAGTTAGAGTATGACAGGGAGCTGAAATGGACATGCTACAAAACAAATAGAGTATGGTTTCATCTCATTGGTTAATTAAATTAACCAACTCAATGACACCATACTCTATCTATTACTTATCAGTTTGTACAAGCTGTCATGGGTGCCATGCTATAAAATCATATAAATATGCTGAACTGTGTCAGATCAACCTTATAGAAAACCTTTCTTGAGTGAAATGTGAATACATTTTTCAGAAGAAAAGAAAAACTTCTATGATTGAAGTGATTGCAATGCCAATACTAATCCCTCTGAAATATTGCTTAATTAAGAACTGATATACAAATTCTCAGCGTTTATACTTTTTTTTATATTTTAAACGCTGGTAGTGAATTGCTAATTCCATGTGGCAGTAGCTCATCCTACTTGAAAAATGAAGTCTACTTGAAATTGGAAGTTTTTTCCCTTCAGAAAGTATCAAGTGAATGCAAAATTACATGTTTAATTAGGAGTTAAAATGATTATTCATTATTGACCAGCCCCTTTAGATGTTATAATTGCCAATATCTGATTATCAAGTTACATGGCATAGTACAATATCTTGCAATAACGTGGATTCACAGGCCTTTTTCTAGGACCCGTTCCCAATGCAAATTAGTGTATTTTGTACATGTACTGATACATCCTTTATGTTACATACTAATCAACATAAGTAGTATGTTATTGATGTAATAGTGTTCCTAACTGTACCTATTAGGCTATTACCTCATCGCAACTTACAAGATGTTGACGTAAACATTTCCCTATTGGCCATTTTATCGAAGAAAAGAATCCCAGTTTGGTCATTTACAAGGGTCCTTTTTCCTAAAACACCTGGAAAAAGCCATGAATCAGTTTTGTATGTACTACCCTTACAATATAGAATTGCCATTAAATAAACTGTGATTTTTTTAGCATTTTTTACGACATGGCCATACATTTTAGGTCTGAATCCAATTTTTTTAATTTTATGGCTGAACTATGTATATGTTAAGCTTTATAGACTTAAATCATAAGCAACTACAAATGCAACTTAGGTATTAATAATAATATCCAGCTCAATTATTCACAAACAGCATATAAGACTATTACACTTAGCAAATGCAGTTGTTGCGTTGACTTTTTTCAGTGCAACAACTCCGTAAGTGCACTTACGGAGTTGTTGCGTTGAACTTTTCAGCGCACAAAGTCACTATGATTTAATTATTATCATTAACTCATTTAAAAATAGTTTTAATTTAAATATCTTAAAAGAATGACCATAGTAAAGGTATATTACACTTAAAACTAAGGCAGTGTCTTTATATGTACCATTGTTAAGGAAAAAACAGTTTTTTGTCTCTCCTGAACAATTTACCAAAGTGCACTTACGGAGTTATTGCGTTGATGGGACGATATGGCGACTTTCCAGCTTCCATTGGTGGAGGAAGACCCCAGGTGCCCCTCCGGGCAATTTTCGTGCACGGGCGGGCACCTGGGTAGAACCACCGACGTTCCGCAAGCCAGCTGGATAGCTTCCTCACATAAAGATTCCTAGGCCCCTGAGGGATCGAACCTACAGCGGTGAGGGGCAAGTGATTTCAAGTCAGAGACGTTAACCACTCGGCCACGGACGCCCCTTTTTTAAGTATAACAGGGGCTATAATTCTGTTAATGCAGGAGTTACAGAAACTGGCTATGTGGTGTCTGTTGATGCCGAATGCAGGTGTGTGAAGTTTCAGAGATACAACTTTAATCAAGTGACGCAGACGACAATGACAATCAAGTGATGAAAATAGTTTTTCTTTTTCGAAAAAGTCTAATAAAAAAGGACTCATGTAAACGTTTCGTACGGACGGATAAGGGAAGCCTAATTTCGTGGCGGTGCATACAAATATGGTTAGTTGATTGAATGTTGTTTTACGTCATTTTCATTACATGTTTTAGATTATTATACATTATTCAACTTTTATAATCGGTCACTTTTCAACGAATTATATATATTGTTTAATAATTCATATTTTCATTTGAAATTTTAACTGGCGTCGTTTAACAAATATCGCTAGCGATTTATAAAACTTAATCTGCCTTGATTGGACTATACCCTTGTTGATAAACTTAATAAAAACTTGATTTAATATGTTTCGGTGATTTTCAGTTTTTAGTATTCATGTTTTTTTCAGAAAACCTGGGTGACCGATTATAAAAGTTGAGTAGTGGTGGAGACACCCCTACCACTTTTTCCTGGATAAAACAAGTACATTTACTTTATACCTCCCCCATTCCAAATAATCAACACTTTCTCAAAAGTCGAAGCAGTGAGAGAGGTTTCAAGCATATGGGCACATACTTTCAGTATACACGCCTTAACAATATAGCCCTTGACAACAGTTTGAAATACAGAAAGACTAAAACAATTGTTTTCTTCTCTAATGTTCTTTATTTATACCAATCAATATTAAAATGCACATCAAATCCACTTTTTTTTTTTATATATATATATATATAATATATATTCCAGAATACTGGCATAATAGATTGAATAAATTGTGGTTTACTGCGCACTAGCACGTTGAGTGACTTGTTTACAGCACACCAACTCTAAAAGGGTTATATAGCACCAACAGGTGTGATCATTTCATGCCCACCTCCTTTTACAGCAAGATAAAAAAAAGTGTACAAAACGGGTTTAGATCCTTCAGACCTGAGAGTTGCTGCAAAATTTGGTGTAAGCACTCCTATTTTTTTGCTGGACCCGTGATCATAGTTTTCAGCCACCACTTAAGTAGCACCTGAAACAATACAGGGATGATGTAGACCTTTAACAGTATAAAAAGGACTACACATGCATCCAGAGGGATTTTACCTCTGCCTGGATAAACTGTGGCCCTATTTTTTCCCAGGAACCATAAAGGAATTCACCAACACAAGAAATGTTATATTGCGTGAAACAGGAATGAACATGCCAGGCTCATCCTCCATTTACATCAAGATAAAATATGGAGAATGGGCCTAGAAGCTTCTAACATGCAGAGGTGCTGCAAATTCTTTAGTAGACACTCCATTTAAGATGAAGCCTCGTTTCCACGGTTGCATATTTAATCTTTCATTCATTCAGCAAAATTCCAAAAGGTCATAAAACCCATGAGGATTAAAAACATACATATTTATATAAAAGGTCGACAGCAGATATACTAATCAAAATTTGATCACTTTTTTCTTCCATATAATTTTATTAGAAATTAATTCATAATAACGTTATTAATTTCATTGATACTTCAACAATTCCACAATTAGAATCAAGTCATATACTGCCCTAAATAAATTCATGTAAATTAGAACTAATGCTATTTATTGTAACTAAAAATTTAAACAGCAAAATAGATCCTTAGCAACCACTGTAGATCCTGCTAGAGGCAGAGGGGTAGGACCCACCTTTCTGTGCATTTTTTTATCATGCTCATTCAAGGTTTTCTTCACGACACTGCATATGCATTCTTCATCTAATATTAAAATCGCTGCCACAGGTAGTAAAGTTAATTTTGCACAAAATTATGCATGCAGATGTACAAATATCCATTACTTGGAAACTCTTACTCAATTTATTTGAAACTTGGCCACAAGGTTTCTTGTGTGGTGCATTTTGAGGTTGTACTATTTTATAGCACCGTCTGGACCATAACATTTTTTAAGCAGCTCTAGTAAGTTGCTAATGAAATGTTTAAAATTGCCTTTACCCTATTATTGGAATAACCTACGGTATTTCAGATCTATGATACTTATATAGAGGCCAGTAAAGATGGACAGACAGATGAGTGCCCCGGCTGGGACTGGCAAGTATGCTGTAGACAGGAGACAACCACAACGTCAACAGTCCAAGGTGGGCAGGTAATTATCGTCTTTATTATATATGATTCGGTTCACTGTTGATGTGAGTCTTAATCAATTACCCCATAATGAAAGGGGTCAAAACTGTGTTTTTTTCTCTATACTTTGGGAACATCTATACTTTGGGAACATAACCCCTACCGCTACAACTAGGAATTTTAGCCCGATTTTTTATGAAATTGGGGTAAAAATACAGGAAAAACATTAATTTAATAAATGCATCTTTAATACTGTTAGAAGAGGCATTTAAAAGCTTTTCAATCTTAGAACTTGTCACACTAATGCTTCTTTTTTTAGCTCGACTATTCAAAGAATCAGAGAGCTTACATAATCACCCTGGCGTTGACCTCCCACATCAAGGTTTGCGTGTAAGCTGTGTTTAAAAGTCTATGTCTCTCATTTCTTATCCTGGCACAACCAAATTTGGTCATGGGCTTCCTTATAGCATTATCTGAAGGGCTGAATAAGTAATTTTTGGTTCCTGTAACCCATGGAACCCAAATTATGATAGCCCTTAAAATGTGTCCCATTTCACATCAAATTTTGCGTGTAAGCTGTGTTTACAAGTCTATATCTCTTAAATTTCTTATCCTAGCACAACCAAATTTGGCCATGAGCTTCCTTATAGCATTATATTAAGGGCTGCTTAAGTAATTTTGGTTCCTGTAACCCTTGGGCTCCCATGGAACCAGTATATTAGGCAGAAATTCAAGAACTGCGTGTAGTGTACTAATATGCAAACAGGGTGTGCAAAATAATTTGCTAACACGTGTTATGCGCCCATTCACGACAAGTGGGTGTCTCTGGGGTAATTTATTTTCACAGATAAAGGTGCGTTTTAGATAATATTTCCTCTATAAATGTATATAAAACATAACAATATTGAGAAAGTAAGAGTTTGGAAGTGTTGTTTAGCAAAAAAACTTTTGTCTTTTACACATTATGGCTCCCATGGAACCCAAATTGTGATAAAATATAAAAGCAGATCAAGGTTTGCGTGTAAGCTGTTGTATATATATATCTATATCTCTTAAAATATTTTTTTTATGTCACCCAAATTTGTATTGGGGCATCGGCTCCCTCCTCCCCAATCCCTCCACACACCCCACCCACACCAACCCACCCCAAAAATGCCATATTAAGCCTTGTGACCACTCTAGCACCTTCATTTAGTATTTGATCTTTACCAAACTTCCACAGATTGTTAATATCAATGAAAGCTCGGACAAGTTCGACACCAGCCAGATCGGATCGGTAACACCTGTGTTATGGCCTTGTTTTTTTCTGAAAAACGTCATTTTCTGCCTTGTGAACACTCTAGCACCTTCATTTATTATTTGATCTTTGCCAGACTTGGCTATCTGGAGTGTTGCCAAACTTGGCTATCTGGAGTGTTCACAAGGCAGAATATAGCTTTTTTTTCAGAAAAACAAGGGCCATAACTCTGCTGTTACTAATTCCCATTTGGCTGGTTTTTGAACTCTTCCGAGCTTTCATTGATATTAACAATCTGTGCAAGTTTGGTAAAGATTTAATACTTAATGAAGGTGCTAGTGTGTTCACAAGGCAGAATATGGCATTTTTCAGCAAATCAAGGGTCATAACTCTGCAGCTCCAACAAATCTCTACAAAAATTCTCACTCATGATACATGAATATACCATGCAAATGGTGAATATGTATTTAACTGGATTAGCATGATGTCAAGTGCTTACAAGTACACCCTTTTCTGGAATACCCTTCATCTACCATGTCTACTATAAAGTATATTTGCATTGCTTCGAATTTCAGTAAAAACAATAACACATTTACAATGGTGTAATTATCTTTGAGGCTTAACCTTAATATATAAACACACTTTGTTTTCTATCTGGGCGCTAGTTGGATTTTAGGGGACCTCAGGAATGGGAATTTTGCATTGTTTTCGCCGAGTTCTCTGTCCATAGAGCTATTCACACACTAGGTGGTAGTGCAAGTCTATTTACTAACTTCCATGTTCCTCTCCACAGTCTTAAGCCCTCTGCAGGGTGGAGACCTGGTGCCCAGCCAAAGCCATTACCAGGTACGCCGGATCCCAGATCGATGGATATGCCAGACTTTGGTATGCGGAGGATTACGCGGGAGGTTGTCAACTCCATCACGGAGCGAGACAAGAGACACGTAGGTATGGGGTTTGTTGGCAGGCTGTTCCAGAGAAACTACCGCCCAGACAGAATGAACTCGTATATCAAGAAACAGATTGATCAGTTTGATGATCATAGGTAATGATTGTGAATTTCCATATAAATCTTAGCGCAATTGTCATTACGTGGTCCCGACTTAAATTCATTAAGCGATGGGAAAGCTTATATTAGCAGGGTTTTATAATGGATATTTCGACAATGAAGCACGTTTAAAACACCTATTTTGCTGAAAAAATGGGATAACCTGCTTAAAATTACTTAAAATGTTTTTGTAAACTTTTAAAGCCGAAATTAAGGTTTTATTTCATACCCTAGCCAACCTCATTTTCGCTTCTTGGAGGAGGGGTTGGGTGGGGTATGAAAGTTTATACTCGGACCACGTAATGGTTAAAGGGACACATGGCAATCTGTATATTTGTTGTGGTGTCCCATTAGTTTTTCTACATAACTTGCATTAGTTCAATTATTAATATTTATTATAAGAATAATATAAAGCAAATTGTGTTCATATTACTAACTGTTAATTATAATGCACCAATAATATATTTAAACCTATGGTAGAATAACTTAGACATTTGAAAACTCAAACAATTATTTTAATTCAAGCAGGTTTAAAATCAAAACGATAGCAGATTAATAAATCGCAGTGCTAATCCTACTGCTTGAATTGCCATGTGTACCGTTAACCAAAGTTTAAGTATGGATATTATTTAAAAAAGTATAAATTTAGGTAATCAGTCTAGGAATACAACACTATTTTAATTGATTTTAAAGGGACCTCAGGCAATCTTCTTTTTTTTTGTGCTTCCCAAAAAATTGAGAATTGTCTCGTTGATTTCTGATTTCCGATAGTTTGTAATAATATTAAATTCATGTCATGGCTTTATTTCACTCCCACACTACAAATAATGTGACAAATTTAGTTTGTATTATGTGCTGTCTCTTAAGAACATCAAGTTGCTGATGGGATTTACAAACAGGTTAAAAATGAAGATTAGTGACAGCTTTGAATATATTAACAATCTAACTACAAACTTTGACCAAAATAATCCAAATATAATTTAATCTAATAAAAAAGATGTGCTCCATTTTACGATGCAAATATGTGTTGAAGCTTTTAAGTTGCCATTTAAATTCAATAAAATATATTTGATTTTCTATGTACTCTATATTATAGACCCTTCTTCACATACTGGGTGACATTTGTCCAGGTTGTGGTGTTTATTGTGTCCGTGTCAGTGTATGGTATAGCTCCAATTGGCTCATCAGAGACCGAGTATTCTAAAGCTGTAAGTAAATAAGATTTCTATTGAATACCTAATATTAGTGTTTCCCCTAATGCGGATTGGCAGGGCGGGTCCTCACGCCCTTTTTTCGCCCCACCATGCAGTCTTTACAAACCACCACGCAATAATTACATGCCACCCCCAGTGCCCTTTCTAAAACTGCTCGCGACTATAGTATATAGACTCTGGAAATACACAAATGCACTTTGACACGTCGTGTGACCTTTAAACTGACAATCACCATATTTAGCTACGGGGTATTTCCAGTCTAAAGGTAAGGGTCAGATGATTCCAGTTTAATGTGATAAGGGTGTACTTCCAAGATTGAAAACACATTTTTAATAGTGTTTCATACTTTCAGCCTTTTTTTTCTATTTTTTTTTTTTTTTTTTGAAGAAATAAAAGTTACTGGCATAAAAAAACAGGGGCGGGCGGGGATGAGAATCTAGCAATTAAGTTAAGTTATACAAGTTAAGTTATACAATGACCATTGTATTACATACCACCACATCAAACTAAATATTGTTTTTATTCTATTTGTATTCACCCAATACACAGAAGTAGACTCGACTCGTACTCGAACATATCATAAATGCGACGCCAAGTTCAAAGATTTTTTTTTACTAATTTTGCGCGTTAAAAACTTTTTTTGGATTTACCCTGCCCTTTTGCAAGGCTGGGGGAAACACTATAATATGACCCATGTGTCATTTTACCCTATTTTGGCTTCACACACACGTGTATGGGTTTGGTCAGATGATTCCAGTAAAATGTTGCAACAAATGTTAGCGATCTAATGGTCTACAATCGTATCTTAGGGCTGTTGTTGTGTCGCCTGCGTAGCATGGCAGACATGTAGAGGGATCACTTTGTCTGTTGTCCGGCCGTCGTTGTTGTTCATAACACTCTAACCTACAACCTAACCTTGACCATAACTTGAAAAGTATTTGACCTATTTCATAAAATTCACACGCCTCTTCATCTTACATCGAAGAAAATCTCTGACTTCCATGTTGGCAGAGTCATACCCAATTTCATTAAACTTTAACCTGCAACCTTACCACACTGAAATAAGCACATGGCAGGCGACACTAATGTGGAACACCCGTCTCGTTTCATTAGTGCTAACTATACTAGTGCTAACCATACTTATTCATGTCCACGCCGCCCATATCTGATATAAACAGTTAGTCTCGATTCTTAAGGATGGCGGGAGGTATACAGTACTGGTTCTACCCAGGAATACGTGGGTGGTCTGCCTCTCCAAAAAAAACGCCATTGTCATATATATGATAACATGGATAACATGTGCTAAAAATGATGTAAGACACCATTCAAACAAACAAGTAAAAACAGTAATAATATTTGAAGTTGACCTCAATGGCTATAACTGCTTTTTAACTTCTTCTGAAACAAGATTGATTTAGTGGGGTTTTACCTCATGTTCAGCACATTTTAGGCTATGCACGATGTTCAGTTGTTAGTGATGGAAACAGACCACCCACTTAATTCCTGGGTAGAACCTGTACTGTATACCTCTTTCCATAAGAATTGACGCTTTCTCACTTACAAATCGTTATTTATGTCTTGATGCATTATAAATGGATTGGTTGGATGGATAGTTAAGAGTGAAGTTTTCAGTAATTAAACACAGTGTCATTTACGGCACCAGTAGTAACAGGTAATTCACATGATGATCCTATCTATAGTAATCTCTCACTCCATGTTTACTCTTGGTAAGCCGCTCATTTGTCAGTTAACAATAACTCCATTCAAATAAACCGTTACTCGGAGAATGGCGTTCTTCTAGTAGACCCATTCTTCAAGAAGAAGTTGTTCTAGCCCGGTGCAGGATAGGGCATACACGTTATACTCATTCATATTTATTAAAATGTGAGCAATTACCAGAATGTATACCCTGCTTTACACCGTTAACGGTGAAACACATCTTGTTGGAATGTGTAGACTTTGATCCTATGCGTCAAAGGTACTACAATGTTAATACTATGAAACTATAGATTTTGGTCTTGTTTTAGATTTCCTGAAAGAAATCAGACTATATAAATCATTATAATATGTTCTTATATATATTTACTTGTTCATATGCCCGTTGACGGGCATTTGTTGATTTAAAAATATCCGTTTTTGTGCACAATAATAATTATGACCTATTTATGTGTCGACGTGCCGTAAAATACCATTCATTCATTCATTCCATGTTTCTATACAGATACTGAAACCAAACCTTGCGTATGAACTAACCAGATACGTAGAACCGGATAACCTATGGATCGGACCACGGCAAGTAAGGATACATTATAATTATACAGAATTTCAATGGATTGTTAAAACTTTAAACTAGAGTAGATTTAAAAGGACTGGATACAGTTTATTTGGATAATGATCATATGTGAATAAGTTTCAGGTTAAATGTTTCATGCGCTTATTACTTAGATTTTCCTGCAATCTCTATGCAAATTTAATATTAAATGCGTCAACCAGTTTTGAAACCTTAAAAGCGTTATAACAAATTATTTCCCATAGGCTGACTTGATACACCTTGGAGCAAAGTACTCTCCTTGCATGAGACATGATCAGGGGATACAAAAGGGGCTGGACAAGGATCTTGCTGAAGAAAAGGGTTCTGCATGCTGCGTACGTGACGATGGGTCAGGCTGTGCCCAGATGACGGAATCGAGATGCTCGGTTAGTGTTTTCTATAAACTGTGTTCTTGTTGAGTTGAGTGAGGGACATGTTACACATGACATGGAAATACTATAATATTTTGATAGCAACAAAAACAAGAACTAACAGTGAGTCAGTGTAGCAATGGCATAAATCCTGATGCTGCGCCGGTATTGCTTTACTAAGAAAATACGAGTGTGTAGCAAGACATAGCAGTCACTTTTCCGGCGATGGCGTCGTCGTCCGCATTTTAAATCAACTATATCAACAACCGCTGCTCAAATTTTTCTGAAACTTTGTCAGATGCTTTATTGAGTCGAGGGACATCACGTAATGCTAAAATGACCAAGGTCAAGGTCATATTTTGCGTTATTTTTCCAAAACTTAACCTTGGTTAGGTAAGTTAACCTCAGTTAACTGTATGTGATTGCCTCATTTTCTTTGTTTGATACTTGGTCATATGTATTGTTGGCATTGGTGGACATCACTGAATTACAAAAACTACCAAGGTCAAGGTCATATTTTTTTCTTATAGGTAACTTAACCTCAGTTAACTTTATGTGATTGCCTCACTTTCTGTCTTTGATACTTGGTCATATGTATTGTTGGCATTGGTAGACATCGCTGAATGACAAAAACTACCAAGGTCAAGGTCCTGTTTTGCGTTATTTACCCTAAACATCAGTTTGGTTAGGTAAGTTAACCTCAGTTAACTTTTTCTGATAACTTTAATTTCTTTTGTTTGATACTTGGTCATATGTATTGTTGGCATTGGTGGATGTCCCTGAATGACAAAAATTACAAGGTCAAGGTTATATTTTGCTTATTTCCCAAAACTTAACCTAGACTTTGGTAGCTTAACCTTAGTTAACTTTATGTGATTGTGTCACTTTATTTCTTTGATACTTGGTCATATATATTGTTGGCATAGGTGGACATCGCTGGATGACAAAAAATACCAAGGTCAAGGTTATATTTTGCATTATTTTCCCCAGACTTAACCTTAGTTTGGTAACTTAACCTTGGTTAGGTAAGTTAACCTCAGTTAACTTTATGTGATTGCCTCACTTTATGTCTTTGATACTTGGTCATATGTATTGTTGGAATTGGTGGACATTGCTGGATGACAAAAAATACCAATGTCAAGGTCATATTTTCCCCTAACTTAACCTTAGTTAGGTAACTTAACCTTGAACTTAACTTCAGTTAACTTTATGTGATTGCCTCACTTTATGTCTTTGATACTTGCTCATATGTCTTGTTGCCATTGGTGGGTATTTTTTCAAAACTACACCCTGGTTAAACCACTTAACCTTAGTATAAACTTAATTTCTTATGATTACCTCGCTTTTATTTGTTTGATACTTGGTCATATGAAGTGTTCTCTTTGGAGGACATCTTTAAAGAACAAATTTAATAAAAAAAAATCATATGCGGTTTGTCGCGGTGGGCGATACACCCTCAGACCAAGATCTTGTTTGTACTAGCATCAAAAATCTTCTTTCTTTTTTTTAATTACTCAAGACTGGTGTTGTAACGTCCAAATATGGATTCTGTCTGCTGAGTACCCTCCCAGTATAATTCTCTATTGCACTGAACACTTACATTCTATGGTGGTGTTTTATATGTTCCTTCCAGAAAACACTGAACACATGGGAGAAGTGGAACTCAACTAACCGTGGGCATGGTACGTGGACAACAGGCACTGTGTGTGGACAAGATCCACTGTAAGTTACATAAATTTACAAAATGAAAATGAAATCGTCTGTTATTGGAACATTCAATTTCAACAATAGCTCATGGTTATACATTTAACATTTTCTTATTCTACTACAGATAACGAGATTGCTTATAAATAGTAACTGCATATAAGTGCCATGTTTTCAATTTAAAGTATTTAATAAAATTACAGGCATATTTCAATAAGATTTTAAGAATCCATCATGAATATCCATGTGAGATAGAGAACTCTCACCCGAGGGGTTAAAATTGCAAACAGGGACGAGGCTCTGCAGAGTGCTTGGTTGCAATTCTGATCCCGAGGGTGAAATTTCCCTATCTCACATGGATCACTCATGATGGATTATTTTTCTCCCATTATGTGTTTATTACCGGCATAAAATCAAAGACTTTGCTGATTTAACACCAGAATAAGTCGACGTAACGTCATGACGTCGTAAGTCACATGTCATGTAAGATAGAGTTATCTCACATGAGGAATATGCCTATCTCATATGAGCAGAAATGGGAGAAAATTATATCTTGCCTGATGTAAGTACATGTATAATGTGACTGGGTAGGATGTCCAATGTGGCAGCATTTGCTATGATAAAAGTTGAACATTGAGCTCAGTGCAACAAGTAGGCGCCATCATGATATGACTGAATAGATAAGGTAGATTTCAACATATTGTAAGACAGTAATCTGTTGTTTTGTTTACCTATTGAATGAAAGTATTTGTCTGGAATGAGTGTGTTGTACTATAGGTATATATTTATATTTGTAAAGTGTGCGGTGGGATGGTTCCCCGACCCACAACGCACTCATTGACGGGGAAAATAAATGGGCTTATCATTATTGGTAGCTGGAAAAAAAAAATGATATGACTGAAAGATCGTTAAAAAAAAATGTTATCCGCGTAAATATGTTACAATAGCCTTGTGAACTACTGGAGCTTCTTTGTTCCATTTGTGGTTCTATCCTCCGTGCATGTTAAAGAACCATAGGAATCTATTTGATAATAAGAGTAGGGCACGGTTTCCGGATTCCTATGTATCCTTCCCCTCTCTCTGGGGCGGCTCTAAATAACCTAAACTGTGTTGATGAGCCGTTGAACAACATTCAATTATAATTATAATAAATTATTGTGGTTCTTGTTTTATTACTGGTATACTACTGATTTTCTTTTACAGTTACTGCAAGAAACCAGCCTTTGTAGCTCCTTTTGTGTGGCCTGATGACATCACAGAGTGGGAGGTAAGCTATTAAAGGCACCCGCCAAATGATGCGTATCTTAAATATTTTTTACGTTGATGTAAACCAACAAAGCAATCAGGTATACATATTGACTAACTCTTTTTTTTATGTCTTCATGGCCTTCATTCTGAATATAATTATACCCCCGCTGTCACTTAACACATTTTTTGTCCCGCAGTGTTGCGCCTCGTGACTAATTTTTATTACTTGCATTTCTCAAACAGTTATAAATGGGTTGTTCCCAATCTCATTAAATTCATATCCTAATTACCCTTTGATACTCTCCACTATAGGATCTGACAACACTGCCTTGGAGGTCACATCAGATCGACTTTACATCTAATCAATATTAATGAGAAGACCAACTAAATTCAACCAATGAAATCGTGCATTTCATATGCACTGCATTTTATATGCACTTTAGATGATGTTCGAGTGAACTGAACAAACAAAAATCCACATAAAATCATGATAAAACACATAGATCTATCCAAAAAAAGATAAAGTCTTCGTGTGTCATTGCTGTGGATTGCACAATAAATTCAAAGACATGCACTATTGCGACGTTCTACGAGTGTAATTTTAGTGTGGGTTCAATCCCAAAAATCGGTCAATTTCTTTTTATACCGCTATTGAAGTCCGTCAAACAGTCTTGTGTTTTTTTCAGTAAATATTCAATAATGGTTGGTGTATTATGTTTGTCAACGCAATATTATTTTGTGTTTTATAAGCCAAAAGTTACGGACATTGTCTCTTTCAATACTGAGCGTAGACTGCTCCACAGCGTTTGACTGAAACTCGACATGCGCAGTGAAGAAGTCAATACTGAGCAATTTTGTAAGCTGAAATCTGATTGGCTAATCGTAAGGTCAATCTGAAGTGACCTCCAATGCAGTGTTGTCAGATTCTTAGTAGGTAGAATATCGCAGCGTGATAAAGTGTCTGATTTTAATGAGATTGGGTTGTTCCCAAACTTCATATACACATCACAACTGATGAGAAAGCGGGGGTATTCATCACCTTCAGTGATAGTTCTAGTTACGAGTTTATAAAAGAGGGTGAATCAGGCTTTTCTAGAAGAATGTAAAATTGTTGCAATTATGATAAAATTATTATATCAGTCAAAGCATGGTATAAGCACCATTTTGTTCAGGTCAAAAATCTGAAATCGCGATATATTTTGAAAGGAATTGGGCGTAAAACCCTTTAATTAACCCTGGTGCATAACTTGGGATAGCTCACATTACAGTGCAAAAGGAATTTCCTTGTAAATAAGGGATCACTTTTAGCCTCATTCATTACGTTTAGGCCCTTAATAATAGAAAGCATCCTTATATGTCAATTTTAAGTCAGAACCCTAACCCCCCAGAAAAAGCCTGATGTGCTCCCTTTAATACCATTTTCAAAAATCAATGGACGCATGTTCAACTTCAGCAATTTTATTGCGTGTTTATAGTCATTTTGAGTGATTAAAAACATATTAGGGCAATTCCGGAATTAAATGTAGGGATGGAGTGGATGGGGGGTGGCACTTTTTCAAACCCCTCTACGAAAATTGACCAATTTTCCGGTCTTCTTTTCCTTTAATAATTATCCTAGAAATTCAGGTGTGAAGTAGTTCTTACCCTTGAAGAGTTAAATAACCTCTTCAGAATAGCAGCATGTGCAGACATTTTTCTCAAGTTCATACACTCGCAGACAAACGTCTTCGGTAAACTGTGTGTCCAAAAACGGCTCCAAAATACGATCTTTATAGTGGAATGTTTATAAATGTCTGTGCCGAAAAATGTGGCATTTTCATCAAGATATCGCAGAACTAACATGATATTTATGCGTAATTTAGGCTGGTAATAATGTGTTAGGACACCGTGGCGATTTATCTGTATGCGTCGTCAATCACGATTTATTTTGAAGACACGCGTTATAGACGACACCATTATTTTTCCTTGAAATCCAAGTTTACATTTATTTTTAAGGACTACAGTCCCCACCACCCATAAAAAATAAATAATTCAGACCCCCACCATGCATCAATTAAAATTTCAGAATCACCCCATGACCCATCTAAAAAAAAGACGAAGCTGATCGACACCCCCATAAGGTTACTGATCGACACCCCCATAAGGTTAATTCTGGAATTACCCTTAATGAACGAAATGCAACGACTATCAATGACAATTCACAATCTTTGTCTTTACTGTCCATCATGGTCTGGGTAATATTTAAATCATGCAACCATTCTTTGATAGTCTAATTGTTCACCCAGTGTTGTTTTTTTGGCTGTTTTTTAGCTCGATGGGTTGACGAGTTGTCCGTTGTCCGTACGTCCGTCCTTTGTCCGTTAACTTTTGCCTTGTGCACACTCTAGGTCCTTCATTATTAATCAGATTTTTACGAAACTTTGCCAGTGTCTTTATATCAATGAAAGCTCAAACAAGTTCGAAAACCAGCCAGATCGGATTAATTTCACTGCAGTTATGGCCCTTGTTTTTCTGAAAAATGCCATATTAAGCTTTGTGAACACTAGCGCCTTTATTTATTATTTGAACATTACCAAACTTGCATAGCTTGTTAATATCAATGAAAGCTCAGACAAGTTTGAAAAACAGCCAAATCAGATCGGTAACACCGGAGTTGTGGCCTTTGTTTTTTCTGAAAAAATGCCATTTTGTGCATTGTGAACACTACAACACCTTCATTTATTGTTTGATCTTTACCAAACTTGCACAGATTGTTAATATCAATGAAAGAGTGGACATCTTCGAAAACCAGCTAAATTGGGTCAGTAACACCAGAGTTATGGCCCTTGTTTTTTCTGAAAAATACCATTTTCTGCCCTGTGAACACTCTAGCACCTTCATTTATTATTTGATCTTTACCAAGCTTGCACAGATTGTTAATAGCAATGAAATCTTTGATGACTTCGAAAAATAGCCAGCTCGGACTATTTATGCTGGAGTTATGGCCCTTGTTTTTGCTAAAATATGCTATTTTCTGCACTCTAGCACCTTCATTTATTATTTGATCTTTACCAAACTTACACTTGGTTAATACCAATGAAAACTCGAACATGTTTAAAAACTAGCCAAATCCAATGAGTAACATCAGAGTTATGGCCCTTGATTTGCTGAAAAATGCCATATTCACCATTATGAACACTCTAGCACCTTCATTTATTATTTGATCTTTACCAAACTTGCACAGATTGCTAAGATCAATGAAAGCTTGAACGAGTTAAAAAACCACCCAAATGGGATTAGTAACAGCAGAGTTATGACCCTTGTTTTTCTGAAAGAAGCTATATTCTGCCTTGTGAACACTCTAGCACCTTCATTTATTATTTGAGGGCTGGCATGGCGCAGTCGGTAGCGCGGCGGATTTGTAACCAGAGGCCCCGGGTTCAATACTGTGTGGTGCCACTGAGTTTCGTCGGTGTGTTCTTGGGCAGGTCACTTTCCCTTAGCCTTGTCCGTCGGATGGGGACGTAAACCGGGCGGTCCCGTGTATCGGTCTATCCTCTGAGCACGTTAAAGAACCATAAGAATCTATTCGATAATAAGAGTAGGGCACGGTTCCCGGATTCCTATGTATCCTTTCCCTCTCTCTGGGGTGGCTCTAAATAACCTATAGTGTGGATGAGCCGTTAAACAACATTCAATTCATGTTTGAAAACCAGCCAAATCGTATTAGTAACACTGGATTTAGTTAAAAATTATGTATTTTGCCTCATTAAGATGATGGAGCTTTCATTTGGCCAGATTTTAACGAAACTTTGCAGGGATGATCAGTACCAAATCTAGTTATGAATATCGTCACCATGTTCCAGTTGAATGATTTTTGGCAGAGTTATGGCCCTTTAAAGGTTTTAATACACACATTTTGCCCGGACTTTTTTTCCTGAACCCCTGGCCGGATTTCAGCGAAACTTTGCAGGGATGATCAGTACCAGGCCTAGTGGTGCATGTCATCACTATGTTCCGCTTGAATGATTTTTGGCGGAGTTATGGCCCTTTAAAAGTTTTACAATACTTTATCTAGACTATTTCTCTTGAGCCTTTGGCTGGATTTCAACGATGAGTACCAAGCCTGGTTTTGCATGTCATTGCCGTATTTCAGTTGAAAGATTTTTGACGGAGTTATAGCCCTTTAAAGGTTTTGATGCACAACTTTATCCCGACTTTTTTTCCTGAACCCCTGGCCGGATTTCAGTGAAACTTTGCAGGGATGATCAATACCAGGCCTAGCGGTGCATATCATCACTAAGTTCCGCTTCAGTGATTTTTGGCTGAGTTATGTCCCTTTAAAGGTTTTAATACACACATTTTGTCCGGACTAGTTTTCCTGAAACACTGGCCGGATTTCAATGAAACTTTGCAGGGATGATCAGTACCAGATGTGCATGTCATCGGCGTGTTTCGGTTAATGATTTTTGTGGAGTTATAGCCCTTTAAAGGTTTTGATACACAAACTTTATCCAGACTAGTCTCTTTTGAACTCCTGGCCGAATTTCACATTTTTTTTGGCAGGGATGATGAGTACCAAGCCTAGTTGCAACTGTCATCGCCGTATTCTGGTTAAATGAGTTATGGCCTATTATACACAAAACATCATCCAGTCAATTATTCCCGAACGCCTGGCTGGATTTCAGTGAAACGGCAGGAATGATCAGCACCAAGCCTAGTTGCGCATGTTGTTGTCAGGTTCTCCATCAAAGAATGGCCAGTAGAGCGATACAGGCCCTCTTGGGTCTCTTGCTTTGTCATTATTGGGCTATATTCCCAATGCCAAATCATATCTTTTTTCCCAATTTTGAGACAAAAATTCCCAATTGAAAGAAAAAACAGGAATGCTATTGTGATACTGATCACTAAATGCTTTTAAATGCCTCTGTTGACCTTAGTATACTGAAAACAGTATTAAAGATACAATTATTTAATGAATGTTTTACTGACTATTTTTACCCAATTTTATGAAAAATCACACTAAATTTCCAAATTGTTGTGGTATGGATTATGTTCCCGAAGTATAGAAAAAAACTGAACTGGAATGTTCATTCACTGATATTATTCAACATTCTAATAAAATTTTCTCTGATATCAACAGTTATGCACAGACACGACTACCCCGAACAGTACTGATCGCCAAGATCGGCACATGTCGTGTAAGATATCGGGACGGCCATGCTGCCATGGCATACAAGGGGAGTGTATGATCACCACTAGGGAGCACTGCGACTTTGTCAGGGGTTACTTCCAGGAAGATGCCTACCTCTGTTCACAGGTAAATATAGACAAGGAAATAGTTTTGAAACCAGGGTTCGACACTAACGTTAGTCCGAGACCACCAGAATTTGCCTCGGACTAACTAGACCTCCAAGCTGAGTAGTCCCGTGGACTACCTACTTTTGACAAAAACAAATAGACATAACTGTCAACTTAGTAATAAAACGCATATAAAACAACTTTATTATAATTTTTCACGAAGTTTGTTAAATCTCCTATCCAAAGTTGTTTTCACTTCGAAAACGCAAAGTTTTTGCGGCAAAATGCTTTTCACAGACATTACTGGTTTCCGGTATGAATGTAAATCAACTAAGCCGAGTCCCAGCGCTTGCTCACCACTGTAGACTGTGTTACGGTCCTTTGCGCTTCTCTGCAATAGTTTGAGTGAACAGAATAGAATAGAATAGACTTATCATGACTGTTACCCATTTTTTACGACAACCGTAAATCATAACAATGCGCGGCCTGGATTGTTTTGCGAGAAAAATGCGAACATTTTTATGCACTCGAAGCACTCTTTTATTAACGCGATTTATTACATACCTTACTATAAATAGTAACACATTTTAGTAGAAAAACAATGATTATCTGTCCTGTTTCTAAATCCATAATCGGCACACTGTGCCATTATGGATTATGGAAAATCAACACAGTAGCAACAGACTGCACGCGAAAGACGTCAACGTCATCAAGTAATACAATAAAGTCATATTGGCGTGCTATGGCTGAGGAACGGACGTTGAAATCTCAACTGCAATTTTAATTTTCACGCCCAGTAAATAAACGTTTAAAGCTTTGAAATATATCATTAAAGCGAAAGACAAGTGAGAAAAGTAACTTAACGTAAATTATTAATTTAATATAAAGTATTTATTTGCCAAATAAGTGTGTGCATCTTATGCTACTTGTATGTTAATGTACACCAACACCGTTTTGTAATTTGTCATAAAGGTGCACTGTTTGTTCTTATTCTTCTTCTCCATTTATAGTAAGGTATGTAATAAAAAGGCAAATATACGGCCGTGGTGTGCCTTTTGTCAATAATGGCACACCTAGTGCATGTCCTTTGAAAATACACTTGCCCTGAGGCTGGGAAAATGGATTTTAAAAATATTTCCAAAAACCCTGTTTTGAAACAGTCTATATCCCTGAGAGAGCTTTCTAATTTAAATAAGGCATTAATTTTGCAATTAAAAATCATCTCAGAGCAGATGGTGAATCTCAGAATTTTATAAAAATAATAAAGACGGGACGAATCGTTCGACTGAAATGATCATATACCACTATTGCATTTCCCATAGGCCTGCATTATAGCCTTTTGGTCTTCAATCCCTGTTTCTAAATAAGAAAAAAGACTAACTTTTCTTAAAGAACTATCTTATATACACTCAAAAATGATCAGCAAATTGGAAATCGGCAAATTGGAAATAATGTAATGCTTTCAGCCTCTAATACTTCACTGAAGGTGTCACCCTTGAATGGCAGTAAATAAATTGTACTTTATTTACTTTTTTTTAGTTTTTGTAAATAAACCCTCAGTACAATTTTATCAATAAAATTGCAAATTTCAATCAAAATATCCTAAATGAACCTGTTTTATGCTGAAAATTTAATATTCTGATGTTTTATGGGGATTTGTTATGATTTTGGTAATTTATTCCAATCAGAATTTATCTTACAATCTGACTAAATGCCCTAATAGACCCTTTACTTTTTTCAACCAATCAGATGCCCCAAAACAATAGTGGTTACTGTATCTTACCTTAAAGAAAATGGTGTTTCAATTAAATGGCTCATCCATGTATAATGATGAAAAACATAAAATAACATGTAAGGACTAAGGTGTGTCTGTGAGCATTTTAAGTTGTTACGGGCTGTTTGGAATGATAGTAGATGTAGATCCTGGTTTTATCTGACTTTAAAAGACTTCCAGACCTTGCAGAGTAAGGCCAAGAGGCAGATGTGCGACTTATTCATGAAATTAATCAATACTGAGATAGAATCCGTCTTTTTGGAGTGTTTTTCGTTTATGTCTACTGTTTCCTTCGTTACTTATATTTTGTATAGTTTAAATCCATTTATTCTGAGGTTCATATTTTGAAAACTAGCCGGACTACCAAAATCTGTGCAGGACTACTTGATTTTGAAAGTTGGTAGTCCTGCGACTACTTGGGTAAAAAAGTTATTGTCAAACCATGGAAACAAGTTTTACGTGCAGTCTGTTGTTGCCTGTTTGGCATAATACTCATCATGCTAATTGACATAATATTGACAACATAAAAAAACAACGACAAGGTAGTATGTTTTAAACTTATTTAATAAGCTTTGTTGAAAAAGATGTCATCATGCCATCCTAAAAAAATACATTTGTTTGCTATTTCCCTACCCAGGATTTTATAAGTGAGTAAGTAGGTAGGTGATTTTTTTTTTGTCGAAGACAGTAAAAACCTTAAGAAATGAAAGAAATATATACTAAAGATAGTAAAAAAACACAACTATATTAAAGAATTGCTATAAAAAGTTATCAGTAGGGACTTTTGTCATGGATAGGTAGGGAAACAGCAAACCAACAATGTCATTATTTTATGACCAATTTTATGGTCGGCCTCAGCTGTGTAATTTTCTTCAATCATGACAGCAACGTTGCTTTATTTATTGTATCAGCAGAGTTTCTTTCATCCCAGTTTTATTTGTAATTATAATTCTTTTCTTTAAACTCAGTCTTTGATGAAGCAGATCTGTGGCATAATACCGTTCACCGCGGATGAATACCCGGACCAGTTCTACATGGTTAATCTGATGCTGTATTTGTGTTCCTCTATGTTAGCTGCCGTGCATGAAGCAGATCTGTGGCATGATAACGTTCACCGCGGATGAATACCCGGACCAGTTCTACATGGTTAATCTAATGCTGTATTTGTGTTCCTCTATGTTAGGTGCATGCTGTTCATGAAGCAGATCTGTGGCATAATAACGTTCACCGCGGATGAATACCCGGACCAGCTCTACATGGTTAATCTAATGCTGTATTTGTGTTCCTCTATGTTAGGTGCCGTGCATGAAGCAGATCTGTGGCATGATACCGTTCACCGCGGATGAATACCCGAGCCAGTTCTACATGGTTAATCTAATGCTGTATTTATGTTCCTCTATATTAGGTGGTGTGCATGAAGCAGATCTGTGTCATGATACCGTTCACCGCGAATGAATACCCGGACCAGTTCTATAGACTCTGGACCTCGCTGTTTCTGCACGGAGGGTATGTACATAATAAAACATAGGTCTAATGTACAAATTATGTAAAAGTTTATTTTTGTGATGAATTATTTTATTATTAGCTCTACTGATCAGAGATCAGCAGAGCTTATGCCGTGGTGCGGCGTCCGTCGTCCGTCCGTCCGTCCGTCCGTCTGTCCGTTAACTTTTATTTGTAGCGACTACTCCTCTGAAACTACTGGATGGATATTCATCAAACTTTACAGAAATGTTGCCCATGAAGTCTAGTTGATCCTAGCAAAAATTCATGTTGATGTAAAATCCAAGATGTCCGCCAAAGCTAAAAATAGATACTTTAAATTCAAGTTTGTAGCGACTACTTCTTGAAAACTATAAGTGATATTGATATGGGACTTTTTCTAAAATGATCAGCATGACATGATATTGGTCCTTGTCGAAAATCGTTTTGATTTGACGTTAAACATGGCTGCCAGCGGCCATCTTTGTTTACATAGAGTTATATAATGAAAACTTGTAGCGACTACTCCTCTGAAACTACTTGACGGATTTTCATGAAACTTCACAGGAATGTTGCTCTTGATGTCTAAATGATCCTAGCAAAATTTCAGGTCAGCCGGAAATTCAAGATGGCCGCCACGGCTAAAAATAAATTTTCAAAATACAAGTTTGTAGCGACTACTTCTTGAAAACTATAAGTGATATTGATATGGGACTTTTTCTAAAATGATCAGCATGACATGATGTTGGACCTTATCAAAAATCGTTTTGATTCGACGTTAAACGTGGCTGCCAGCGGCCATCTTTGTTTACATAGAGTTATATAGTAAAAACTTGTAGCGACTACACCTCTGAAACTACTTGGCGGATTTTCATGAAACTTTACAGGAATGTTGCTCTTAATGTCTAATTGATCCTAGCAAAATTTCAGATCGGCCAGAAATTCAAGATGGCTGCCACAGTTAAAAATAGATTTTTAAAAAATAAGTTTGTAGCGACTACTTCTTGAAAACTATAAGTGATATTGATATGGGACTTTTTCTAAAATGATCAGCATGACATGATGGTTATCCGAGTCGAACATTATTTTGATTCGACATTAAACATGGCTGCCAGTGGCCATCTTTGTTTACATGGAGTTATATAATGAAAACTTGTAGCGACTACTCCTCTGAAACTACTTGACGGATTTTCATGAAACTTCACAGAGTTGTTGCTCTTGATGTCTAATTGATCCTAGCAAAATTTCAGGTTGGCCGGAAATTCAAGATGGCCGCCATGGCTAAAAATAGATTTTCAAAATACAAGTATGTAGCGACTACATCTTGAAAACTATAAGTGATATTGATATGGGACTTTTTCTAAAATGATCAGCATGACATGATGGTTATCCGAGTCGAACATTATTTTGATTCGACATTAAACATGGCTGCCAGTGGCCATCTTTGTTTACATAGAGTTATATAATGAAAACTTGTAGCGACTACTTCTCTGAAACTACTTGACGGATTTTCATGAAACTTCACAGAAATGTTGCTCTTGATGTCTAATTGATCCTAGCAAAATTTCAGGTCGGCCGGAAATTCAAGATGGCCGCCATGGCTAAAAATAGATTTTTAAAATGCAAGTTTGTAGCGACTACTTCTTGAAAACTATAAGTGATATTGATATGGGACTTTTTCTAAAATGATCAGCATTACATGATGTTGGTCCTTGTCAAAAATCATTTTGATTAGATGTTAAACATCGCTGTCAGCGGCCATCTTTGTTTACATAGAATTATATAATGAAAACTTGTAGCGACTACTCCTCTGAAACTACTTGACGGATTTTCATGAACTTCACAGGAATGTTGCTCTTGATGTCTAATTGATCCTAGCAAAATATCAGGTCGGCCGGAAATTCAAGATGGCCGCCACGGCTAAAAATAGATTTTCAAAAAACAAGTTTGTAGCGACTACTTCCTGAAAACAAAATCAATCAGTAGAGCTTCAAGGTCATTGACCTCTTGTATAAAATGTAGGGTTGGGTGGTTACAGGTGTGGGTTGCAGGTGTGTTTAGCATGTCTTATAAACTCCTGCTTGCCCTCTTGACCCATTGGTATATTGACTTTAGTACAATGAAGGTGGATATCTTACAGGGTTTGCTGGGGTATGAAATAAAACCTTAGTTTCAGCTTAAAAGTTTCCATAGTATAAAATTAAAATAATTATAAATAGGTAATTTTAAACATGCTATCACATTTTGTCAGTAAAACATGTTTTAAACGTGTTTTATTGTCGAAATATCCGTTATAAAATCCTGCTAATATACGCTTTCCCATCGCTTCATGAAATTAAGGCGGAACCACGTAATGTGCACCCTGACTAACACAGTCATTCAATAAACTTGATTTAAGAAGCCCCTCAAAGTGAAAGAAGAAAAGACGCGATTGATTTTATTCTGGTTGATATTATTCATATTAAACCCGTCTAAAGATAATTGGCAGACTTACTGTTAAAGTGTATTAACCACAGGTTCATTTATTGCTGCATGAAGAAGGTTTAACAGAGTTGTTACCCCTGCATCCTCCAGAGGGGTGAGGGGATATAGTAATAATAATTAATATAAATATCACATTCATGAGATGGTGATAGTAAGAATTTTCACCCTGAGGATATGATTATCGCCCATTATTATGTCGAAATCCCCTCGGGCCAGAATGAGATTTATTTTCAGTAGTTCTACAGTTTTCACTTTACTGGATTTTTTTTTATTATAGTTAGATTGGAAATAACTAAGAATATGAGTGTTAGTTTATTGAAATCGGTAAAGAACTTTTTAAGTTATGATGAGTTAAAAATAGCAATTTCGCCATACTGAGATTGTCATCGAAACGGTATGCACACCAAGGCGCACCAAAGCTGCGCATGCGATAATTTTTTATTATCACACTGCTATTTACTATCACCCTGTAATAGCACCCGCACATCGGATAGTAACACATTGTTGTCTATGGGGATTTAGCATGGGTGTTTTATGTGAGGTATAATAATAGATTTATTCTGAAGTTGTCCATCCTGCTTTACAGATTACAATCATGATTCATACTTTGTTATTTTACATCCATTTGACAGAATTTCCACTATTGTTATTGCATCATCAGGACTTTTTGGGATTCTTATATAATATAAGGATGTTCCTCTGACAAGATAATTTAATTCTGAAACAAGTTCTTGAATATCCAACAGATTGTTCCACCTGATCATCACGTTGGGCTTCCAGATATTGATAATGCGAGACATGGAGAAGTTGACAGGGGCTATCAGGATGGCGATTATCTATGTGGGTGCGGGCATAGCGGGGAACTTGTCTAGCTGTATATTTGTGCCATACCATGTAGAGGTATGTTATCCATTTGATACATGTGAATGCTCGTACTCTGTCATGTTTAAGTAGTCTGCTTGCAGAATCAGTTGCAGAAGTCACTAAAGTTGTCTGCTGTCAGTTGCAGAAGTCACTTAAGTTGTCTGCTGCCGGATGCAGAAGTCACATAAGGTGTCTGCTGTCAGTTGCAGAAATCACTTAAGTTGTCTGCTGTCAGTTGCAGAAGTCACTTAAGTTGTCTGCTGTCAGTTGCAGAAGTCAATTAAGCTGTCTGCTGTCAGTTGCACAAGTCACTTAAGTTGTCTGCTGTCAGATGCAGAAGTCAATTAAGCTGTCTGCTGTCAGTTGCAGAAATCACAAGTTGTCTGCTGTCAGTTGCAGAAATCACTTAAGTTGTCTGCTGTCAGATGCAGAAGTCACTTAAGGTGTCTGCTGTCAGTTGTAGAAGTCATTTAAGTTGTCTGCTGTCCAGTGCAGAAGTCATTTAAGTTGCCTGCTGCCAGTTGCAGAAATCACTTAAGGTGTCTGCTGTCAGTTGCAGAAGTCACTTAAGATGTCTGCTGTCAGTTGCAGAAGTCACTTAAGTTGTCTGCTGTCAGTTGCAGAAGTCAATTAAGTTTTCTGCTATCAGTTGCAGGAGTCAATTAGGTAGTCTGCTGTCAGTTGCAGAAGTCACTTAAGTTGTCTGCTGTCAGTTGCAGAAGTCAATTAAGTTTTCTGCTATCAGTTGCAGGAGTCAATTAGGTAGTCTGCTGTCAGTTGCAGAAGTCATTTAAGTCGTCTGCTGTCATTTGCAGAAGTCAGGTAGTCTGCTGTCAGTTGCAGAAGTCAAGTAGTCAGTTGCAGAAGTCAAGTAGTCTGCTGTCAGTTGCAGAATTCATTTAAGGTGTATGCTGTCAGTTGCAGAGTCACTTTAATAGGTCGTTTGCTGCCATTTGTAGAAGTCATTGGTCTGCTGTCAGTTGCAGAAGTCACTTAAGTTGTCTGCTGTTAAAGGGACACACAGCTTTCTTGATTTTTTAAAAACTCACAGCATCTCGTTAGTTTCTCTACATGACTGGCATTTGTTCAATCATAAAATAGTAATTATAAGAAAAGTTTAAAACAAAACATTTTTACATATTACTGACTATTGATAATATTGCACCAGTTATATATTTAAACGTTTGGTAGAATAACAAAGAAAAACTGAAACTCATGCAATTATATGCAAGCACTGAGGTTTACAAAAGCGAAAATTATACTGGATTAATAAATCAAGTTGCTAATTTAATGCTTGGTACAAAGTGCAAGATTTCCATGTGCGAGTCATTAACTAGTCAATGAAATATTAAAATTTGGCAAGCATTGATATTGCATGTGGATAACAAGCTTCTTTCAACTGTAAAGAAATGGAAACATATCTAGTATTTGCATGAAGTCGACATGGTTACCAAGTGTTCATGTATCTTTAGCTGCAGATTCAAATCCCACTAGAAATGAGAATTGTTGATTCTTATGGATGGCAGGAGGAATACAGAAAAATCGGTGCCTCTACCACAAAAAATCGACATCACATATGGCCTAACATGTGCTAAAAATTATGTAAAACACAATTCAAACGAACACAAATATATTTATATATAATCTATACATATATCGTGTATATGTGTTGTAGGTTGGACCAGCTGGTTCTCAGTTTGGTATACTGGCATGTCTGCTGGTAGAGGTGCTTCAGAGTTGGCAGATGTTGGAACGACCGTCCATCGCCCTTCTCAAGGTCCTGGTTCCCATCGTGCTGCTCTTCGGGCTCGGGCTCCTGCCCTGGATCGACAACTGGGCTCACATCAGCGGCTTCCTTTTTGGATTCCTGCTAGCATTTGCATTACTTCCATACGTGTCGTTCGGGACATTCGATAAAAGACGCAAGTTGATAGGGATATTGTTTTCTCTGGGAGGAGGCATATTGCTGTTTGTACTTTTGGTGGTGCTGTTCTATGTGCTACCTCTGTATGACTGCCCGGGGTGTCAATATTTCAACTGTATTCCTTTCACGGCAGATTTTTGTAAGAACATGGCAATCGACATTGACAGAAATGCAACCTACAGCACTGTCTAAATAACTGGCTAGGATGCATTTATTTTGTATTGATGATAGAGACTATTCATTTACTACATTGTCCAATTTAATTAGTAGAATTAGCATTTTTAATTATAATTACAGAAGGATGTTTATTACTATTGTGCATGTATGGTCTACACTTTTAATTCTGATTTTTGCAAGGAAATAAGATCTTTTGATCTTTTTTTCAGTTAGAAGAATATAGAGAATATTATGTCAGTGCCTTTTACTATCAAGTTTATTAGGCGAGGCTTAGAAAACGAAGAATGGCGAGGCTCTGCTGAGCCATTCATTGTTTCCGTGCCGAGCCTAATAAACTTGATAGTAAAAGGCACTGACATAATATTCTATTTATCATGTAGATTATCCACATTTTTTTGTATGAATTACTATTATTACCTATTTCTCAGAATGTTACGCTTATCGAGGACGCCACCATGTTGTTGTTTTTTGTTTGTTTTATGACGTCAAACAATGTTACTTGCATGACGTCAGATAACGTTACGTACAATAAACGCCGAGGGATTCCACATTGATTTGCTTTATTGGTCAACTTGCCTAATAAAGCAAAATTTAATAGGTCACCCTTTTATTGTCAGAAAAGTGCATATCTGCATGATAAATAATGTTTCATGGGTATCTGGTGAAGATCGAAAATTCCAACACGAGTTATAATATTATTTTTTTAAAGCAAGGCTCTGCCGAGGTTCAGATAAATACCAGGCTTTGGAATTACCCCATCTCAGCCAGGTACCCATGATGGATTCTTTTTGTTGCACACCATCAACATTTTGTGCGTTGATGTAGCAAATAGACAGTTTTGTATTTTTTTGTTTGTGCACAATGGCCTTGTGCAACTTTTGATGTTATCAGCATCGTTTTTGATGTTATTTGCATCGTTTTTGATGTTAT
This sequence comes from Cyrtodaria siliqua, assembly GCA_037043455.1. Taxonomy (NCBI): domain Eukaryota; kingdom Metazoa; phylum Mollusca; class Bivalvia; order Adapedonta; family Hiatellidae; genus Cyrtodaria; species Cyrtodaria siliqua. The sequence goes on along the minus strand of JAWPHD010000272.1, from coordinate 477,268 downwards.
CAGCATCATTTTTGATGTGCATGACTTTTATCTGACGCCCCATGAGTAAGATCAGGTTTTCCAGTACTTAGCTGGTATGCAAGAACACATATTCTTTAATATAATACCAATTCTAGTGTTAAGGAAATTATTTAGAAATATTTTACACACAAAACATAAGGTATGTTTGAACAATTATTCTAAATGTAATATATATAACATAATTATATTCGTGTGTGACATTCATATCATGTAGATTTTCATACAAGTTTATTTCTATTTAGATTTTTACTATCATTTATACATCATACATATATGTATTCTTATAATTATTTCATTGTATTTATACTTAATTTATAGAATATATCAAGGAGTGTTTTAATAGAGTCTCTGTTATTGTTGAGGTTAAGTTTTTACCCCATATTCTGTGTGGCGATAACGGGATGTTTGATAATAATTAAGTGTTTTTTTGTGTCGGAGTGAATGGTTTTAACCAGAATTTGTATTTCAATTTTTAGACTTCATCTTTATTGCTCAAGTTTTATAAATATCATCTATGCAGTGTAGAAATCTTTCCATTGGAAGCATAGTTATGATTTATACTGTTTTTTACTTGTATACTGTATTGTATATAGAATATAAGATTTTTCTTGGGTATCTGGGGAAGATTGAGAATTCCAACTCGAGGTTTCGATTAAAACACGAATACTGAGGGTTGGAATTTCTCTGTCTGAACCGGATATACATGATTCTTCTGACGTTCCCCGTGTGGTTGCCGGGGTAGAAGACAACCACTGCAAATCCCGCTAGAGGCAGAGGGGTAGGACCCCACCTTCATGTTCATTTTGTCATTTTTTTATCATGCTCATTCAAGGTCTACTTCATGACACCGCATATGCAAATGTGGAAACGTGGCTCCATCGTAAATGGAGTGTCTACAATAGTATTTGCAACAACTCTGCAGTTCTGCAGGTTAGAAGGTTCTAGGCCCATTCTCCATATTTTTGTCTAAATGTAAATGGGGGATGAGCCTGGCATGTTCATCCCTGTTTGGTGCCATATAACCTTTCTTGTGTTGGTGCGCCGTAAAACCCTAATTCAATTCTTCTTCTGACGTACCATTGCTGTTATGTGCATTTACATCAACAATCTGGTATGTTTATTTACACCATGACGCATGCAACCCTTGATGTTATCAACATCTTTGTTGATGCATATGACTACACCCGGCATGTGTCGGATCAGATGTTCTAACCTATTTTTAAAATGTGTAAAACGTAGATATGCAAGAATATTCCATAGCTCTTCTGTGTTTATGGCTTGATTTAGTTTCTATTCACTTTTAATTCTTGTATCTTAATATGTTTTTAACACTTTGAGCCATTTACAGCTTTAATAGTTGTACAATGAGAACTGGAGTCTTGTATATTGTTTACAATTTGAGTTATGTTCAGCTCAGGTGAGCGACGAGAACCATAGTGTGCCTCTTCTTTACATTCCTTATTCCTTTTTCCTTTTTATAGAACCTTTTTTATGATAAATAGCTAACCTATACATTTATTATTAAACCTGATCGAGGTTTATAGGGATAGTCTCCTCTGACCAAGCATATATGTAAAGTGTCCCCTGACCAAGCAAAACGTCCTATTTTTTCAGCCTGTTGTTTTGGCATGTGTGTGGAGGACAATATATTTCGAATGGTGCAACTCTGCAGTTGTGCAGGTGAGAATGTTCTAGGTCCATTCTGCATATGTTTATCTGGATGGAAATGGAATGCGGGCCTGGAATATTCACTCCTGTTGGCGCTATATAACCTTTTTGTTTTGGTGTGCCTTAAAACCCAGTTTAACTTTAATAGAGAAAGTTTTGTGTTGTGCTTCAGGTGAACATGAAATCCTGTTGTTAAACTCATAACTTCTGTGCTTGAATGTTGTCATAAATATCATACAGCCATCAGCTATCCGCCTGTGGTAGCCGGGGGTAGAATACAACCATTGAAAATCCCGCTAGAGGCAAATCCCGCTAGCTAGTCTGACATGTTCATTCCTGTTAGGTGCCGTATAACCTTTCATGTGTTGGTGCACCGTAAATCCCAATGCAGTTCAATTTTTTGTATAGCTGTTGTTATGCTACTTTATGTATAATGGATTATTTTGCATGTGAAGGTTGTAAACTTTTAACATTGGCAGAATGGAAAACATGTGAATTTTTTCTAGTTCTTGAGTTACTTGTTATGACATTTTGCACTTTACTTATATTGTGTACCTTTGTTATGGTGTTGTACATAGTTCAGTTATGTTTGTCTTTGGGCGTCTCCATGGACGAGGAGTTAACAACGTTGTGTAGTAAACCTTTTCGAATCCCACTGGGAACTCAACTTGTAAGTGAGAAAGTGTCGATTCTTACAGACGGGGGGAGGTAAACAGTACTGGTTCTACCCAGGAACATAAATGTGGTGGTCTGCCTCTACCACAAAATAAATTTGACCGTCATATGGCGTAAAATGTGCTAAAATGATGTAAAACACCATTCAAACAAATAATTGTCTGTTTGTCTAAAGTAAGATACACGCTGCTCAGCCTAAAATTACCTGTGTATAACAGTGGGATGTTCAGTCTATCCACAAGGTATGTTTGTGTTGCATTATGTATTACCTTCAAAGTCAGCTTTATGCTGATATGTATGGAAGTTTGTGAGATTCATAATACATGCATAATAATTATAGTGGTCCATTTTCATTAATATATTTAGTCGGTTGTCATAAAAAATGAAAAAAAATGTTAGTTATTGCAGATCTCTTGTGTAATTTCTGAGTTAAGTTTAATTATAATCTAAATGTTAATTGACTTGTTCGTACACTATAAATCTGGGTACATTATAAAAAGTACATGCATATCAATAATTATATAAATGGAGAGTTTACTATAGAATTTACAATAACTCTGCAGGTTATTTTTATCTCGAAGTAAATGGAGGATGAGCCTGGCATGTTCATTCCCTATTTGCCATCATAACCTTTCTTCTGTTGGTGCGCCATAAAACCATAAGTCTTTGTGTATAGAATAGTATTATAAAATGTACTTTGAAGTAATTTTGCTAAAATTATGTATTAATATAGTAATGATACCACAATCATATATATGGCTTATCAAGATGGGCTGGTTTTGTGATGATTTATGCTGTAAAATGTGAGAAAAAAAACACCCTGAACTGAACAACATCATGTTAAAGGGAAACACGGCAATCTTGATCCATTAGTTTTTCTACATAACTTGCATTTGTTCATTCATTACTATTTAATTATAAGAATACTATAAAGCAAATTAGTTTCGGATATAACTAACTGTTGATTATATTGCACCAATAATGTATTTAAACCTATTGGAGAAGAAGAAGAAAAATCGAAAATTCAACTTTAATTTAATTATATGCAACCAGGTTTAAAGTTATGATACTGGATTAATAAACGGAGACACTAATGAATGCTTGATAACAATTTCAATTGTCATGTGTTCCTTTAACTGATCATCATCTGCTGCCAAGTGTTTTTATTTGCAACATACTTGGGCCGTTCACCGGAGTATTTAAAAGAAAGTAAACTCCAACATCACATAAACATGTATGTAATGCACTTTTTCTTTGGAAAACGATTAAAATAAATATGCCAGATTTTATTGAGGTAAAGATAAGTTTTATGTCAAGATAATCTATACATGCAAGCATTTTAAATATCTGACGGATATTAATGTCATGTATTACACATGCCCACCATGTCTTAGACAGTCAACAGAAATGTCTAGCATTTCCACTGAAATTATGTTCATTTTGTCATTTTTGCCATATTCCATTAAAAGTCTTCAACTTGGTCCCTGTATTGTTTCATGTGCTACTTGAGTAGTGGCAGTAAAAAAAGATCATGGCCTCAGTAAAAAATGAGTGTTTCCAGTAGAATTTGCAGCAACTCTGCAATTCTGTAGGTGAGAAGGTTCCTAGGCCCCCTTCTGCATGTTTTTATCTCAATGTTAGAGAGTGGGTCTAAAACGTTCATTCCTGTTGGTGCCATATAAACTTTTTTTGTTGGTGCGCCGTAAAACCCGAATTCCAATCTACATTTTATGTGTGCAGTACCTTTGTTAGATCTATACCAAATTAGGACACATATTGTTTTAGGCTGTCTTTCAATTTTAGATGATAGTATTTAGATTTTTTTAAGTATTTAATTTTTTAAGTATTTGTTTAAAAACTTAACCAGTTACTTACATTTCCTTCTGCGTGCACATACGCCACGTACTTTGAGTTCAGACATATGTAAACCGTGCCTTGTGATATTAATAGGCGCAGGCTGTAAGTATGAACTTGTATATGACAGCCTTTATAGTTATGTATGACAGTGTATAATGACATCTGTTGTCGCAGTGTTTCGTTCCATATAAAAATTGTTACATTTCATATCAGATTTGTTTTGTATATAATTAATCTAGCATCATAAGACCACAGTTAACTTCTTTTCCATGTGGTGTAGTAATAGATTTAAACTATGCTTTTTTTCATGTGTTGCTCTGCATGTTGCTTAGAAGTATTTTAATAGTGAGAAAAACGAATACTTTACAAGGGAATGTAATCATATTAGTAAACTATTGTAAACAGTATTTTTTTCTTTACTTTCACCTTGTTAGGTATCATTTTACTATTGAATAGTTGTCCTCTACTAGTCTTGGTTAATACTCAAAATCAAAAAGGTTTAATGCAATCAATACTTACCTAACATTTAACATGAATTTCACCCATTTCTCATAGTGTAAATTTTTTCTTTTTGTAGAAATAATATACGCGTTTTATTTAAAGATGGCAGGTTGTTTTGCCTATAGTAATTATAAAGTCATTTCCTTCTAATATAGCAGGTCATTTGGCCTTCTGTCTATATATCGTATATTGCCTTTTTTTATTGCAGAAATTTTTATCATTTTTAGCTCTACTGGCCAAGGGCCAGCAGAGCTTATGGGATGGTGTGTTGTCCGTCTTCCGTCGTCCGTCGTCCGTCCGTTAACTTTTCTTCAAACGACTTCTCCTCAGAAACCGCTTGGCTAATTTTGACCAAACTTCACATGGATGATCCTTAGATGAATGCTTTTTAGATTTGTTAAAATTAGGTCAGCGCTACATCCAAGATGGCTGCCATTACCATATATGGTCGTAACCTTAAAAAATCTTCTTCTCCAGAACCTCTGAACAGATTTCAACAGTTTTTCTTTTAAAATGATCGCCAACGCCTAGACTATCAAGTTTGTTCAAATAAAGTCCCCGGGGTTAAAAATGGCCGTGCCCCGGGGGTCCAAAGTTTGTATATTGAGGTTTTGCATGTTTTTCATATAGACATAGGAAAAAACTTTAAAAAATCTTCTTCTCTGAAACCACAAGGGACAGAGCTCTCATGTATTACATGTAGCATCAGCTTATGGTCCTCTACTAAGTTTGTTCAAATGGTGACCCTGGGGTCAAATTTGTCCCCGCCCCGGGGGTCACAATTTTACATAGACTTATATAGGGTTTTTAAAAAAAAATCTTCTTCTCGGAAACTACAACAGCCGTTGTTTGATATTTTGCATTTACTATAAGCTTATGGTCCTTTACCAAGTTTGTTCAAATGGTGACCCTCGGGTTACATTTGGCCCCGCCCCAAGGGTCACATGTTTTACATAGACATGTATAGGGAAAAACTTAAAAAATCTTCTTCTCTGAAACTGCAAGAGCCAGAGATTTAATATTTTGCATTTTCTATAAGCTTGTGGTCCTCTACCAAGTTTGTTCAAATGGTGACCCAGGGGTCACATTTGGCCCCACCCCGGGGGTCACAGTTTTACATAGGCTTGTATAGGCAAAAATGAAAAAAATCTTCTTCTCTGGAACCACATGGCACAGAGCTCGCATGTATTACATGTAGCATCAGCTTATGGTCCTCTACTAAGTTTGTTCAAATGCTGACCCTGGGGTCAAATTTGTCCCCGCCCCAAGGGTCACAGTTTTACATAGACTTATATAGGATCTTTTTTTTTAAAAATCTTCTTCTCGGAAACTACAAGAGCCAGAGGTTTAATATTAAACATTTATTATAAGCTTATGGTCCTTTACCAAGTTTGTTCAAATGGTGACCCTGGTGTCACATCTTGCCCCGCCCCGGGGTCACAGTTTTACATAAATGCTTGTATAGGGAAAAACTGAAAAAAATCTTCTTCTCTGGAACTGCAACAGCTTAAGGTTTAATATCTTGCATTTGCTATAAGCTAATGGTCCTTTACCAAGTTTGGTCACATTTGACGCCGCCCCAAGGGTCACATGTTTTACATAGACATGTATAGGGAAAAACTTAAAAAATCTTCTTCTCTGAAAATGCAAGAGCCAGAGGTTTAATATTTTGCATTTGCTATAAGCTTATGGTCTTCTACCAAGTTTGTTCAAATGGTGACCTATTGGTCATATTTGGCCCCACCCTGGGGGTCAGTTTTACTTAGGCTTGTATAGGCAAAAGCTGTTGTTTCTTTTTTTTTTTTTATTTTTTTTTTTCAATTGCAATTTTTTTTTTTTTTTATTTTTTTTTTTTTTATTTTTTTTTAATTTTTTTGATTGATTTTTTTTTTTGTTTAATTTTTTTTTTTCTAATTTCTTTTTTTTCCTTTTTTTTTTTTTGATTGATTTGAATTTTTTTATTTTTTTTTTATTTTTTCATTATCTTTTTAATTACTTGACACTTACTTTAAAATTTCTTGTCGGCGCTACTCATCCTAAATGCCTTGTTGAATTTCGACGAAACTTGGCAGGAAGCATCTGTACAAGGAACGATAACTCTGCGTGGAGATTGTGTAAACGGTAGTTCCATACCAAACGAAAATATCTTATAGGAAAATAAGTGCTCCACAAACTTCTTGGCCTAGACCACATAGTGTGTAAAAATGGCTGTTGGTAAAATAGGTATAAAAGTCGAACAGGACATCTAGCTTTCACAGATCACAGTCAACAAAAAACACGCATGGAAACAAAAAATAATTACATCACAAACATAAAATGGTTGACAATAGGGCTACCGCCTTGGAAGGGTCAGAGGTAATAAAGGCAGCTGAATGTTTAAGCCAGGTTCTAGGTTAAAAGGCACACCACGCCCGTATATTGACCTTTTTATTACATACGTTACTATAAAATGGAGAAAAAGAATAAAGAAAGAAAAAGAACAGGATCATTTGATGACGTCTTTGTGTTTCTTGATGACGTCAACGTATTTTGTATTTGTATTTTTCATTCTGTTTACGAAGTCGTATGTGTCCTCTTCTTGCCTTTGAAAAAAAGAAATAGATGATCATGTATATATATATGACTTGACAGGAGCCAGAGCAACAAGAGAACAAACCATTGAGGGTACGACCAGGCAATATTTAGGACGAACTATCAAAATAGGATTTCGGTAGACGTCATCATAGGATCCATAATCTGTCCGGTTATCTCACAAAGAGGAAAGCATAGTGGCAAACTGTAAATGGGTCAACCACTAAACATGCAGTGCGTTGCAAAAATGATAAGGTCATAACCTCTTTTGATAAACTTTTTTTTTTTTAATAAAGATTGTATGAAAGTGATAGTGACCAAGGATCTTACGAAGTTTGTAAATCACGTCATCATAGAAGTCGGGTTGTGATGGTCCTCGTCGCAGAAGAGTTCTTAAATTACTTTCATATTTTAAAAGTAGACCAGGGTTACCACGATACAATTTTGAAAAAGGGTTTTACATGGTGTAATATTGATAGGTTTTTGAATAAGAGCAATATGCCTGTCTTTTACAAGGTTGTTTGGTAGGGTTGTACAGCGGGACGAAAAGTCACGAGTAGATGAAACTTGACGTTTATTGCACATTTTGTCAAAAACGTCTATATTTTCTTTATCAACCAAAGTCCAATTTTCCATTCAGAATGAACCATTTTCAAGCTAAAAGTATATTTTGGCGAAAAACAGTAATCTGCGCTCACACAATGCACGAGCACGCTACGTTGTCCTTTTTAAAAAAAAAATGTTTAGTCGTGTCAGGCAACGCAGTATTTTGGACTTTCATTTCAGAATTTTGTACTAGTATTTTGGATTTTCATTTCAGAGTTGGTACTTAAACTATACTCCTCTTCACCACTCATAACGATGTCATATTTCTCTGTCACTGTAGTCTCATCGCTGTTCATCCAATTTCATACTGTGTTCTACAACAGAGAAACATCCATAAACAATTATTAAACATATCTAAAACAGAAGAAATCGCATCCCTCCTTATAATTATCCTACGGTCACATGTAAAGGTATTGCGCAGTAATAATGCTACGGTCACATGTAAGGGTATTACGCAGTAATAATCCTACGGTCACATGCAGTAATAATCCTACGGTCACATGCGAGGGTATTGCGCAGTAATAATCCTACGGTCACATGCAAGGGTATTGCGCAGTAATAATCCTACGGTCACATGCAAGGGTATTGCGCAGTATTAATCCTAAGGTCACATGCAAGGGTATTGCGCAGTAATAATCCTACGGTCAGATGCAAGGATATTGCGCAGTTATAATCTTACGGTCACATGCAAGGGTATTGCGCAGTAATACTATTACAGTCACATGCAAGGGTATTGCGCAGTAATAATGCTACGGTCACATGCAAGGATATTGCGCAATAAGGGTATTGCGCAGTAAAAATGCGCAGTAATATGCATTCAGTCACATGTAAGGGAACTAAACTGACATCCCATGCATAGGAAAAAGGCAAGGTTCAATTTCACGATTATATTGCATTTCTAAATGGATATTGAGTATTTTTTGAAATTCCTATAACGATATATGTCAACATCTTTTTACGTTTATATATGTTTATCTCGCTTCAAAAAGCTTATACAAACGGTATTTTCCTCAGAGATACGTATATGAGGCTAGAGGCTACCACACCACCCACTCCAACAACACCACATTGGTACGCCTGTGTTAACTGGTATTTCCGACTCCGCGTGGTAGTACCCTCATATATTATGAACGCAATAACTCAAGTTGACACTTTTCAGAGTTTCATCGTCTCTATTACGAAATTATGTTTTACACCATAACATATTAGACTAGACTCAATAGAAATCCACTTGTTTTGACAACATAGACGTTGCAGATCAGGGTCTCTCAATGTGAAATCAAACAGTATCTCAATGACCTAATTGGGTATCAATATGCATGAACTAATGACGTCACATGGTTTCTTTCTGTAATTATAGTTGTACGTACGTGTATTTAGTATGTACGTACGTGAGACATGCTGATGATTAATCCTGTGTTGGTATTTTCTATATTAATAATTTAAGACGGAAATAATAAACCACCATAGGACTTAATTAATCTGTGGGATTTCCTGAAGAGTGGATATATAGCAAACTTAACTGCTTTTATCGATGCTTTTAACTTCATATCCATTAGCCAACTTATTAATTCTTTTTCTACAGAGTTTAGAGAATAGTTCATGGCGGGGATTTCTTTATTTAAACTGTCCCGATTTATTAGGAAGTGTGAGGTTTGGTGCACCCTAGAACCTGGTTCCATAGTGTATACTTACAAGATATATCACCCCTTAGATAATTAATGACAGAGAATGCTACATGGATCTATTTTAATGACTGCTCATAGAAACAAAATCATCACTTTCGTATTCTTATAATTATTAACTGTCTATGTTCCTGACAAGGCAACTGTTTTTATTAGGGACGGTAACTCCTTTTTATCAGAGGAAGTAACTCCTTTTTTTATCAGGGGAAGTAACTCCTTTTTATTAGGGGAGGTAACTCCATTTTACTAGGGGAGGTAACTCCTTTTTATTAGGGGAGGCAACTCCTTTTTATTATAGAAGCGTCTTTTAACTTACCTTTACGTCTTGGCATACACTATATTTGATTAACAAAGCATACTTGTTTCACGATGTCCTCGTGTATGTGACAGACAACCAGCGGCAGTCTGATGATCTATTATAAACACTGTGTCATTGTCCATAACCAGAAATTGACGAGAGACGCAATCTGCGCAGGAGTCAAGAGATGTAACGATTCAATAAAATAATTACATTTTGCGCTCACCGTAGGACTTCAACATTTGCATCTTTATTCTGAGATTTTGTTTCAGAAACGTTATGCCTAGTTGATTTGTAAACCTCATTTCTTAAATGACCCGCTGCATAAATAATTGCACGACAATTCTACATAGAACAGCGATGTAGAGAAGATAGGAAACGAAAATCGAAAAACTTAAATGATACTTACTGTTGATTTCAAAATACAAACCTTGTTTCACCCAAGTAGTTAAGGATGGTTGTATGGTGCCGTTTTCCACATGTAAATATACATAGCCTTCACTATGTTAGTTACATCAATCCTATGTCAAAATATGATATAAGCTACTGGCGTGAATCTATATTCACGTATAAATATGATGCAATATAGACCACAATGATGTCAATTCGACGTGAATCTTTCCTAGCGTAACCCTTAGTTAATTTGAAAATGTTGGATTAGCGTATGAATTCTAAGTACACATTTTTTAAAGAGATACAATGATGACAGGAAACATATCAATTATATCATCAATATAAAGTTCCAACAATAATCGCAAGGGATTTAGTTTCGTAGTACAGTACAATTATCTATTTTAGCATACGATGCGAAATTCGTTTGAGTTTGCTTAACAATCTTTCTTTATTACCCAATAGTATCCAATAAAATGTACACATTGTGCTTAGCAATGAATCCTTTATAATACGGTGTAATGCAATGTGGCGGCTGTATAACGTCTCCCCGTGCTAAGAATCAGTGGTGTTATTTTTACTGTCCCTTTGGAACCAACGAGCCCAATATAGGTTGCTTTTAAGTAGAATACCGCTTAAGCCGGTGCTAGGGCGCGTGGGAGGTGTTGCTTCATACCATACCTCTCATCAACAGACTCAATACAACCGAGTCAGGTACTTCATTCTCTTAATTGTGTCTGTTGCTTCCAAGGGATCACCTTTATCAGTATTTATTTTGTTATGTTCTATTCTAAAGTTGAAAGATCAAGATTTTTCAGTAGAGGACAACCATAATAACTAATAGTAATAACTAATTCGGAGCCCAAAAAATGACTTACTCTGACATTTGCTACCGGATATAAACTGGCGTTTTTTTGTTTGTTTAAATGTTCACGTTTATTTCGTATGAGGATATAATTTGGTAAGATTCAGGTTTGGAGCACCGTACAATACCATATTTCCAGTTCGACTTTTCTCTCTACTTATTTTAAGATTAAGAACCTATCGAAATTGAGCAACTCGTGCTGATTGGTTGTTTGCATTAATTTAATAAATTTAAATATTAATTAAGGCCGGGAATAATAATACCCAGGAGCATATTTTACACACCAGCCTGGTTGGGTACATCCATCCCCGCCAGATTTAAAGTAGATTTTTCTCATTTTTGGTACACGCTAGAACCTGGTTTAAACTCAGTTTTTGTCACCGATAGTTCCCAGGCAGTACCCTTGCTGCCAATGTTTTAATGTTTGTTGTGTCGTATACTTTGCTTCTGTTTATCCGGGTAAATATTGTTGTTTGTTTTGTATGCGAGCTTTGCTTGACTGCTTCTGTGAATACTACATTATCTGTTAGAAATCTATAGTTCTTTTTCTTGTTCTAATTTTGCCTTTATCTTTACTCAAATTGTACAGAACTACTTTTGACGCAGATTAATTAAATACGAGTGAGAGATGTAAGTGCACACAACTTTACCAGTGCTTTTAGAACAAATACCGTTCAGGTACCCCAATCTTAGACATCGAAGAGGCGCTTTGTCGTTAACACAAATGTCTAATCGGAAACTTATCTGGAACAAAATACGATTAGTTTTAAAACTGATGCTATTTTATTAATTATCGATACGTTCCTTTCAATGTAAAAGCGTTCGGTGTCAGTTTGATTGTATTATAATAGCTTCGAGTGGGTGTTACGAATGGTTTGATGAATTATACACTGTTAAAGCATCGTCTAATTATTGATCTATTGCAAGAGCAAAGCGCAAATCAGATGCATATTGTCTTGCATACAGGCGAAAATTTAATTGAATGATGAATTTAAATGGATTTACTTTTGTAATACGCGATTTAATTCAAAATACTCTTTTAAAGGCGGATATAAATTAGGGAGCAGATGTCAATATTAATAAATCAAGTTGAAAACCCCAAAGGTCTCTGTATAGGCAATGGAAGTACCACATCGGTATTTTCCATTTATACGTATGTAAAAATTCAGTATAAATATTTAGATCACACAATCTTGTAACAATCAGACGCCAAAGAGGCTACATCTGCTTATGTGTAACGGGCTACAGGGCGTGAACGGTAGCTAGTACTTTCACTATACCGTTCATGAACAGTCTCAATCAAACCGATTCTTCAGTATTTTTATATTTTTCGTATTCGGCGATTTCCAAATTTCTCTTTCATACTCTTTTATATACCCCAGTAGCGATGTCTGTGCAGTATGGCGGCGGTAAAACGTCTCCCCGTGCTTGCAATCAGAACTGTTATTCATTCTGATCTTTGGACATTACTGAGCCCGATATTTATATACAGATACCGATGATACATTCTCAGGTACTTTGTTTTCTAACTTCTATTTCGAATATCTGGTTCCACTACTCTGAAGGCTCTGAGAATTGTTTAATAACCCCTAGGATATGTTGTTTGCTTTTTATTTAGTCTTTTGACTGTTACTTGTGATACATAAGCTTCATAACCTCTGTTCCAAGCTAAATTCCATTTTGTTTATTTCGCTCATTGTTTTCTCGTTTAGGGCTAAGTATTTTATTAGAAACTCGAACCATACGCCGTTTGCCATGGAATGGTATGAAAATACCACATTGAAGGTTCCATGTTCACCGTCATATGCATACCACCTTCGGGATGGTACAAACTTTTATACTATTGACATTTTAAATATTGATTCTGCTCAACCTGTGGCTAGAGGGAATGAAAGGTAGCTGGCATTTTTCACAACTGTTCATGAACAGTTCCAATCAAACCGAGACAGCAGTATTTATTTTTCGTATTGGCGATTTCCAAATTTCTCTTTTCATACTCCTTTTTATAGGAACGAAACATCAAGCCTTCTAAGATCACCTTTTCAGTATTTATTGACATTCACACTAGCGTTTGTTTAGTGCTGTGTGGCGGCCGTAAAACGTCGCCCCGACTACAAATCAGTAGTGTTATTATTTACTGGTTCTTTGGGATAATCAAGCCCATTCTGTGTTGCTTTAAAGTAGAATATCGCTTAAGCCGGTGCTAAGAGGCGCGAGAGGTGTTGCATCTTATAATTACCTCCCATGAACAAACTCAATAAAACCGAGTCTGCTACTTTTCTCTCTTGTTTGTGTTTTGTGCTAGGGGTTGAATCCAGTTTGAACTCTAGATTTCACTAAACCTCACTCTTACCCTATTGTCATCCCAATTCAACGGGGCAGTGTTATACAAATCCCAACCAGGATATATTCTCTAACATACTAGGCAACATTAATAGGCAATATCAGCATGACAAAAAGTAAATGATCACATAAATATGAATATACAATAGAGCATAAAAAGTCACAAAGGAAGTATTCAATGACTTGGCAGAAGACATTTCATATCCTCACATCTTGTAATATTAAGTTTTTTATTTTGACAGACACACTGAAATAATACCTCTCCAAGGGAACGAAATGCTAATCAATCTTCACATTGACTTTATAAATATTCAAACTCCATGAACTGAAATTTAGTTTCGGTATAATGCCTGAAACACGTGTATAGTATATCCTAGAAACTTCAATACAATGTTCACATATTTTCTCCGACAAATGGCATTCGAATGATTAACTCCAATCAAAATGGTTGATTTCTTCCTCCACCATATAACAGACATTGCTAAATCAGTCGTACCGTTAGGTATGTCCCCAAGCGACGTTTTAAGAATAATCCAAACTGATAAATGAGAGCGAAATTGAAACCATGGTTGCTAATATTTTACCACTGATTTGTCTCGCCGGAAGAGGAGCTTCATATCGGAATTACTTTTACAATGTCCACAAGAAGTCACAATGCACATTTAGGTCAGCTAATGAGATTTTATACGCAAACAATAAATGCAATTTGTCCAGCAGGATTAAAGAAGAAATTAATTAAATCATAATCTATACTTGCCTATAACAATGGAGCAGGTCATATTGCACCCCGAGGATTTGATTTACACACACGTGACAGTTTATGGTATACGGATCATTTCTGAAAAAGCGTATTTCTGAAAAAGCGTCAAAAGATTGTTGAATATAGTTTCTTCACCCAGTATCTTTGTATAACGGTTCTTCATACGTGTCATGAGAAATGCATTAAACTTGACCGTTTTGGGTAAAAGTCGTCATGAAAGAAAAAACACACCATAGAAAGGTTGTGGAGTTTTTCCTATAACACCCTCTACAATATCATTCGACCCCTGTGGCAGAGAACATATTTTACCTCTGATAGTCTAGGGCATAAACATCATTTCTGAATGCTATTGTCAAGATGTGTCTAATAGTTTTGGCGAAAATGTGTTTAAATATATACTTACATACAAAACACTAAACACAGGGGTCCCATTGGCGGGGCAATCATCGATCCTGAGATCTTTAAACACGGTTGAAAGCATAGCTACAATATTTATATCAATTCTTAAAATTAACAGTCAAACTATATACAATGGTCTCTCATTATATGCAAACTAACATAGAATCATCACTTTCTTCTTTGTATGCGTGTCTTTCTTTGTAACGTCATGTTCACCACCTCATGGCGAAATTGGATATTTAAGCGATCAAATTTAACGCAGGACATATTTAGTACCATTTATTATAATTCAAAATAACTTAACATATTTGAAAGAGAATAGGGTATAAGAGTAAGGTTTGAGTGATGTTTGCTGCACCATAGAACCAGGTTTAACACCCTGCCTTGTCCCCACCCCCGCTCCCCACCCCTGCACCGCGGCCTTTTGTGCCACTGACCATTTCAAGGCGATAGCCCTATTGTCAACCCTTGTATGTTTGTGATGTCATATCTTGCCTTTTATTCATTTTTGTAATTCTTGTTTGTTCCTATGCTTGTTTTATGTTGAGTGTGGTCCATGAATGCTACATTTCCTGCACGACTTTTATATCTACTTTTATGATGTTGCATCTCTAATACAGAGCTACAGGCAAGCTATTTCGCTTTCGCCTATTGGTGCGAGATGTTTCTTTGTTCAAAATTGCTTATTTAACAAAGGCATATCATTTTATAAATTTAGCCAGTGTTTAAATGACAGAAGGGTGACTGGCACAATTCCAAACTATTTCAAGAATATTGAGATTCCTATAGTACATTACAAGTATAATAACTAGGAAATATTTGTTCAATTATAATAAGTTAGCGTCTGATCTTGAAATCAAGAATTTAATCCCATTGATTGTCATAATTCTAAACTTTGTTATGAACCAGCCGGTCCTTTAATCACTATAGGCAAACACCTCTCTGCTGCCACGGCCGTTATTTTACAATCTACGTCATCTGAAGATTTTAATTCAGAATCTTGATACTGCGTGGCGCAGTCGGTAGCGCGGCGGATTTGTAACCGGAGGCCCCGGGTTCAATCCTCCGTGGTGCCACTGAGTTCCGTCGGTGTGTTCTTGGGCAAGACACTTTCCCTTAGCCCCGTCCGTCGGATGGGGACGTAAACCGGGCGGTCCCGTGTATCGGTCTATCCTCCGAGCACGTTAAAGAACCATAGGAATCTATTCGATAATAAGAGTAGGGCAGGTTCCCGGATTCCTATGTATCCTTCCCCTCTCTCTGGGGCGGCTCTAAATAACATATACTGTGTTGATGAGCCGTTAAACAACATTCAATTTAGAAAAAGCCTCAAACAATATCATTTTAAGATTGCATTATATCAATACTTTGATTGCAGAGCTAGAGAGCACTTCTGCTTATCTAATCTCATCATTGCTGGAGAAGGACATTGTTTCCCAGCATGTGTCGTTTTTTGGAGACTATGAAGATTTCTGTAAATACGAAGCAGACTAAGCTGCCTACTATGTACTGGATCCAAATACTTCACAAAATTCCATACAAATCACGTTTTATCGCAAATTAAACTTCATGTACCACTTCTAATGTATCGTATCTGTTTACCACCTGCCTTTCCCCGATTAAAGAACATATTATAAAATATTGCTGAAAGGGTCTTGAAAATTCAGGAATCAATCGATTTTGGTCGGTCCATATTCCTAAACATTTTTATCTACCCTATTACTACCGACATTTCCACACTATGCACCACTCTACCACAAAGCTGATCAAAATAACCAATTAAAGTAATGAATTTCTCATGATTTTCTAGTGAATATAAATGAATCGTATCTTAACAGCGTGCAATTGTAGTTATTTGAGTTTGTTAATATGACTGAATATACAGCTGTAAATATATCCGCCAGTTTTGAGCGGAACCCCGCAACAACGACTCGACGGTTACATACTTTTGTACTCTACTATGGTTACTTTATCGAAATGCATTTTTCCAAAACACGCACCACTTTTTTTAGCTGCCTGTATTAAATTCGTGTGACATGCGTTCCCTGACAAAATATGTAATGCAACCATAAATCATTGTGTATGCAAAACTCTCGTCAAATATTGCAATGTAGTGTCAACATTTAAAACATTTGTTATAATATTTTATGATGCAACGTAACGTATGAAATATCAAAATGAGATGTTTCTTTTGTTTGTATAATTTGAACAAAGTATTTGATATAAAACGCAATCAGATTACAAACGCGTGCACGGCTCAAGATAAACTGAAGGATATTGTAATTCGTTTCATATATATCATTTGGAAGATCAATATGAAACTAATTTCTTTCTTTGTCAGGCGCTTACATTGCAGTAATAAAGATTCTTATGTACACTATGCTCTAACAATAGCGCCGAGTGTTGCTTTACATGTTATACGACAATTTAATGTTTCTTTGAGTTATTACATCCCCGCCAGATTAAATTTGTCCCTGAACCTGAATTTGTATCATGTTGGTGTAGCTAAAACCTGGGTTAAACCACTCTTTTGCCTCTGATATCCCCAATGCAGTACCCTTGATGTCAGCTCCTTTATGTGTGTTATGTCGCTTACTTTGCCTGTGATATTCCCAATGCGGTACCCTTGTTGTCAGCTCCTTTATGTGTGTTATATCGCTTACTTTGCTTCTGTTTATCCGGGTAAAATTAAAGTTTTGTTTGTTTTGAATGCGTGTTTTGGTTGATGCGATATATTATATAATTCCATTTATACCTTCTTAATTTGAATTCATTCAAATACGAGTGAAATATGTAGCTACACAACCCGACCAGTGGTTTTTGGAAGACCGCCGCTCAGAATCACCAATCTTACATTTTCTAGATTTTCTAGAAGGTTTTGTCGTTAGTACACACATCTAAATACAAATTAGTCTGGAAAAAGGCAGTTATAAAAGTGAAGCTCTTTCAATAACTATCGATACTTTCTTTGAAATGTAAAAGCATTCGGTTTCAATTGTATTATATTATAATAGCTTCGAGTGGGTGAAAGTGTTATAAATGGCTTTGATGAATTATGCATGTTCAATTATTGAGCAATTGCAGAAGCAAGACGCACATGCAATGCATATTATATTGTATAAAGACGAACATTAAACTGCACGAAGGATTTAAATGGCTTATTTTTGGTAATACGAGATTTAATTCAAAAGACGCGTTTAAAGGCGGATAGAAATGAGAACGCGGATGTTAGTATTATTAAAAACAAGCAGAAAACACTGTATAGCAGTTAACAAATGTTGATCTATAGGGTATGGATGTACTACATATGCATTTTCTATTGATACGTAACAATGTTAACATTTAAAGAACTTGAAATGTTTCAGACCACACACTCATATTACAAGCTGAAGCCTAACAAACTAGCGTTGTCTTATAAGAAAAAAAACCATAAAACATAATAAACACACGCACGCACGCACGCACGCACGCACGCACGCACATACACACATTTAAATGTCATCTTAAACCTCTACTCACTGTTTAAATTTAGTTAATTATTTTGATAGACACACTGAAGTAACGCATCTCCAAGGATATGCATTGTTAAGCAATCTCTACATTTATTTTATAAATATCCAAACCCAATCAATTGAAAATCCCTTCGGGATAATGCCTAAAGCATGTGCATAGCTAGTATATCCTAGGCAATTAAATGCAATTTTTAATATTTTCTCCGACATATGGCATTCAAACAATTAATTTCAAGCAGGTAAGCAGGTTGATTTCTTGCTCCACCACACAGCAGACATTACTGAATCAGACTTACCGTTATATACGAGTATCTGGTATATTGTTGGTCAAATGTGTATTTCGGTACATTTCTTGATACTCTTTTGATAAATAGCATAAAAAAAACAACGGACAAAGTGAATTAAAGTGTAGATGCATTTTATATCTTTTAAGTATCTCATAGGTAAACTAACTGTCGGAAATAGAAGTAGATATAAAAAGGTCGAACAGGAAATGCAGCAGTCAAGGACTACAGCCAACCAAAACCACGCATTGAAACAAACAACAGTTACAAGGATAAATAAAAGGCAAGGTATGTGACATCTCAAACATAAACGGGTTCACAATAGGGATACCGCATTTGAACGGCCAGTGGCAAAAAGGCCGATGGGATGAGGTTTGAAACCAGGGTGCATCAAATATCACTCTTACACAATTGTCATCCCAAGAAAAGGAGACAGTGTAAATAAAGAAATCCCCGCCAGAAAAAGTAACTCCAAAGCTAATTAAAAGTATGAATTGGGCTAAAGAAAGGAAAATAAATGGAGAAACTTTGATCAAGGGAAGTAATAATAGTACTAATAATAGAACATTTCTAGCTGGATGAAGGTAAAAATGTACGCTGACATTTATGATTAGTTTTGAAGAGAGTACTATATTTAAACCTATAGTAGAATAAAAGAATAGATATATATGTGGAGAAAATTTGGTACTAGCCACTTACCGACGGATTTGAATCCGCAGCCCTAGACACCAACCTCGGCACCTCTATTGAACCATAGCGTTTATTGATACGATAGAGATTCACGTTATATGAATAAAACCTCAGGTACCTATACAAACATTCACCACAGAAAGACGCCAGATCAATACTAATTCAATGAATTTAGAATATAAGAAGAGAGAATTAAATTCATAATAACGAACCTTCTTATCGTAGGATCTATAAGATACAAGTACAAACATTAAATAGTATATGTGGAGAAAATTGTGTACTAACCAATTACCAACGGATTCGAACACGCAGCCCTAGACACCAACCTCGGTACAGCGCCTCGCCCTTTCACAATACGTGTACACCGTTTCTTAACCTAATGACGACGAGGTATATATATAATTTATATACAATTTACCTAATTTGAGAATCCAAACCCTATAGATACAATATAAACCGCTTTAACCAATCAGGTCATAACTCATAATTCATTCTAAGCATATTCAATCACGGGTATTTTAAAAACCGTTGAATAAACCTGGATCGAGTTTTAATAAACGGTTTTGTAGTGCACTTTTGCC
This sequence comes from Cyrtodaria siliqua, assembly GCA_037043455.1. NCBI lineage: Eukaryota > Metazoa > Mollusca > Bivalvia > Adapedonta > Hiatellidae > Cyrtodaria > Cyrtodaria siliqua. The sequence goes on along the minus strand of JAWPHD010000272.1, from coordinate 457,562 downwards.
GTTATTTGGCGGGTTAGTTTCTTTAATAGATCTAGTGTGATTGTCACAGAACACGTGTAGCGTGATGTTGTCAATGATGAACGATACCTATTATGTTCTGTGGAACACATGTAGCGTGATGTAGACATGTTGTCAATGATGAGCGATACCTATTCTGTTCTGTGGAACACGTGTAGCGTGATGTAGACATGTTGTCAATGATTAACGATACCTATTCTGTTCTGTGGAACACGTGTAGCTTGATGTAGACATGCTGTCAATGATGAACGATACCTACTCTGTGCTGCGGAACACGTGTAGAGAGGTGTGGACATGTCAACAATGAACGATACCTACTCTGTTCTGTGGAGCAGTGTAGCGAGATGACGGCTACATACATTTATGTGTCATAACTGGAACAAACAAGACTGACAACATGAAACTCAACTATCAGTCGAGTCACAAATTGAACCATATATATGATTAATTGTTTCCGATTCTTCGACCAGAATACCTCCCTCTCTGAATTCTCAACACGTGTAACGCTTCATAACATTAATTATTACTCTATTCATCTACCTTATTTATATATAGTTCCGACAGTGTTGCGTTGAACCCTCTTAAAAGAGATATGTAGTCAATACAAATCGTAGTCAATACAAATCTCAGACAAAATGTCAAACGGGATTCCCCGTAACGTTTGTTTGGTAACTTAATACCATTGTTATGATCATGGCATTAACAAACTGTAGACGGCGCTTCTATGATACAAAACATATATTGCATTGCATTATACGTGTTTTATTAAGTGAATGGATTACAAGATATATGGTCATATTTTATTGACAACTCATCAAGTTAAACACGGATTTTTAAAAAGAAAATCCTTGTGTTGAAGTACAGTACAAAACGACTCATACAAACATCTACAAATTTCATTCACATTCAATAATATAATTATAGAGACAAGACATGTTTTAACTTACCATTGCTCATACTTTTATATCGAATATATGATATAGAATATAGAAAATGTGCTTCATAACACACACGTGCTAATAAACGTATTTGCAAAATATCTTTAAAAATCAAATATCATATCAAATGATAATTGATCTGACTGATAACCATCAATTGCTTCATACGAGTATATAGACTTCACATACTATCTATCTTTTGCTACTGCAACCACCCACTTTCGAAGATTATGTGCAGGTTTCCGTTATTTATTTGAAAGTAGTTTCAATACTAAGCAATGTGGATTAATTATCTTGCTCAAGAAAAAAAAACATGCCCACGGCGAGGATCTAACCCACGACCATTAGATCTGAAGTCCGGCGCTCTACCACTGAACCACGCACTCCACTTGAACCACGCACTCCACTCCACATTCGTGAACATATAAAGTTTTCTGACTTCTCGATGAAATAAAATTTGATATTCGATATAAAATGTCATTGAAAATGAATATCAGTTTTCTTATCCTTATTGTAGCGAACGGAGAAAACAAATGTGTAAACCAAGGTAAATTAATATGGCAGTTGGTCAAATATGCGCAGGTATAAATCCCTTGTCGACACGAAATTAATCAGTTTATTATTGTTATTTTGCAAAATATGTGATTATGGAAAAGTAGGATCGAGAACAATGTAGTCTCTAACAGGATTATTATAATTACATAGCCTAAACTGTTGTACGAAAAGTTAAATGGCATTTCAATATAAAATACACATAAAATGCAAATATGCCTTTCCATAGACAGATATACGTTTATAAAAAGAAAGTACAAATATACAAATTAACTTTTATTAACGTATGTTGTTAATTCGAAACCGTTTTAATATGTCATGTAGCGAGATGTAGACATGATGTCAATAATGAACGATACCTATTCTGTTCTATGGTACTCGTATATCGTGATGTGGACATGCTGTCAATAATAAACGATATCTACTCTGTTCTGTGGAACACGTGTAACGTGGTGTGGACATGCTACCAATAATGAACGATACCTATTCTGTTCTATGGAACACGTGTAGCGTGATGTGAACATGCTGTCAATAATGAACGATATCTACTCTGTTCTGTTCTGTGGAACACGTGTAGCGTGATATGGACATGCTGCCAATAATGAACGATACTTATTCTGTTATACTGAACACGTGTAGAGTGATGTGGACATGCTGTCAATAATGAACGATACTTACCCTGTTCTGTTCAGTAGAACACGTGTAACGTGATGTGGGCATGTTGTCAATAATGAATGATACCTTTTCTGTTCTGTGGAACTCGTCTAGCGTGATGTGGACATGCTATCAATAATGAACGATACCTTATATGTTCTGTGGAACTCGTCTAGCGTGATGTGGACATGCTATCAATAATGAACGATACCTTATCTGTTCTGTGGAACTCGTCTAGCGTGATGTGGACATGCTATCAATAATGAACGATACCTTATCTGTTCTGTGGAACTCGTCTAGCGTGATGTGGAAATGCTATCAATAATGAACGATACCTACTTTGTTCTGTGGAACACGTGTAGTATGATGTGGACATGCTGCCAGTAATGAACGATACCTACTCTGTTCTGTGGAACACGTGTACCGTAGTGTGTAAGGTGACGTGGACATGCTGTCCTCAATGAACGATGGCTTCTGTGTTTTGTGGAACACACGTTGTGCTGACCATAATGAAAGATAGGTGAATCACGTGAAGCGTGTATGCATGTGTTGTATGCTTTCAATGAGGCTACATATAAGACAAAGTATGCAGTTTTAAACAGCTTTATTTCAAAAACCCAGTGTTTAACAATGATCGAGTATTTTAACGTTCATAGATTTTGTTTAAAGTCCTATTTCCGGCCAAGTGTAAATCTAAATAACGGTGGTTTGATCACGAAACAAAAATACAATAGGCTTGAAATAGTACTTTAAATCACACACATAACCGATACCGGTGACTATGCAATCCATCCATTGTTGTCCAGGAAGGAAACCTTGAGGACAATTACATCATACACAAAGTAGACCAGTAACTGTTTTGTCTGTAGTGAACACTAAAAAACATATCATCAAGATACATATTTTTTTATTATATATTTTTCAATATTATAGTTACATTTTATATATTGTTCTTATGCTGTCTGAAGGGAAATTAAATGTATAAATGACGTCATAACACACACGTGCCAATTAACCTGACGCCAGTCCTTAGATATCTCTGCCCTGTTGTTGATGTTGGAGTATATTGACAATATACATTTTATATATTGTTCTTATGATGCAAGAAAGGAAATTAAACGTATACATGACGTCATAACACACACACGTGTCAATTAACATGACGGCAGTACTGAGATATCTCCGCCCTATTGTTGATGTCGGACAGTCGGAGTATAATTATATAATTGACAATAGGTCGATTATTGCATACGCATTTACAAGCTCCGTTTACTTTCAATGTTACAGGAAACGTCAATATTCGCTAATATTGACATGTAGTAAAGTCATATTTGGTGTATAATGTATACTCGTTCGTGATTGGTGCAATTTTCTGTTCATGTCAAAGAAAGTATGACACGTGATGTAAACAATGTTGATTTCATTGCGAAAATTCCCATGACGTAACGCCAATATGTTGTTTCAAATACATGTTTTTTGGTAAAAAACCCTGTTACAACCTATTTTATTGTTCTAATTAAAAAATGCATATGCAATAAAACGGTTATTAGATTTATATTGGGATATATGCACTCGTTCTTTCGCGCATAAATATTGCGCTCCTAAAGTCGCATACGCGAAAGAACTAGTGCATATATCCCAATACAAATATAATGTTACACGTGCTATTATTTGTCGGAGGTATCGTATTGGTTTGATTGGTTGAAACAGATAAATGATTGGCAATTGGTTTCATTATAATACAGTTTCATGTGCTATTGCTTGTCGGAGGTATCGTATTAGTTTGATTGGTTGAAACTGATAAACAGGCGTCATGTTAATTGTAAGCTTAGACGTGTGCTATAGTGTACAACTCAACGCTTAACATTCATTGACTGATATATGTGTAGCTACAATGTCGTCTCTGTACAATGTGTCATTTATGGTGTTGTTGCACATCCATTGTATATAACTACTTAGAAGCTGCCATGCATGCGTCCACTGCCTCTTGTAGAAGTGGACTCTTGCTATCAGATCCTGTAAATACACAGTTATAAGCATTATATTCCATACGTAAACAAGACAAACATCGCCAGTAAGCGACAGAAATGCCTGAACATGTTCTTATAGTAATTCCTACATTGTTGAAATCTTACGGGTTACAGATAGTGCAATGATCAATAAATAAAAAGAAAGGTAGAGTAATAAATTGTGCGCAAAACCAGGGCTTTATATGTCATATAAAGCCCTGGCAAAACAAACCTTCTGATCCTGGTAATCAAAAGCTTGCACCCCACTGATCCTGCTAATCAAAAGCTTGCACTCGTTCTTTCGCGCGATATTATCCTGTATCATTCAATTCAATTGCTGAGATGTGTAATTCAGTTTAAGAGAGGTCTAACTCCAATCTCTTCAGTTGAATTGAACCTCTCTTCTATTGAATTAGACCTCCCTCCAGTTTGAACTGAACTGAGCCTCGGTCTAATTCAGTCTAGATGACGTCAACAATGACTTAATTGTTTGTCACGTGACCACTATTTGGTAAATCATGTTTGTGTAGTATGATGAAATTCCCTGAGGGTTGGGGTATGCAATCTTCAATTGTTTTGTTTGCATCTGTCTTGTATTAAAATCTTACCCATCTCTAAAGAAGTAATTGTACACTTCCAGACGATCTTTTTGTCAATCACAAGTTCGCAGGCTTCAAGTTTGCGTATCTGGACGGGAACCACGACGAAACCAGCGGAACTAAGTTTATCTGCAAATAAAGACATTTTGCAATAAGGAAAAGCATGCACCGTAGAAAGTATGGTTTGCTGTGTTCAAGTAGTTATGTGATATGCAAATGTGTTTTACCAGAGTTTCTTGTGCAATAATATGTGAAATAGTTGATGGGTATCCAAAATATACACTTTGAAGTGATACACGGCAATCTGAAGGTTGTATCAAGTATAAAACATGCGTGCTATTTGGTTAATAGTTTATATGGCGAATCTCCAAGGTAAGCCATTAAGTGTGGACTATTTTTGTTGTGCATTCATTGTATGTGGAAACTCGGTTTTAAGTCTCATCCGGAGGACTGGTAAGGTGGGAAATTCCGTCTTCAAATATTTCGATAATTAACCCAAATTCTGTCCTGACTGGGACTGAACGCGCGATATATATGTTACTAAACCACAGAGATACCATTCTACAACTGGCCTCGATTTATTTATCGCGCGTATCATTTTCTCTTAAACCGACTTGAAAATAAATAAATAAATCTTTATACAGTTCGGAGTAATATGTTTTCGTTATTATACCACTGATATGTTTAAAGTAGCTATCCCGCCAACAATAGCCACCTTTTACGACATAGGCATATCGTTTCTAAAACTACGGACGACGAGGTATATATAATTTGAGAATCCAACCTCTATAGACATAATATAAACAGTTTTAACCAGCCAGGCCAAACCCCAAAACCTGAGCGTCGAATTAAGAGTTACCAACTCATAATTCATTTTTCGCATATTCGATTATAGGTATTTTAAGAAACTGTGAATACATCTTTTCTTTTAATTGGCACATATATGACCTGAACACCTGGATAGAGTTTGATGAACTGTTTTGTAGTGTAATTTTGACGTTATTTGGCGGGTTAGTTTCTTTAATTATATAATTGGTGCAATCGTGATTATCAACAGTTAGTAATGTGCAAAACACATTGCTTTAAACCGTTATAATAATTAATATTGACAATGATTTGCAAATATGCAAGTTAACTAACGCTACAAAGCCAGTGAAGGAAGATAATCAAGACTGGCACGTGTGTTCCTTTAAATATCGCATGGAGACGAATATCCAGTTCAAATTAATTATTACAAAGAGACCTTTAAAGGGGGTACATCAGGATTTTTCTAGAAACATCTTAAATTATAAAAAATGTTCCATATCATGATTAAACCCTTATTTCAATCAAAATATGCTATTAGAACCATGTTGTTAATGTCTAAACTTTGAATACACCATATAGCTAGGACGGAATCAGACGTAAAATGCTGAAATTAACCATGGTGCATCACCTAGGATAGCACATATTAGTGTGCTGAATCAATTTCTTTGCAAAACAGGGATCATTTTTAGGCTCATTCATTATATTTTGGCCATGTAGAATAGAAAATGTTAATATTTGTCAATTTTAAGTCGGACACTTAGACCCCCATGAAAAGCCTGATGTACTCCCTTTAATGGGACACATGTCAATATCGACGTTTTTTATCGAGTCTTAAAATTAACATCTCCATTTATTAATCCAGTATCAATTTGACTTTAAAACTGCTTGCTTATAATTAAATACCATTTTCAATTTTCGATTTTCTTAGTTATTCTGCCATATGTATAAATATATTAATGGTGCATTATTATCAATAGTTAGTAATATAGTAATATGTAAAAACAATTTTCTTTCACGTTTTCTGCATCCACTGCAATCTCACAAACACACTGTCACATGCAGATGGGTAGGACCCTTCCCCCCACCCCCACGCACTCACACTCCCCCCCCCACCCACCCCTCCCCACACACCCACCATCACCATTCATATTCATTTTGTCATTTTTTATCATCCTCATTCAAGGTCTTCATCATGCGCAACTCTGCAGTCTGCAGATAAGAAGGTTCTAGGCCCATTCTCCATATTTTATCTTGATGTAAATGGAGGATGAGCCGAGCACGTTCATTCCTGTTAGGCGCCATATAACCTTCCATGTGTTGGTGCGCCTTAAAACCCAATTCAGTTCATGTTTTCTCATAATAATATTAATAATTGTAAAAAAGCAGTAAGCGTAAAAACTAATAACCGGACTGCTCGAGTTTAAAAAGAGTATGATTATACTTGTTAACACCGTACTTACTCTTTAGTCCCGTCAGTCTTCTGTCTGAGTGGTAGACCCCGTTTCATTTCTGGTAAGGACCGTATCTCAGAAATACTTTCCCCATAATTGCTGTGGCCTTTTACTGACATAGACAAAACGACATTTAATAGTGTGCATTATTATCAAACTTTTGTAATTTTCATGAGTTTTTAACTGTCTTAGGACACGATATATCAGAAATCCAATGCGAATATCACAACCATATTACACTTATGTAACCAATTACTGAGCTTAATAAACGACACGGTCACAAATCAGTACAGCCGTTACAGAACCGTGCCTTTGTTATGTTACTGAATCAATTAAAGTCCTTATTTAAAGTCTGTTTTCGATAAATAATTTTAAAGAATAAAAAGAATATTAGTTTATTTGGAACCAAAATAATGTATATCAAGTACTTACATTCAGCCGTGTACTTGTTTTCTTGTTAAATTTTAAATCTATTCTGTCACTGGATCTCCTAGGACAAGATTGTGCCTCTATGTAAAAATCTTCTAGTGGATAATATATATATATATGTACCGCATACACATGAATATCCGATATCTATTATGCCGACATACCTTTTCTATAAATAAACGGTCACTTTTTCAAGTGACTGAATTTACCGATATCGTATTGTTTAACTCAACATTTACAGTATTGTTAATACTTGTTAATATTGATTTTACTGAAATTCTATCTATGGGACCTTTATGTGTTAATCGAAGCGTCGTTAATCTAAACAGTTAATACCATGCATTCTGCTCTGCAAGTTCATAGGTATATATGTCATATTAAAACGCTGATAAAACATCATATACAAAACTCTCGAAATGGACTGAATAAATATCCGCTATTAAGGATGAATTTGTTCTGAGAAAATGATAATAACACATACCAATAATGAACACCACAAAATAGGTCTTTGAAATATACCAAGATAAAAATGAAAGCACATTTTTTGTAGCGCCTGTTACCTTTTTTATTTTTTCATGAAAGCCATAATTCATCGATGGAAGCAGACATGCGTGCAGATGGACATGGAAACGAGAAAAAAACATGAACTCGTCTGACCAAAACTGAAATAAGCGTTCACCGTTTAACCCATTACCTGTGATATTGCCTATAGTCCTGGCCTATGAAATACAGAAACGCCGTAAATTAAGAGTTTTATTCACCATAAATTCTAAAGGACAAATGTTGTTTTATTTGTAAGTTCACTGTTCCTAGATGTCTTTAAGGACAGATTATTGCGCCTAAATAGACAACAGGGGAGATAACAATTTTCGAAATCTAAATTGTTAACCCTGAATTACCTGAGTTTCGAAAGAGATTTTATAAGAGAAGAAAAGATGTTCGGATGTTTCTTAAATGAGGAGTTTGTGTTGTCATTTTCATAACAAGCTTAAAAACACCCACTTCATGTAAATCGAATGATTATTTGCCGCGATATGGTCTTGTGAATACCAAGGACAATAGTCTGAAATCGACAAAAGTCAGAGATATTTTTTAACTTTTACACTGTCTGTATTGTCATACCAAAGGGCATTTCTTGTAAATACACCATATTAAATAGATCAAATGTTTAGAACAGTCAATGTGCATTAATAAAATATGCATTTTAGGTACAATTAGGACGATAAATATGCCAATTTATGTCGATGTTCATGCCAAAATCGATTTTTTAATCAAATTCTTCAAAATTGGTGGTACCACACCTGATTATAGTAGCGAATACGAGCTCAATAATGCCAAAAATACCGCTAAAATCAACATTGATACTAGCTGAACGCTACCAAATCGAATTTGAATGGTACGGATATACTATTTTACCTTTTACACTAATCTTCATTTTTCACAGTATCCTATTCTAGGAGGGTAGGTGAAAGATTTAGTGGTTTATCGCCTACCAAACATGTTGCCATGCAGATTTAATTCATGAAAATATCTTCCAAACATGTTGATACAAAAAAGCATAGTTCAATTGCGAACACATCACAAACACATCATTTTAAACACGAACAAAAAATCGAAACTCAAAATTACGGCTTTTATAGACAAAACTGGGCTGAAAACGCTCAAAACCTATGTAAACAACTATGGAAAAGTTATTTCTGAGCTTATTTTACCAATTGTTATCGGAAAAGTTCCCTAGGTACGAATCTGAGCGAATCCTAATTACTGCACGTATCTCTTTAAGGTATGAAACCACTAATTATTTTCCCCATAGACACCAATGTCAAAGTGTCACATATTAATGATTTGCTGCAAATGGATAATGCAGCAATGTAATTTTCACTTGAAAAATCATCAGAAAAGGTGGGGTCACAAGACATGTAAGAAAGTTCTTGTTTGTTTACTAAGCAGGTCAACGGTACAGCTGTTTTCATTTGTATTGCTCACAAAGTGTAAACATAGAGTCGAAACTTCGAAAATGTTCATCAGTGATCCAGTAAAACCTATTAATACGCTTTTTTATACATACAACCACAAAATCGAAAGAAATGGGCAGTTTTCCACTACTTACAATGTCCATTTCCATCCATGAGGAATTACTTTTTATTATAGGAACTACATTCAATACACCTCGGAGGTTTACATGTAATTAGTGGTGGTAAACCTTAATCCAAAGATTTTCTACCGACGGAATTTCGTATGGTGTGGTTTCCTAATATGGTTTTACCATTATTCTTAATAGTCAGGGCGATGAAGTATAATCCAGCTTCCACTAATCATCCACCATAAAGGACAAATGTTATTTTATTTGAAAGTTCAATGTCTTTGGATTTCCTAAAGAGGTGATGTTGCAATGTCACAATGGGCTTACCCATCAAAAACAGGACAGATAACTACTAACCCTCCGCATGGAAATGTGGACTATAACACATTCGTATTGACAACATATGTCATGCATTCCTATAAAGATACCCTACTTCGTGTTATAAATTATTTGATAAACATAACTACGAATGTGAACAACATAGTTCGTAATTATTTATAGGTTATAATAGCCTAAATGGTTCTCCATTCCCATTTCATAGTAACTTGAGGATGTTGACAACTTGATCAAAACTCAAACTTAGAATTCTGGAAACTTGTTTTATCATGCAAATATCTGCTATTAAACATCTTCAATGAAATGTGGGGTCGGGGTTGGTGGTGGAGGGGGGAGGGGGAGTGTGGGGATATCTTCTAAGAAATACTTTCACAGAACACAGTCAGCCAAAAAAATGCATTAAAACACACATTTCCATAATTCAGTTACATCCAAAAAAATAACAGTGAACAGCAATTAAAACTACTTTTTACAGAAAAAAATATTCTCACTCTGTAATAGAGAACTACTTTCGACTGCACCAGGGGAGCACTTTTGATTGATTTAGTGTAATTACATATAACATATAATGGAAGATTTCGTGTCATGCTTTCAATTAAACTGGTCGATTCAATCCTAAAACATTATAAAAGATAATTTTGAATGTTTCGCAAGGCCGAATGACTTTTTCTTTCTTGCACGGAATCATAGAATAAATCGAGTCGATTTTGTCGCGAAATAACAACACGACAAGAATATGCAGAAATAATATCATTAAAAAAAGCATTTGATCGTTGGTATTGCACCCCACTAGAAAGGTTTAGGTTGTAACTGAAAGTCAAACATAAACTCTCTTATTATGGGGCGCCTTTAACTTTGAAATATGTGCAAAAACCAAACGAAAACAATACCAACAAATAACAGTAAACGAAGTTGAGAAACCTAGACCCCATAAGAAGTAAGTCAGTGAACATTCCAATTTACCTGGGGAAAATTTAACAATATCAAAATTAAAATTATCTCTTTTACTAATTATTCCGCCATTTTCAATTGATAGATGTAAATAAAAAAAAAAAGACTGGGAGATAAAGTGGGGAGTGGGTAATTAAGATAAAAATGTTTTAGCGTTTTTATAACTGAGTGGGGTCTTCGTTAGAAGAAGCCTTACGTTGGGTAAGGATATCCAGGTAAGGGTGGAGTGTTGATAAGGAAAGAAGGAAACAACTTTCATCAGAGAGGGTGTTGGGTGTAAGGCTGGTAAGTACTAGTAAGTGAGTATTTGGTGTAATTTTTCCAGGGGATTCTTTTGTCAAATGTAGCCTTCCACGCGTAAGAGAAGTAAGATGGATCGGGTGATAGGGTCATAACCTCTTTTGATAAACCGCTTAACAAGTATAACAAAGATAGTATGAAATGATCATAACCAAGGATCACGAAGTTTGTAAATCACGTCACCATAGAAGTCAGGATGTCCTAGTCAAGGAAGAGTTCTTAAATTACTTTTATATTTGGAAAAGAAGATCATGGTTACGATAATAACATTTTGCAAAGATTTTACGAAGTTTATGGTAACGGTAGCCCTGATGGAGTAGCTTTTTAGTTATATAAAGATTACGAATATTAACGTACCAACTCGAGAACAAGCTCTAGAAAAAAACGAATAAGCTTAGACATATAGACCCCATATGAAGTAGCTCGTGAACATCCCCATCTAAGTGGCCATAACAATTAAAAATTATCGAAATAAAAATAGTCTCTCTTGTCGCAGATTTTACTTATAATTACTCCATTTGTAATAGAGAGATGTAAATCAAGAAAAGAAGCGATAGTACCAAAAATATTAGCTGTATTGAGTTGAAGTTCTTTGGGATAGATATTATTAACCACAGTAGAAACGAAAGAATTATCAATGTTCAATATGTCATCCAGATACTGAGATGTGTCATTGAAGGCTTCAATTACATCTGCCTGAGTACCTGGTGAAAGACTCAACGTGAGATCTCTTTCATAGCAATACAAAAACAAATCTGCGACAGGAGGTGCAAAGTTTGTACCCATAGAGATACACACAATTTGTCTATAAACGGTAGTTCCATACCTGACGAAAATATTTCTTAATACGAACATGAGTGCTTCACAAACTTCTTGGCAAGTCCACGATTGTAATTGTCTAAACTGCCGTTAGTAAAATAATGACGCTTTAATAGTGTTACAGGTCAAAAATGTAGCTTTTTCTCTAGCGAAAGTTTTTTTGATAAGTGGATAAGAGAAAAGAATTTGTCTTTTTGATAGGAGATGTAGTAATAGAGATTGTCTTAGATGCTCTTCTCTTTGAGGATCGGAGTGATTTGCTTTCAGAAACTCTTCTACTTCCTATTTTCTGCGCTCTGTCTTTCCACATAGTAAGGTTGAACTGAATCTGTACGGAATGGAGATAAAAGGATGCTAATTTCTTGATCTTCTCCTTCGTTTCCTCTAGAGACGCTCTGCTGCTCTAAATGTCTTCAATCGTGATCTCAGACTATCTTGAAGCTTATTACAAACTCTCCTTTTCTGTTTCACTTGCTCCCCTGAACGGTTTCCTAAACATAATTAGCTCCCTACATATACCCTTAATCTCTCGCGGCCGTCTGTTAGGCATTGACGTGCTCACTTATCCCCCGTTATTCCAAGAATCTTGTCGAGATCGTCATCTAATTAATGCCAACTGCTAACTGTCATATTTAGCCATTCTACTTTCTCTTTCTCTCACTGGTTGCTGATTGTTGGGTTTCTTCATTCAACATGGGTGCCTCTCTTTCCAAGCTTTGGTCTGAATGCTCCTCATGCGTTGCCCACTCTTCTGGGAATGTCAAAATATTGTTTCCATGGATGTTGGCTATATTGTTGACATCTTGGCTTGTGAGCAACTCCTGGAAGTATGTCTCTTGCATAATAGAGGATGGTAGTCTATCTTCTGGAGACAAACTGTTGAGGTAATCTTCCATACTTTCCAAGAACATGTCTTCAGTGTAATCATCCATAGTCGCATCTGGTTGACTGTCACTGATGAAGCAGGAGCTAAGAGGCTTCCAGCACCAGATATATATTTGCGTTTCTATTGCCTACCACGTAACCTGCTAATGAATTTTCACCTCTCGAGCGTTCGAAGCGTACTTTCTCACAATGACACTTTGTTTCCGCTGTAACGGTTGGACTAACCTTTCGTCATTGTTGTATCCGTCCGGTTGGGACCATCATCCTAAATACGATGAAGTTCAATAACGGTGCATTATTTTACACAGATCTAGAAACAATAACGAAACTTCAGGTTACTGTTACTAAAGGTCATGTACTAGTTACTGTTACTAAAGGTCATGTACTAGTTACTGTTACTAAAGGTCATGTACTAGTTACTGTTACTAAAGGTCATGTACTAGTTACTGTTACTAAAGGTCATGTACTAGTTACTGTTACTAAAGGTCATGTACTAATTACTGTTACTAAAGGTCATGTACTAAAAATGCATTCACCGCTGCTGGTTCGAATCCCACTGGGAGCTCGACTTGTGAGAAAGTGTCGATTTTTACTGATTACGGGATGTATACAGTATTTGTTCTGCCCTGGAAAATGTAAGTGCTTTGCCTCCGCCACTAAAATATCGGTCGTCATATGGTTAAGTTAAAGGGAATGTAGCGACACAGCCAAACAAGCTCTATTATTGAGAGTTCTGAAAAACTTTGGTAAAGGTGAAAGAATTATCAAAATCGGGTGATAAACAAAAAAGATACGACCATTTAAAGGTTGTTCTAAAATAAATATGGGAGCCGCCATTTTTAGAACTATGACATCATAGTTCCATATTACCATATATGGAATATTGATAAATATCATTTACAACGAAGAAAATCGCTATAAATGAATGCACTTTTTACTGGTCATGTGAAGCATTATTGCCATTAAGTATTACATATTTTTCATACAGCTCCTGTCCTTTTTTACCTATATATCAGTAAATTTTCATATTTATAAATATTCCATATATGGTAATTTAGAACCGTGACGTCATAGCTCTCAAAATGGCCGCTTCCATATCCGTTTCAACAGAAACTTCAAATGATCATATCTTCTATGTTTATCATCCGATTTTGATAATTCTTTCACTCTTAGTCAAGTTTTTCAGAACTCTCAATAATAAAGATGGTTTGGCTCTGTCGCTACATTCCCTTTAATAGTTTTAAGCAGTTTCCATCGCTTTATGTATGCATGGAGATGATAAGAGCACTGATGGCAGGCAGTGGTGTCTGGGATATGGCTGACCAAGGTAGGCCACATTGTATTAACCCCTTACGATCAGGTATTGAAGGGATATACATGAATCTGCTTGTTAGTCCGTTCGTCTGTATGTTTGTCTATCAATTTATCAGCTGATTTAGTTTCTTCACCATGATATTACACCTGCATAAACCTGAAAATAAATGAGAAAGATCAGTATTCATAAATTCAGTGATTCACAGGTTCAGGTCACAGGTACAGTAAGCATAATTCAGCCCTTTAACTCAAGTACTTTGTATTTTCTTGAAAAGGCATACTTTATTTGCCATTGTGGGGAAGTAAATTTCTTATGTATGCTGGGCCAAATAGTTATATACAGATGGTTTGAATAAATTAACTTCATTTATTTTATATATACCTAGATGGAACTTCTTTCCTACAAAATGTTTATTGCATAACTACACATAAAGCAGTTAATACATTTTGTCCGAATAATTCAGGCCTTCATGCAAAATGTCAGGCCTTAAAATAATACACGAGTTATTCGGTTATGCTCATATATAGTGAACATGTTTTTAAACACTCATATATAGTGAACATGTTTTTAAACAAGAGAACTTACTTTCAAGTTTGTCTGTTAAAACAGCTTCATCCTTCATTAAAGCAAACGGACTTTTTATTTCATGTATACAAGTGATTAATTCGGAGAAGGACAACTTCCCTTAATGTCCCGTACTAAGTAAGCACCTTCGAGGAACTGGGCATGGGTCTCTGTATTGATAATGTTAGACAACTCATGTATCTTAAAACTTACAATATGGCAATCTCTACCCAGAGTTGTCGTTCCTTGCATACACATACATTATTGTACTGTTTTGAGTTGTTGAGTTCAGTTCAAAGTGACGGGTATTTCTCTGTCACGTCTCACCAAATACCAAGAGTCTTGGCAAACGATGAAAAACGGTGGAAATGCAAAATTTCTTGATGACACTAATATTTTTCTGAATTAACTTCATATAAAATGCTTATATTACAAAGATTTTTTTTTTCGACTTGAATGTTTTAAATATACAGTAAATTATGCTCTGGATTATATTGCGGTAGAATAAAGGTTTGTACTTTAGCATATCACTATCACTCCGCCGTCAAAACTTTAAAATAGGCACCACCAATTCGTCCCCATAGCGTAACAGTACAGCGATTTGCTTACCAGCACTTTCCAATATCACATAGAACTTATCAACCTACTTAAATTAAAGTACAAACCTATACTATATATCAAAATGTAGATAATAAGTCGTGTTTCTTTCGATTGTTTACATCTCAATCAACGGCCGATAGTTGGTGGTGTCACGGTGTTGAAGTTCTCTTGCTATTTTTATATTTTAACTATGGTCATGTGACAAATTATCATGTGATCGCAGATTACTTTCTTAGACGTTGACAGAGGTCAATGTAATGTCCTCTGGGGTAATGTCCTCTGGGAGGGATTGACAATATGGCTGTAAGAGTAGTGTATCTTGGAGGCATTGTAAAGTGCTAAAGTGTGATTTAAAAAAAAAGAGTTGATACCTATGATTTTCAAATACATTCTAATAGGATGTAACTCAGAGAGAGATGGCGAAAATAATGAAAAATAATTTAAAACACGTGCATTCGTTGCGTAGTGTCACTCTACTGTTTCAGATGTAAATAAATGCATGTTTTTATAGAAATATGGGCTGCATAGCAGGTAAAATTGTGTGGCTAACAATACCTCTCAAAACTTTTGTTTTTGTTACCCAAAACGAGTTTAATCAGACAAAAAGATGTTTGCTTTTCTTATAAATGAGTTCTCGTTAATAAAAAAGCTGTCATGGTGTTTATTCCATGAAGTGGTCATTAACTTCAGTTTAAGGGTTACAAACTAACTGTTGGAATTAAGTTTTCATCAAACGATTTTCATTTTGGATCTTATAAAAACGAGTTCGATAAAGAGGGCCTGTATCGCTCTACGTTCTAATATGATAGGGTGACCGCACGATATAAGTTTATCATATCAGAAGATAAAAACTGACGATTTTGTTTTGGCGCATGTAGGGGTGGGTATGCGTGGGTATCCGTATGCGGTTGACTTGATTGTGCCTGAGTATGTGTCATGGTGTCATGACGAACACCAAACCTTAACCCTAACCCCAAAACAACAACACCACCTCCTAATTATAACCAAACACAATACTTGTTAATGCGTGTCTATAAATCACTATATACAAACTTTGGATTACCGAGGCGGGGCTAAATTTTACCTCTAGGTTCACCATTGAACAAAGTTGGTAGGTTTTTAAAAGATTTTCCGCTATATAATCAAGGGAAATAAATCATATTGGATATCAACTTAAATCAGTTTTCAATGATATCAACCATCTGGACAAGTTTTATAAAGAGTACATGAAAAATGAAAGCCATATCGTCTTAAAGAGACAAAATATAACATACTTTACTAAATCAAGGGCCACAACTCCAGTATTCCTGGTCCGATCTGGTTGGTTTTCGAATTTGTCCGAGTTTTCATTGATAACAATAATCTGACCAAGTGTTATAAAATATCAGATGAAAAATGAAGGCTCTATCATCTTTATGAGGCAGACGTTAACGATGACGGGCGACGGACAACTCGTCATGTATAAAAATAACTGTTGTCAAGTCGTTATAGTCGTGTGACCTTTGAAGAAAATGTCAACTTCGAAAATAGAAGACACTGGTTTGTTTTGATGTGTGATAATGTAAAGATTGTCGTGTCTCCCTTAGACACTCGGCCATTTTTTTTTCATTTTTCTTTTTAAAAAAACACAAACAAAACACACTCGCGGCGTCCCTTTAGTTTTTCTATAAACTGCATCATTTATTCATTAATATTTATTATAAGAATAGTATTAAGTAAATTCCTATTGCAACACTAATATCTATATTTAAGCCTATGGTAGAATAAGAAGAAACATTAACTAAATTTAAATATTTTAATTATATATATTACATATTCGTCTGTGATTTGTTTAGGAAAATACTGGGAATAGAAAAGCTATATCTACTTGTTTGCTCCACTGGGAAATATCTCCCAGTATCACCCAGTGGGAGATATTTCCTAGTACGGAACATTGCTCGGCCTTTTCCGCCAGTGGCGGGAACACCAAATGACGCAATCGGAACTGCCTCGTCGGATTCCGTCACTCGGGATTCCGACTCGGAGAGTACTCGACGCCATTTTGAACTATTTTCAAGAAACGACAACTCTGCAGTAGCGACCTCTTCAATTATAAGATAAACAAAATGGCGACTGCTGGCAAGTTCCGAAAATGCGGTACATATTTATTTGTTTTATCAGGGAGTATTCATAGAGATTCCTGATATAATAATGTATTCATACTAAGGTAAACAATATGGTGATTCCCGTCAAACGTGGGCGCTTCTTAATTTATAAGAGTTTCACCTCACCTCTTCCTCATCTAAAACTAAAATAAAGTGGGAGCACATGCCATGGCCCATGGGCATCATGATCATGGTATCAATGATCTGATCATACGCCCCACCAGTATATACAGGGCAGGGTAGAGCAGGGGTGCCATTACCTTTTTAAGTAAGCGGCACCCAGAGCAGAATAGCCGGGTATTTTTATTGATACTTGTATAAAATACTAGAGTAATACTGGGTTATATCGGATACCTTCGGGAATTTTCTTATATACGCACCGTTAGAAAAACAATACAAGAATAAACTCGGTTTGTACTAGTGTTACGATTCCAATCCAATGTGCTATATAATACGAATACATTCCGCAAATTTATTTTAATCGAGTAAACACGTATTTGAAGTAATAAACCATCGGCTGGGCGTAGTGGTCAAGTTTTTACAAGTAGCGATCGTTGTTATGGTGTACCGGAAGTAAATCAAATCCCATTGAGTCCAATGCTATATTGACAAAGCTTTCTAGTTAGCCATTTTTCAAAATGAAATTCAAACTAAGATTCACTTACATGTTCTTAGTCATGAGACCTGCCTCTCTAGAAAACTGCTGAGAATAGTAGGGGTCATGTGGCATATAAGAAAATAAAATTCTGATCTTTGTTGATACCGTGAATTAACTGCATTCATTCGGCACCTCTTAAATGTGTTCTACTTTCACTTTCAAAACTGTCAAGTTGATAAATAAAATCATCATACAACCATGCAAATGGTTTTAAGCTATCACAAACATGTCAATAAAGTCATTTCAGCCAGAAAAACAGGCCTTAAATACTCAAAAATGCCTTTTATCACAAAAAAAGTTAGGGATTATATATTTGGGAACTCCTTTCGACTACACCAGGCATGAATACCATAGTGATTTACTTCCGGTACACCTATAAGAAGCCCTAATTGTGAGGGAATTTCAAAAGCCACTATTCTGGCAAAGCCAAAGATATAACGCATAAAAAAATGATACATTTTGGCGAATCGGTCGAGTATTGATCAAGATATGGGCGTTTCAAAAATGTACAGTTTGGTCGACAGCGATGAAAAATCTGTAAAAATGTTCACAGTTTTACCTTTCTTAACTGTTATATAAAATGACACTGGGCATATCTGTACTTGGTCTAATGGATAGAATGCTTAAACAAGTCAGTAAACCAGAAGAAATCAAGAGGTTTAGTTCCCAAAAGTGCTATATAAGTGCAAAATATGCTGATTTTCATGCCAAATTCAGATTTACAAGGCAATTTGGTGTATTTGTGGCATCATACCTTAATTTGGTGGCACTACATGCATATATAAACATCCCAATTACTCATAAATGCAAGCCTGGTACTAGCTTTGTGATTAAAAGTTAAGTTTCTATGACTGGACAGCATACTTTGTCTACAGTACTCTCTGACATTTTCTCAGAAAGTTCAATTTTAGGGGGTAAGGGGAAGGATTTGGTGGTGTCACACCTATAAAATTATACTTTTGCAAATGATAATGCTGAATTATCATTGCAAATACAAATATCTACATTTTAACAACAAACAAGCCTAGTTTTGTTGAAAAATGTCTCTCCAGGTCATCATTTAAAGACTTCAAAAATCTGAAACTCCAAATTACAGCTTTCCGAGGCAAAAACACATGCGAAAAAAAATCAAAACGCGTTTTAAAACACCGTGAAGTATTTTTTGTCAGAGCTATAGTCATTCCGAAAAGTAAAATACTGTTTGGGTAAGAATCCGAGAGAAAATGAATATTCACATTACGCCGCCTTATAGGTGTACCGGAAGATAATCAAATCCCATTGAATCCAATGCTATATTGACAAAGCTTTCTAGTTAGCCATTTTTCAAAATGAAATTCAAACTAAGATTCACTTACATGTTCTTAGTCATGAGACCTGCCTCTCTAGAAAACTGCTGAGAATAGTAGGGGTCATGTGGCATATAAGAAAATAAAATTCTGATCTTTGTTGATACCGTGAACAAACTGCATTCATTCGGCACCTCTTAAATGTGTTCTACTTTCACTTTCAAAACTGTCAAGTTGATAAATAAAATCATCATACAACCATGCAAATGGTTTTAAGCTATCACAAACATGTCAATAAAGTCATTTCAGCCAGAAAAACAGGCCTTAAATACTCAAAAATGCCTTTTATCACAAAAAAAGTTAGGGATTATATATTTGGGAACTCCTTTCGACTACACCAGGCATGAATACCATAGTGATTTACTTCCGGTACACCTTATGCACCGCGACATGTGCGGTTATGTTTATACGGATCGCACGCTGTGACGATCTGTTACTTAGCGTTTCTGGTAAAGTAACGAGGGAAATGTTAATATTGTATATATTATTTAGATCTAAATCTTCGTCGCTAATTTATTAGATCTAGAAACGATACGGTTATTATTTTCCAGGCAAAAATACCCGCACATCTCTATTCAACACTCTTCATTAATTTCATAGTCTCAGGTGAGATTTCTGTCCGATACAACCCAATGCGAAGTTAAAGTTACTTTTTACACATGGGGTTTATCGGACACTTGTTTTTTTCTATCTTTTGATATTTTCCCCTTGAAATTGAAAATGTTTTGCATTTACATTTCTTTTTTAATTATTAAATAAACAAAAGAAAACAAATTTAAAAGAATTTCACATTCTAAATGTATATACACAAATGCCGATCAGTTACGGAATAAACTGGATGAATTGAAATTACAAGTGCAGCTTGAGAACACGGATTTTATTTTCATCACTGAAATCTTACCCAAACGTAATGTTGACAATATATCTTGTTCTTCTGTTTTATATGACTTACACGGATATGAAGCATTTGCTAGCAGTGACAATGGTAGAGGAGTACTTATTTATGCCAAAAACACTTTTGATATTGAAAAGAATGACTTTTTGAGTAACTTGTATGATGATGCTGTTTGGGTGGATTGGAGATTTGGCAACAAGACAGTAATTGTAGGCTGTATCTATAGAAGCCCATCAGATATTGACTCTTGTGGTGTAATTAATCATATCATTAAGACTGCTACCGATACAGGAAATTCACTTCTAATAACAGGAGACTTTAATATGAGTGGCATTGACTGGGAATCATGTACTACAACTCAGTAAAGTTGTGTAAACCATCATGAATACGCATTTATTGAATGTCTACGTGACAACTTCTTGTTTCAACATGTGGCAGAATTTACAAGATGTCGTGAAAATCAAGTGAAAAATACTCTAGATTTGCTCATTACTAAAAATGAAGAGGATATTGACAATATTAAAGTGCTGCCCTCGCTTGGCTGTAGTGATCATGTTACTTTACTTTTTGACTTTATTTGTGATTTTGAAGAAGTGAATACAGGTGCACCGAAGTTATTGTATCATATAAGTGACATTGTAGGATTTAGTCGAGAATGGAATAATGTAGACTGGGATAGTTTAGGAAATCTTGAACTTGAAGAAATGTGGAGTTTATTTAAGAATGAGTATGATAACTGTGTAGAAAATCATGTTCCGAAATATAAACCAAATACAGGATCAAAGCCCAAACCTCAGTGGATGAGTCATGATGTTACAAGACAAATAAAGAGAAAACGTCAAGCATGGAATAAGTACTTTGCAACACGAAGGGATGCTGACTTTCAAAGCTACAAAGTGATACGAAATCAGGTTAATGAAGTTGTTAACTCGGCGAAAAGAAATTATGAGAAAACTATATCTCAAAAAGTGAAGAGTGAACCCAAGCAATTTTGGCGATATGTTAAAAGCAAAACGTCGAAAAAAACTGGTGTATCAAGTTTAAAAAATAAAGATAACCAATATGTGTCAGCAAATCAGGACATAGCAGACGTGTTAAATTACTTTTTTACGACGGTATTCACAAATGAAAACTTGAATGATATTCCAAACGTTGAAAGGAAACGAGTAAATCATAATCTGACTGATATTGACATTAGTGAAGAGGAAGTGTGTTAAGGCTCTATCCATATTAGACACTAGTAAATCAATGGATATGGACAATATTCACCCGTATCTTCTAAAAAACATGGCAGCTATATTTGCAAAACCATTGACAATTATATTTAGGAAGTCTATTCAAAGTGGATCTATACCAAAAGCTTGGAAAGAAGCTAGGATTACTCCCATTTTTAAAAAGGGTACTAGAACGGAACCAAGTAACTACAGGCCGGTCAGTTTAACTTCTATTGTATGCAAAATGATAGAGAAAATTGTACGAAAACACTTACTATTACATATCGAGCAGAACAATTTACTGTCAGACGAACAATATGGCTTTCGCAGTGGAAAATCTTGTCAGCTACAACTTTTACTTGTGATGAATGACTGGTGTAATTTCATTGATGATGAAGATAGTTGGGATACTATATATTTAGATCTGGCTAAAGCTTTCGATAAGGTGGCACATAGCCGCCTTGTGAAAAAACTATGGTCGTACGGCATTGACGGAGCAGTATTAGCCTGGTTGAAGGACTTTTTAACTGACAGAAAACAATGTGTATCTGTAAATGGCAGTACTTCAACTATGAAACCAGTATCGAGCGGAGTGCCTCAGGGAAGTGTTCTTGGGCCGATCATGTTTCTGTTGTATGTGAATGATATACCAGAGATTGTCAACAGCGCAGTGAAGATTTTTGCAGACGACACTAAGTTATATGCCACAACGAATAATTCAGCTATACTGCAAGAAGATATCGATAATTTATCCCAGTGGGCGGAGGAATGGAACCTGTCTTTCAATATCGACAAGTGTAAGGTCATTCATTATGGAATTAATAACCCGGAGAATTCATACTCAATGCAAGGGAGGGAACTGTCCTGTGTTACTGAAGAATGTGACTTGGGAGTAGTGTTCGAGAGAGACCTTAAGTTCAGTAAGCATATATCAACAAAGATAAATAAAGCAAACAGCATTTTGTCACTTATTAAGAACTCCTTCAGTTTTGTGGACAAACATGTATTTTTGAGGTTATATACTGCACTTGTGAGGCCGCATGTTGAATTTGCAAATGTTGTTTGGCATCCATACTTGAAAAAGGATATTGAATCTATTGAAAGACTGCAAAGGAGAGCAACCAAACTAGTGCCATGTCTGAAAGATCTTCCATACACCGAAAGATTGACTAATCTGAAATTACCCTCTCTTAGCTACAGAAGATTAAGGGCTGATGCAATACAGACCTTTAAGATACTCCGAAATTTCGACAAGTGCAAACATGAACAGTTTTTTAAGTTGTCAGGTTCAGTGACCAGAGGCCATTCCCTCAAACTCGAGAAGCCAAGGTGCAGAACTACCTTCACACTACACCAGTTTTCCTCAAGAGTCGTCAGTATGTGGAACCAGTTGCCACAGGATGTTGTGCAGGCAAAAGATGTGGAAAAGTTTAAAATCATGTTTGATCGGCATTGGGAAAATGGACAATACCAGTTGTAACAAAATATAGATTGTTACAGTGACAGTTACACACAGCCAAACTCATTGAATTTTGCACCAAAATTCTAAACCTAATATAAATACGATAGTTGTCTTGCTATATATCTGCTACATCGAGAGGGGTTTTAAAAGGACGTAGTCCTTAGGACAGAGCTTTACTGAGTTGTAGTACATGATTCCCAGTCAATGCCACTCAAGAGTCAATATCTGATGGGCTTCTATAGATACAGCCTACAATTACTGTCTTGTTGCCAAATCTCCAATCCACCCAAACAGCATCATCATACAAGTTACTCAAAAAGTCATTCTTTTCAATATCAAAAGTGTTTTTGGCATAAATAAGTACTCCTCTACCATTGTAACTGCTAGCAAATGCTTCATATCCGTGTAAGTCATATAAAACAGAAGAACAAGATATATTGTCAACATTACGTTTGGGTAAGATTTCAGTGATGAAAATAAAATCCGTGTTCTCAAGCTGCACTTGTAATTTCAATTCATCCAGTTTATTCCGTAACTGATCGGCATTTGTGTATATACATTTAGAATGTGAAATTCTTTTAAATTTGTTTTCTTTTGTTTATTTAATAATTAAAAAAGAAATGTAAATGCAAAACATTTAAATTTCAGGGGGAAAATATCAAAAGATAGAAAAAAACAAGTGTCCGATAAACCCCATGTGTAAAAAGTAACTTTAACTTCGCATTGGGTTGTATCGGACAGAAATCTCACCTGAGACTATGAAATTAATGAAGAGTGTTGAATAGAGATGTGCGGGTATTTTTGCCTGGAAAATAATAACCGTATCGTTTCTAGATCTAATAAATTAGCGACGAAGATTTAGATCTAAATAATATTTACAATATTAACATTTCCCTCGTTACTTTACCAGAAACGCTAAGTAACAGATCGTCACAGCGTGCGATCCGTATAAACATAACCGCACATGTCGCGGTGCATAACAACGATCGCTACTTGTAAAAACTTGACCACTACGCCCAGCCGATGGTTTATTACTTCAAATACGTGTTTACTCGATTAAAATAAATTTGCGGAATGTATTCGTATTATATAGCACATTGGATTGGAATCGTAACACTAGTACAAACCGAGTTTATCCTTGTATTGTTTTTCTAACGGTGCGTATATAAGAAAATTCCCGAAGGTATCCGATATAACCCAGTATTACTCTAGTATTTTATACAAGTATCAATAAAAATACCCGGCTATTCTGCTCTGGGTGCCGCTTACTTATAAAGGTAATGGCACCCCTGCTCTACCCTGCCCTGTATATACTGGTGGGGCGTATGATCAGATCATTGATACCATGATCATGATGCCCATGGGCCATGGCATGTGCTCCCACTTTATTTTAGTTTTAGATGAGGAAGAGGTGAGGTGAAACTCTTATAAATTAAGAAGCGCCCACGTTTGACGGGAATCACCATATTGTTTACCTTAGTATGAATACATTATTATATCAGGAATCTCTATGAATACTCCCTGATAAAACAAATAAATATGTACCGCATTTTCGGAACTTGCCAGCAGTCGCCATTTTGTTTATCTTATAATTGAAGAGGTCGCTACTGCAGAGTTGTCGTTTCTTGAAAATAGTTCAAAATGGCGTCGAGTACTCTCCGAGTCGGAATCCCGAGTGACGGAATCCGACGAGGCAGTTCCGATTGCGTCATTTGGTGTTCCCGCCACTGGCGGAAAAGGCCGAGCAATGTTCCGTACTAGGAAATATCTCCCACTGGGTGATACTGGGAGATATTTCCCAGTGGAGCAAACAAGTAGATATAGCTTTTCTATTCCCAGTATTTTCCTAAACAAATCACAGACGAATATGTAATATATATAATTAAAATATTTAAATTTTGTTAATGTTTCTTCTTATTCTACCATAGGCTTAAATATAGATATTAGTGTTGCAATAGGAATTTACTTAATACTATTCTTATAATAAATATTAATGAATAAATGATGCAGTTTATAGAAAAACTAAAGGGACGCCGCGAGTGTGTTTTGTTTGTGTTTTTTTAAAAAGAAAAATGAAAACAAAATGGCCGAGTGTCTAAGGGAGACGACAATCTTTACATTATCACACATCAAAACAAACCAGTGTCTTCTATTTTCGAAGTTGACATTTTCTTCAAAGGTCACACGACTATAACGACTTGACAACAGTTATTTTTATACATGACGAGTTGTCCGTCGCCCGTCATCGTTAACGTCTGCCTCATAAAGATGATAGAGCCTTCATTTTTCATCTGATATTTTATAACACTTGGTCAGATTATTGTTATCAATGAAAACTCGGACAAATTCGAAAACCAACCAGATCGGACCAGGAATACTGGAGTTGTGGCCCTTGATTTAGTAAAGTATGTTATATTTTGTCTCTTTAAGACGATATGGCTTTCATTTTTCATGTACTCTTTATAAAACTTGTCCAGATGGTTGATATCATTGAAAACTGATTTAAGTTGATATCCAATATGATTTATTTCCCTTGATTATATAGCGGAAAATCTTTTAAAAACCTACCAACTTTGTTCAATGGTGAACCTAGAGGTAAAATTTAGCCCCGCCTCGGTAATCCAAAGTTTGTATATAGTGATTTATAGACACGCATTAACAAGTATTGTGTTTGGTTATAATTAGGAGGTGGTGTTGTTGTTTTGGGGTTAGGGTTAAGGTTTGGTGTTCGTCATGACACCATGACACATACTCAGGCAAAATCAAGTCAACCGCATACGGATACCCACGCATACCCACCCCTACATGCGCCAAAACAAAATCGTCAGTTTTTATCTTCTGATATGATAAACTTATATCGTGCGGTCACCCTATCATATTAGAACGTAGAGCGATACAGGCCCTCTTTATCGAACTCGTTTTTATAAGATCCAAAATGAAACTCGTTTGATGAAAACTTAATTCCAACAGTTAGTTTGTAACCCTTAAACTGAAGTTAATGACCACTTCATGGAATAAACACCATGACAGCTATTTTATTAACGAGAACTCATTTATAAGAAAAGCAAACATCTTTTTGTCTGATTAAACTCGTTTTGGGTAACAAAAACAAAAGTTTTGAGAGGTATTGTTAGCCACACAATTTTACCTGCTATGCAGCCCATATTTCTATAAACACATGCATTTATTTACATCTGAAACAGTAGAGTGACACTACGCAACGAATGCACGTGTTTTAAATTATTTTTCATTATTTTCGTCATCTCTCTCTGAGTTACATCCTATTAGAATGTATTTGAAAATCATAGGTATCAACTCTTTTTTTTTAAATCACACTTTAGCACTTTACAATGCCTCCAAGATACACTACTCTTACAGCCATATTGTCAATCCCTCCCAGAGGACATTACCCCAGAGGACATTACATTGACCTCTGTCAACGTCTAAGAAAGTAATCTGCGATCACATGATAATTTGTCACATGACCATAGTTAAAATATAAAAATAGCAAGAGAACTTCAACACCGTGACACCACCAACTATCGGCCGTTGATTGAGATGTAAACAATCGAAAGAAACACGACTTATTATCTACATTTTGATATATAGTATAGGTTAGTACTTTAATTTAAGTAGGTTGATAAGTTCTATGTGATATTGGAAAGTGCTGGTAAGCAAATCGCTGTACTGTTACGCTATGGGGACGAATTGGTGGTGCCTATTTTAAAGTTTTGACGGCGGAGTGATAGTGATATGCTAAAGTACAAACCTTTATTCTACCGCAATATAATCCTGAGCATAATTTACTGTATATTTAAAACATTCAAGTCGAAAAAAAAAATCTTTGTAATATAAGCATTTTATATGAAGTTAATTCAGAAAAATATTAGTGTCATCAAGAAATTTTGCATTTCCACCGTTTTTCATCGTTTGCCAAGATTCTTGGTATTTGGTGAGACGTGACAGAGAAATACCCGTCACTTTGAACTGAACTCAACAACTCAAAACAGTACAATAATGTATGTGTATGCAAGGAACGACAACTCTGGGTAGAGATTGCCATATTGTAAGTTTTAAGATACATGAGTTGTCTAACATTATCAATACAGAGATCCATGCCCAGTTCCTCGAAGGTGCTTACTTAGTACGGGACATTAAGGGAAGTTGTCCTTCTCCGAATTAATCACTTGTATACATGAAATAAAAAGTCCGTTTGCTTTAATGAAGTATGAAGGTGTTTTAACAGACAAACTTGAAAGTAAGTTCTCTTGTTTAAAAACATGTTCACTATATATGAGTGTTTAAAAACATGTTCACTATATATGAGCATAACCGAATAACTCGTGTATTATTTTAAGGTCTGACATTTTGCCTGAAGGTCTGAATTATTCGGACAAAATGTATTAACTGCTTTATGTGTAGTTATGCAATAAACATTTTGTAGGAAAAGAAGTTCCATCTAGGTATATATAAAATAAATGAAGTTAATTTATTCAAACCATCTGTATATAACTATTTGGCCCAGCATACATAAGAAATTTTCTTCCCCACAATGGCAAATAAAGTATGCCTTTTCAAGAAAATACAAAGTACTTGAGTTAAAGGGCTGAATTATGCTTACTGTACCTGTGACCTGAACCTGTGAATCACTGAATATATGAATACTGATCTTTCTCATTTATTTTCAGGTTTATGCAGGTGTAATATCATGGTGAAGAAACTAAATCAGCTGATAAATTGATAGACAAACATACAGACGAACGGACTAACAAGCAGATTCATGTATATCCCTTCAATACCTGATCGTAAGGGGTTACTACAATGTGGCCTACCTTGGTCAGCCATATCCCAGACACCACGCCTGCCATCAGTGCTCTTATCATCTCCATGCATACATAAAGCGATGGAAACTGCTTAAAACTATTAAAGGGAATGTAGCGACACAGCCAAACCATCTTTATTATTGAGAGTTCTGAAAAACTTGAATAAGAGTGAAAGAATTATCAAAATCGGATGATAAACATAGAAGATATGATCATTTGAAGTTTCTGTTGAAACGGATATGGAAGCGGCCATTTTGAGAGCTATGACGTCACGGTTCTAAATTACCATATATGGAATATTTATAAATATCAAAAATTACTGATATATAGGTAAAAAAGGACAGGAGCTGTATGAAAAATATGTAATACTTAATGGCAATAATGCTTGACATGACCAGTA
The DNA here is from genome assembly GCA_037043455.1 of Cyrtodaria siliqua. Classification (NCBI taxonomy): domain Eukaryota; kingdom Metazoa; phylum Mollusca; class Bivalvia; order Adapedonta; family Hiatellidae; genus Cyrtodaria; species Cyrtodaria siliqua. The sequence goes on along the minus strand of JAWPHD010000272.1, from coordinate 429,310 downwards.
AAAAATGCATTCATTTGCAGTGATTTTCTTCGTTTTAAATGATATTTATCAATATTCCATATATGGTAATATGGAACTATGATGTCATAGTTCTAAAAATGGCGGCTCCCATATTTATTTTAGAACAACCTTTAAATGGTCGTATCTTTTTTGTTTATCACCCGATTTTGATAATTCTTTCACCTTTTCCAAAGTTTTTCAGAACTCTCAATAATAGAGCTTGTTTTGCTGTGTCGCTACATTCCCTTTAACTAAACCATATGACGACCGATATTTTAGTGGCGGAGGCAAAGCACTTACATTTTCCAGGGCAGAACAAGTACTGTATACATCCCGTAATCAGTAAAAATCGACACTTTCTCACAAGTCGAGCTCCCAGTGGGATTCGAACCAGCAGCGGTGAATGCATTTTTAGTACATGACCTTTAGTAACAGTAATTAGTACATGACCTTTAGTAACAGTAACTAGTACATGACCTTTAGTAACAGTAACTAGTACATGACCTTTAGTAACAGTAACTAGTACATGACCTTTAGTAACAGTAACTAGTACATGACCTTTAGTAACAGTAATTAGTACATGACCTTTAGTAACAGTAACTTGAAGTTTCGTTATTGTTTCTAGATCTGTGTAAAATAGTGCACCGTTATTGAACTTCATCGTATTTAGGATGATGGTCCCAACCGGACGGATACAACAATGACGAAAGGTTAGTCCAACCGTTACAGCGGAAACAAAGTGTCATTGTGAGAAAGTACGCTTCGAACGCTCGAGAGGTGAAAATTCATCAGCAGGTTACGTGGTAGGCAATAGAAACGCAAATATATATCTGGTGCTGGAAAAAAAGGATAAAAATATCGGACAGGGGAAGCAGCATTCAAGGACGACAGTCAACCACAAAACACAAAAACAAACACGCAAACAGACAAACAGCCTCTTAGCTCCTGCTTCATCAGTGACAGTCAACCAAATGCGACTATAGATGATTACACTGAAGATATGTTCTTGGAAAGTATGGAAGATTACCTCAACAGTTTGTCTCCATAAGATAGACTACCATCCTCTATTATGCAAGAGACATACTTCCAGGAGTTGCTCACAAGCCAAGATGTCAACAATATAGCCAACATCCATGGAAACAATATTTTGACATTCCCAGAAGAGTGGGCAACGCATGAGGAGCATTCAGATCAAAGCTTGGAAAGAGAGGCACCCATGTTGAATGAAGAAACCCACCAATCAGCAACCAGTGAGAGAAAGAGAAAGTAGAATGGCCAAATATGACAGTTAGCAGTTGGCATTAATTAGATGACGATCTCGACAAGATTCTTGGAATAACGGGGGATAAGTGAGCACGTTAACGTCTCACACCACAATTAATTTTCCATAGGGTCCCATTGTAATGTTTTTGTTCGTGGCATAGAGATAAAAAATATTTTGAAACATGTATTTATGCTTAAATTCTTCATTGATCCAATATCTGCATGCTATTAACTTTTAACGAATATTTACCAGATTGAACTTTTTTTAATTTCATGTTTGCGTGACACCTATCAAAATTGAGACAAAAATAAAACCCCGTGGAGATTAGACCCATGATGTGTAAAATGAGGCAGAATTAGCTAGAAATCATATATCAACATGCATTTTTCTGGGATCTCTTCCTAAAATGCTGTAGATTTAGAACCTGGTAAAGATAAATCAGTGTATCCTGTAAAATGTAGAAAAGCGAACTTGTTTTTTTTATCTACCTCCTTCATCTGTAGGGCAGGAGTATTCAAGGGAGATAATAGTGTTGTGAGTCCTTAAGGTGATTTTTTTTTCTAATGATCACCTCAATAATAATTGAACATGTATACAAATCAATTACACGCTGAAAAGTGCTAAAAGTTTGATTCCATGTTTATTGCTTTTCAAATTATTCAAGTTTTAGTGACCTAGGGTATTGGCCGAAATTCAGGCCGAGCACCTTTAAGATTTTGAAAATCTACAGTAGTGATAAGGATTTTGCATTTTCCTGGTCATTTGTGCTCAGCTATGTCTGAAACTTTCAAATATACATGAAAAGGCATCTCTTCATCTGAATATAGCATTAAAATGATCTTTCAGAAATGATTATTGAGAAAAATGCCGAAAATAATAAACTCAAACTAAGGGTTACCCGTCAACATTTTGATTTTCCAGGAAAAGTAACAGTCTCTCGCTTTAATTTTGACATTTTTTCAAAGTAGTCTGTCTTCATTGATATGTGTGTTTGTTTTACAAGCCAATAGCTGTAAAATAAAGCTAAAATTATGCTTGTTCCTGTATTGGTTTTGAAAATATAGTTAATTTTTAGTCAAACATGGTATCAAGTAAAATTTCTGCTAATTCCTGCAATATGAAGATAACTTGAAGTAACTATACATACACAGACGGAATTTCTGAATAACCGTGTTAACTGTGTCCTAACATGTCTGAAACGTTCACAGATACACAAACAATGCTTAGCGGTGAAGGATGTAAGGTACCCGTTCTGCAGCTCTAAAGCGCAAGGGCTTAGAGATGAATGATGGAAATTCCCATTCTGAAGCTCTAAATTGCAAGGCATTAGAGATGAATGATGAAAGATACCTGTTCTGCAGCTCTAAAGCGCAATGCCTTAGCATTAAAGAATGAAAGATACTCGTTCTGCAGCTCTAAAGCGCAATACCTTAGAGATGACGGATGAAAATGCCATTCTGCAGCTCTAAAGCGCAATGCCTTAAGAATAACGAATAAAGATACCCATTCTGCAGCTCTTTCTTAACGTCTCACACCACAATTAATTTTCCATAGGGTCCCATTGTAATGTTTTTGTTCGTGGCATAGAGATAAAAAATATTTTGAAACATGTATTTATGCTTAAATTCTTCATTGATCCAATATCTGCATGCTATTAACTTTTAACGAATATTTACCAGATTGAACTTTTTTTAATTTCATGTTTGCGTGACACCTATCAAAATTGAGACAAAAATAAAACCCCGTGGAGATTAGACCCATGATGTGTAAAATGAGGCAGAATTAGCTAGAAATCATATATCAACATGCATTTTTCTGGGATCTCTTCCTAAAATGCTGTAGATTTAGAACCTGGTAAAGATAAATCAGTGTATCCTGTAAAATGTAGAAAAGCGAACTTGTTTTTTTTATCTACCTCCTTCATCTGTAGGGCAGGAGTATTCAAGGGAGATAATAGTGTTGTGAGTCCTCAATGCCTAACCGACGGCCGCGAGAGATTAAGGGTATATGTAGGGAGCTAATTCTGTTTAGGAAACCGTTCAGGGGAGCAAGTGAAACAGAAAAGGAGAGTTTGTAATAAGCTTCGAGATAGTCTGAGTTCACGATTGAAGACATTTAGAGCAGCAGGTCGTCTCAAGAGGAAACGAAGGAGAAGATCAAGAAATAAGCATCCTTTTATCTCCATTCCGTACAGATTCAGTTCAACCTTACTATGTGAAAAGACAGAGCGCAGTAAATAGGAGGTAGAAGAGTTTCTGAAAGTAAATCACTCCGATCCTCAAAGAGAAGAGCATCTAAGACAATCTCTATTACTACATCTCCTATCAAAAAGACAAATTCTTTTCTCTTATCCAAAAAACTTTCGCTAGAGAAAAAGCTACATTTTTGACCTGTAACACTGTTAACGCGTCACTATTTTACTAACGGCAGTTTAGACAATTACAATCGTGGACTTGCCAAGAAGTTTGTGAAGCACTCATGTTCGTATTAAGTAATATTTTCGTCAGGTATGGAACTACCGTTTATAGACAAATTGTATGTATCTCTATGGGTACAAACTTTGCACCTCCTGTCGCAGATTTGTTTTTGTATTGCTATGAAAGAGATCTCACGTTGAGTCTTTCACCAGATACTCAGGCAGATGTAATTGAAGCCTTCAATGACACATCTCAGTATCTGGATGACATATTGAACATTGATAATTCTTTCGTTTCTACTGTGGTTAATAATATCTATCCCAAAGAACTTCAACTCAATACAGCTAATATTTTTGGTACTATCGCTTCTTTTCTTGATTTACATCTCTCTATTACAAATGGAGTAATTATAAGTAAAAACTTCGACAAGAGAGACTATTTTTATTTCGATAATTTTTAATTGTTATGGCCACTTAGATGGGGATGTTTACGAGCTACTTCTTATGGGGTCTATATGTCTAAGCTTATTCGTTTTTCTAGAGCTTGTACTCGAGTTGGTACTTTAATATTCGTAATCTTTATATAACTAAAAAGCTATTCCATCAGGGCTACCGTTACCATAAACTTCGTAAAATCTTTGCAAAATGTTATTATCGTAACCATGATCTTCTTTTCCAAATATAAAAGTAATTTAAGAACTCTTCCTTGACTAGGACATCCTGACTTTTATGGTGACGTGATTTACAAACTTCGTGATCCTTGGTTATGATCATTTCATACTATCTTTGTTATACTTGTTAAGCGGTTTATCAAAAGAGATTATGACCCTATCACCCGATCCATCTTACTTCTCTTTCGCGTGGAAGGCTACATTTGACAAAAGAATCCCCTGGAAAAATGACACCAAATACTCACTTACTAGTACTTACCAGCCTTACACCCAACACCCTCTCTGATGAAAGTTGTTTCCTTCTTTCCTTATCAACACTCCACCCTTACCTGGATATCCTTACCCAACGTAAGGCTTCTTCTAACGAAGACCCCACTCAGTTATAAAAACGCTAAAACATTTTTATCTTAATTACCCACTCCCCACTTCATCTCCCAGTCTTTTTTTTTATTTACATCTATCAATTGAAAATGGCGGAATAATTAGTAAAAGAGATAATTTTAATTTTGATATTGTTAAATTTTCCCCAGGTAAATTGGAATGTTCCCTGACTTACTTCTTATGGGGTCTAGGTTTCTCAACTTCGTTTACTGTTATTTGTTGGTATTGTTTTCGTTTGGTTTTTGCACATATTTCAAAGTTAAAGGCGCCCCATAATAAGAGAGTTTTTGTTTGACTTTCAGTTACAACCTAAACCTTTCTAGTGGGGTGCAATACCAACGATCAAATGCTTTTTTTAATGATATTATTTCTGCATATTCTTGTCGTGTTGTTATTTCGCGACAAAATCGACTCGATTTATTCTATGATCCCGTGCAAGAAAGAAAAAGTCATTCGGCCGTGCGAAACATTCAAAATTATCTTTTATAATGTTTTAGGATTGAATCGACCAGTTTAATTGAAAGCATGACACGAAATCTTCCATTATATGTTATATGTAATTACACTAAATCAATCAAAAGTGCTCCCCTGGTGCAGTCGAAAGTAGTTCTCTATTACAGAGTGAGAATATTTTTTTCTGTAAAAAGTAGTTTTAATTGCTGTTCACTGTTATTTTTTTGGATGTAACTGAATTATGGAAATGTGTGTTTTAATGCATTTTTTTGGCTGACTGTGTTCTGTGAAAGTATTTCTTAGAAGATATCCCCACACTCCCCCTCCCCCCTCCACCACCAACCCCGACCCCACATTTCATTGAAGATGTTTAATAGCAGATATTTGCATGATAAAACAAGTTTCCAGAATTCTAAGTTTGAGTTTTGATCAAGTTGTCAACATCCTCAAGTTACTATGAAATGGGAATGGAGAACCATTTAGGCTATTATAACCTATAAATAATTACGAACTATGTTGTTCACATTCGTAGTTATGTTTATCAAATAATTTATAACACGAAGTAGGGTATCTTTATAGGAATGCATGACATATGTTGTCAATACGAATGTGTTATAGTCCACATTTCCATGCGGAGGGTTAGTAGTTATCTGTCCTGTTTTTGATGGGTAAGCCCATTGTGACATTGCAACATCACCTCTTTAGGAAATCCAAAGACATTGAACTTTCAAATAAAATAACATTTGTCCTTTATGGTGGATGATTAGTGGAAGCTGGATTATACTTCATCGCCCTGACTATTAAGAATAATGGTAAAACCATATTAGGAAACCACACCATACGAAATTCCGTCGGTAGAAAATCTTTGGATTAAGGTTTACCACCACTAATTACATGTAAACCTCCGAGGTGTATTGAATGTAGTTCCTATAATAAAAAGTAATTCCTCATTTTTTGATGGAAATGGGCATTGTAAGTAATGGAAAACTGCCCATTTCTTTCGATTTTGTGGTTGTATGTATAAAAAAGCGTATTAATAGGTTTTACTGGATCACTGATGAACATTTTCGAAGTTTCGACTCTATGTTTACACTTTGTGAGCAATACAAATGAAAACAGCTGTACCGTTGACCTGCTTAGTAAACAAACAAGAACTTTCTTACATGTCTTGTGACCCCACCTTTTCTGATGATTTTTCAAGTGAACATTACATTGCTGCATTATTCATTTGCAGCAAATCATTAATATGTGACACTTTGACATTGGTGTCTATGGGGAAAATAATTAGTGGTTTCATACCTTAAAGAGATACGTGCAGTAATTAGGATTCGCTCAGATTCGTACATAGGGAACTTTTCCGATAACAATTGGTAAAATAAGCTCAGAAATAACTTTTCCATAGTTGTTTACATAGGTGTTGAGCGTTTTTAGCCCAGTTTTGTCTATAAAAGCCGTAATTTTGAGTTTCGATTTTTTGTTCGTGTTTAAAATGACGTGTTTGTGATGTGTTCGCAATTGAACTATGTTTTTTTGTATCAACATGTTTGGAAGATATTTTCATGAATTAAATCTGCATGGCAACATGTTTGGTAGGCGATAAACCACTAAATCTTTCCCCTACCCTCCTAGAATAGGATACTGTGAAAAATGAAGATTAGTGTAAAAGGTAAAATAGTATATCCGTACCATTCAAATTCGATTTGGTAGCGTTCAGCTAGTATCAATGTTGATTTTAGCGGTGTTTTTGGCATTATTGAGCTCGTATTCGCTACTATAATCAGGTGTGGTACCACCAATTTTGAAGAATTTGCTTAAAAAATCAATTTTGGCATGAGCATCGACATAAATTGGCATATTTATCGTCCTAATTGTACCTAAAATGCATATTTTATTAATGCACATTGACTGTTCTAAACATTTGATCTATTTAATATGGTGTATTGACAAGAAATGCCCTTTGGTATGACAATACAGACAGTGTAAAAGTTTTTAAAAAATCTCTGACTTTTGTCGATTTCAGACTATTGTCCTTGGTATTCACAAGACCATATCGCGGCAAATAATCATTCGATTTACATGAAGTGGGTGTTTTTAAGCTTGTTATGAAAATGACAACACATTTAAGAAACATCCGAACATCTTTTCTTCTCTTATAAAATCTCTTTCGAAACTCAGGTAATTCAGGGTTAACAATTTAGATTTCGAAAATTGTTATCTCCCCTGTTGTCTATTTAGGCGCAATCATCTGTCCTAAAAGACATCTAGGAACAGTGAACTTACAAATAAAACAACATTTGTCCTTTAGAATTTATGGTGAATAAAACTCTTGATTTACGGCGTTTCTGTATTTCATAGGCCAGACTATAGGCAATATCACAGGAAATGGGTAAAACGGTGAACGCTTATTTCAGTTTTGGTCAGATGAGTTCATGCTTTTTTTCTCGTTTCCATGTCCATCTGCACGCATGTCTGCTTCCATCGATGAATTATGGCTTTCATGAAAAAATAAAAAAGGTAACAGGCGCTACAAAAAATGTGCTTTCATTTTTATCTTGGTATATTTCAAAGACCTATTTTGTGGTGTTCATTATTGGTATGTGTTATTATCATTTTCTCAGAACAAATTCATCCTTAATAGCGGATATTTATTCAGTCCATTTCGAGAGTTTTGTATATGATGTTTTATCAGTGTTTTAATATGACATATATACCTATGAACTTGCAGAGCAGAATGCATGGTATTAACTGTTTAGATTAACGACGCTTCGATTAACACATAAAGGTCCCATAGATAGAATTTCAGTAAAATCAATATTAACAAGTATTAACAATACTGTAAATGTTGAGTTAAACAATACGATATCGGTAAATTCAGTCACTTGAAAAAGTGACCGTTTATTTATAGAAAAGGTATGTCGGCATAATAGATATCGGATATTCATGTGTATGCGGTACATATATATATATTATATCCACTAGAAGATTTTTACATAGAGGCACAATCTTGTCCTAGGAGATCCAGTGACAGAATAGATTTAAAATTTAACAAAAAAACAAGTACACGGCTGACTGTAAGTACTTGATATACATTATTTTGGTTCCAAATAAACTAATATTCTTTTTATTCTTTAAAATTATTTATCGAAAACAGACTTTAAATAAGGTCTTTAATTGATTCAATAACATAACAAAGGCACGGTTCTGTAACTGCTGTACTGATTTGTGACCGTGTCGTTTATTAAGCTCAGTAATTGGTTACATAAGTGTAATATGGTTGTGATATTCGCATTTGATTTATGATATATCGTGTCCTAAGACAGTTAAAAACTCATGAAAATTACAAAAGTTTGATAATAATGCACACTATTCGGTATGCATTAAATGTCGTTTTGTCTATGTCAGTAAAAGGCCACAGCAATTATGGGGAAAGTATTTCTGAGATACGGTCCTTACCAGAAATGAAACGGGGTCTACCACTCAGACAGAAGACTGACGGGACTAAAGAGTAAGTACGGTGTTAACAAGCACAATTATACTTTTTTTTAAACTCGAGCAGTCCGGTTATTAGTTTTTACGCATAACTGCTTTTTTACAATCATTAATATTATTATGAGAAAACATGAACTGAATTGGGTTTTAAGGCGCACCAACACATGGAAGGTTATATGGCGCCTAACAGGAATGAACGTGCTCGGCTCATCCTCCATTTACATCAAGATAAAATATGGAGAATGGGCCTAGAACCTTCTTATCTGCAGACTGCAGAGTTGCGCATGATGAAGACCTTGAATGAGGATGATAAAAAATGACAAAATGAATATGAATGGTGGGTGTGTGGTGTGGGGGGAGTGGGGGGGGAGAGAGTGTGTGTGTGCGTGGGGAGGGTGGGGGGGGTGGGGAAGGGTCCTACCCATCTGCATGTGACAGTGTGTTTGTGAGATTGCAGTGGATGCAGAAAACATGAAAGAAAATTGTTTTTACATATTACTATATTACTAACTATTGATAATAGTGCACCAATAACATATTTATACATATGGCAGATATTTAATTATAAGCAAGCAGTTATAAAGTCAAATTGATACTGGATTAATAAATGGAGATGTTAATTTTAAGACTCGATAAAAAACGTCGATATTGACATGTGTCCCATTAAAGGTCTCTTTGTAATAATTAATTTGAACTGGATATTCGTCTCCATGCGATATTTAAAGGAACACACGTGCCAGTCTTGATTATCTCCCTTCACTGGCTTTGTAGCGTTAGTTAACTTGCATATTTGCAAATCATTGTCAATATTAATTATTATAACGGTTTAAAGCAATGTGTTTTGCACATTACTAACTGTTGATAATCACGATTGCACCAATTATATAATTAAAGAAACTAACCCGCCAAATAACGTCAAAATTACACTACAAAACAGTTCATCAAACTCTATCCAGGTGTTCAGGTCATATACTAATGTATATGTGCCAATTAAAAGAAAAGATGTATTCACAGTTTCTTAAAATACCTATAATCGAATATGCGAAAAATGAATTATGAGTTGGTAACTCTTAATTCGACGCTCAGGTTTTGGGGTTTGGCCTGGCTGGTTAAAACTGTTTATATTATGTCTATAGAGGTTGGATTCTCAAATTATATATACCTCGTCGTCCGTAGTTTTAGAAACGATATGCATATGTCGTAAAAGGTGGCTATTGTTGGCGGGATAGCTACTTTAAACATATCAGTGGTATAATAACGAAAACATATTACTCCGAACTGTATAAAGATTTATTTATTTATATTCAAGTCGGTTTAAGAGAAAATGATACAGGGTGGTGATACAGGATAATAATAAATCGAGGCCAGTTGTAGAATGGTATCTCTGTGGTTTAGTAACATATATATCGCGCGTTCAATCCCAGTCAGGACAGAATTTGGGTTAATTATCGAAATATTTGAAAACGGAATTTCCCACCTTACCAGTCCTCCGGATAAGACTTAAAACCGAGTTTCCACATACAATGAATGCACAACAAAAATAGTCCACACTTAATGGCTTACCTTGGAGATTCGCCATATAAACTATTAACCAAATAGCACGCATGTTTTATACTTGATACAACCTTCAGATTGCCGTGTATCACTTCAAAGTGTATATTTTGGATACCCATCAACTATTTCACATATTATTGCACAAGAAACTCTGGTAAAACACATTTGCATATCACATAACTACTTGAACACAGCAAACCATACTTTCTACGGTGCATGCTTTTCCTTATTGCAAAATGTCTTTATTTGCAGATAAACTTAGTTCCGCTGGTTTCGTCGTGGTTCCCGTCCAGATACGCAAACTTGAAGCCTGCGAACTTGTGATTGACAAAAAGATCGTCTGGAAGTGTACAATTACTTCTTTAGAGATGGGTAAGATTTTAATACAAGACAGATGCAAACAAAACAATTGAAGATTGCATACCCCAACCCTCAGGGAATTTCATCATACTACACAAACATGATTTACCAAATAGTGGTCACGTGACAAACAATTAAGTCATTGTTGACGTCATCTAGACTGAATTAGACCGAGGCTCAGTTCAGTTCAAATTGGAGGGAGGTCTAATTCAATAGAAGAGAGGTTCAATTCAACTGAAGAGATTGGAGTTAGACCTCTCTTAAACTGAATTACACATCTCAGCAATTGAATTGAATGATACAGGATAATATCGCGCGAAAGAACGAGTGCAAGCTTTTGATTAGCAGGATCAGTGGGGTGCAAGCTTTTGATTACCAGGATCAGAAGGTTTGTTTTGCCAGGGCTTTATATGACATATAAAGCCCTGGTTTTGCGCACAATTTATTACTCTACCTTTCTTTTTATTTATTGATCATTGCACTATCTGTAACCCGTAAGATTTCAACAATGTAGGAATTACTATAAGAACATGTTCAGGCATTTCTGTCGCTTACTGGCGATGTTTGTCTTGTTTACGTATGGAATATAATGCTTATAACTGTGTATTTACAGGATCTGATAGCAAGAGTCCACTTCTACAAGAGGCAGTGGACGCATGCATGGCAGCTTCTAAGTAGTTATATACAATGGATGTGCAACAACACCATAAATGACACATTGTACAGAGACGACATTGTAGCTACACATATATCAGTCAATGAATGTTAAGCGTTGAGTTGTACACTATAGCACACGTCTAAGCTTACAATTAACATAACGCCTGTTTATCTGTTTCAACCAATCAAACTAATACGATACCTCCGACAAGCAATAGCACATGAAACTGTATTATAATGAAACCAATTGCCAATCATTTATCTGTTTCAACCAATCAAACCAATACGATATCTCCGACAAATAATAGCACGTGTAACATTATTATAATTATACGTTATTATATTTGTATTGGGATATATGCACTAGTTCTTTCGCGTATGCGACTTTAGGAGCGCAATATTTATGCGCGAAAGAACGAGTGCATATATCCCAATATAAATCTAATAACCGTTTTATTGCATATGCATTTTTTAATTAGAACAATAAAATAGGTTGTAACAGGGTGTTTTACCAAAAAACATGTATTTGAAACAACATATTGGCGTTACGTCATGGGAATTTTCGCAATGAAATCAACATTGTTTACATCACGTGTCATACTTTCTTTGACATGAACAGAAAATTGCACCAATCACGAACGAGTATACATTATACACCAAATATGACTTTACTACATGTCAATATTAGCGAATATTGACGTTTCCTGTAACATTGAAAGTAAACGGAGCTTGTAAATGCGTATGCAATAATCGACCTATTGTCAATTATATAATTATACTCCGACTGTCCGACATCAACAATAGGGCGGAGATATCTCAGTACTGGCGTCATGTTAATTGACACGTGTGTGTGTTATGACGTCATGTATACGTTTAATTTCCTTTCTTGCATCATAAGAACAATATATAAAATGTATATTGTCAATATACTCCGACATCAACAATAGGACAGAGATATCTAAGTGCTGGCGTCATGTTAATTAGCACGTGTGTGTTATGACGCCATTTATACATTTAATTTCCTTTCATGCATCATAAGAACAATATATAAAATATATATGGTCGATATACTCCGACATCAACAACAGGACGGAGATATCTAAGGACTGGCGTCAGGTTAATGGGCACTTGTGTGTTATGACGTCATTTATACATTAAATTTCCCTTCATACAGCATAAGAACAATATTTAAAATGTAACTATAAGATTGAAAAATATATAATAAAAAATATGTATCTTGATGATATGTGTTTTAGTGTTCACTACAGACAAAACAGTTACTGGTCTACTTTGTGTATGATGTAACTGTCCTCAAGGTTTCCTTCCTGGACAATAATGGATGGATTGCATAGTCACCGGTATCGGTTTTGTGTGTGATTTAAAGTACTATTTCAAGCCTATTGTATTTTTCTTTCGTGATCAAACCACCGTTATTTAGATTTACACTTGGCCGGAAATAGGACTTTAAACAAAATCTATGAACGTTAAAATACTCGATCATTGTTAAACACTGGGTTTTTGAAATAAAGCTATTTAAAACTGCATACTTTGTCTTATATGTAGCCTCATTGAAAGCATACAACACATGCATACACGCTTCACGTGATTCACCTATCGTTCATTATGGTCAGCACAACGTGTGTTCCACAAAACACAGAAGCCATCGTTCATTGAGGACAGCATGTCCATGTCACCTTACACGTGTTCTACAGAACAGAGTATGTATCGTTCATTATTAATAGTATGTCCACACTACGGTACACGTGTTCCACAGAACAGAGTAGGTATCGTTCATTACTGGCCGCATGTCCACATCATACTACACGTGTTCCACAGAACAAAGTAGGTATCGTTCATTATTGATAGCATGTCCACATCACGCTAGACGAGTTCCACAGAACAGATAAGGTATCGTTCATTATTGATAGCATGTCCACATCACGCTAGACGAGTTCCACAGAATAGAAAAGGTATCGTTCATTATTGACAACATGCCCACATCACGTTACACGTGTTCTACTGAACAGAACAGGGTAAGTATCGTTCATTATTGACAGCATGTCCACATCACTCTACACGTGTTCAGTATAACAGAATAAGTATCGTTCATTACTGGCAGCATGTCCATATCACGCTACACGTGTTCCACAGAACAGAACAGAACAGAGTAGATATCGTTCATTATTGACAGCATGTTCACATCACGCTACATAGAACAGAATAGGTATCGTTCACTATTGGCAGCATGTCCACACCACGTTACACGTGTTCCACAGAACAGAGTAGATATCGTTTATTATTGACAGCATGTCCACATCACGATACACGAGTACCATAGAACAGAATAGGTATCGTTCATTATTGACATCATGTCTACATCTCGCTACATGACATATTAAAACGGTTTCGAATTAACAACATACGTTAATAAAAGTTAATTTGTATATTTGTACTTTGTTTTTATGAACGTATATCTGTCTATGGAAAGGCATATTTGCATTTTATGTGTATTTTATATTTAAATGCCATTTAACTTTTCGTACAACAGTTTAGGCTATGTAATTATAATAATCCTGTAAGAGACTACTTTGTTCTCGATCCTACTTTTCCATAATCACATAGTTTGCAAAATAACAATAATAAACTGATTAATTTCGTGCCGACAAGGGATTTATACCTGCGCATATTTGACCAACTGCCATATTAATTTACCTTGGTTTACACATTTGTTTTCTCCGTTCGCTACAATAAGGATACGAAACTGCTTTAAAGATGAATGTCCACTCTTGTGTATCAATTATCAATTAACAAATTTAACTCTTAAACATCATATGAAAATTTCTTGATAGTTCCGGAGAGGCACATATATTTAAAACTGCTACTTATTTGTATGTAAAAATAAGTATTATTTGCATGACGTAGATACTACTTTTACCACTGTGGCACGGGGAAATGAGGTAAATCTGAATTGTATAGCTGCACACCTATTGCCAGATAATAGATAAATACATTTACCTGTGGATTAATTTACCTGTTCAAAGTTTTCTACGTCATCACATAAAATCGTATTCTCGCTTTTCACATGTATTGCAATGAGTGAATTGTAAATAGCTATTGTTGTGTATTGATTTCGATTTAAATAAACATCAACATGTTCATGAAACAAAACATGGCTGGAGAACTTTAAGAAACTGATATTAATTTTCAATGACATTTTATATCGAATATCAAATTTTATTTCATCGAGAAGTCAGAAAACTTTATATTTTCACGAATGTGGAGTGGAGTGCGTGGTTCAAGTGGAGTGCGTGGTTCAGTGGTAGAGCGCCGGACTTCAGATCTAATGGTCGTGGGTTAGATCCTCGCCGTGGGCATGTTATTTTTTCTTGAGCAAGATAATTAATCCACATTGCTTAGTATTGGTTCTACCCAGGAAACCTGCACATATTCTTCGAAAGTGGGTGGTTGTAATAGTAAAAGATAGATAGTATGTGAAGTCTATATACTCGTATGAAGCAATTGATGGTTATCAGTCAGATCAATTATCATTTGATATGATATTTGATTTTTAAAGATATTTTGCAAATACGTTTATTAGCATCCTGGAAGCACATTTTCTATATTCTATATCATATATTCGATATAAAAGTATGAGCAATGGTAAGTTAAAACATGTCTTGTCTCTATAATTAGACTTTTTAATGTGAATGACATTTGTAGATGTTTGTATGAGTCGTTTTGTACTGTACTTCAACACAAGGATTTTCTTTTTGAAAATCCGTGTTTAACTTGATGAGTTGTCAATAAAATATGACCATATATCTTGTAATCCATTCACGATTTATATGATTTACCATGTCCGGAGGTCCTGTTAATAAAACACGTATATATGTTTTGTATCATAGAAGCGCCGTCTACAGTTTGTTAATGCCATGATCATAACGAACAATGGTATTAAGTTACCAAACAAACGTTACGGGGAATCCCGTTTGACATTTTGTCTGAGATTTGTATTGACTACGATTTGTATTGACTACATATCTCTTTTAAGAGGGTTCAACGCAACACTGTCGGAACTATATATAAATAAGGTAGATGAATAGAGTAATAATTTATGTTAAGAAGCGTTACACGTGTTGAGAATTCAGAGCGGGAGGTATTCCGGTCGAAGAATCGGAAACAATTGTCTATATATATGGTTCAATTTGTGACTCGACTGATAGTTGAGTTTCATGTTGTCAGTCTTGTTTGTTCCAGTTATGACACATAAATGTATGTAGCCGTCATCTCGCTACACTGCTCCACAGAACAGAGTAGGTATCGTTCATTGTTGACATGTCCACACCTCTCTACACGTGTTCCACAGCACATAGTAGGTATCGTTCATCATTGACAGCATGTCTACATCAAGCTACACGTGTTCCACAGAACAGAATAGGTATCGTTAATCATTGACAACATGTCTACATCACGCTACACGTGTTCCAGAGAACATAATAGGTATCGTTCATCATTGACAACATGTCCACATCATGCTACACGTGTTCTGTGACAATCACACTAGATCTATTAAAGAAACTAACCCGCCAAATAACGGCAAAAGTGCACTACAAAACCGTTTATTAAAACTCGAGCCAGGTTTATCCAACGGTTTTTAAAATACCCGTGATTGAACATGCCTAGAATGAATTGTGAGTTATGGCCTGATTGGTTAAAGCGGTTTATATTGTATCTATAGGGTTTGGATTCTCAAAATAGGTAAATTGTATATAAATTATATATATACCTCGTCGTCATTAGGTTAAGAAACGGTGTACACGTATTGTGAAAGGGCGAGGCGCTGTACCGAGGTTGGTGTCTAGGGCTGCGTGTTCGAATCCGTTGGTAATTGGTTAGTACAACATTTTCTCCGCATATACTGTTTAATGTTTGTTCTTGTATCTTATAGATCCTACGTTAAGAAAGTTCGTTATTATGAATTTAATTCTCTCTTCTTATATTCTAAATTCATTGAATTAGTATTGATCTGGCGTCTTTCTGTGATGAATGTTTGTATTCATATAACGTGAATCTCTATCGTATCAATAAACGCTATGGTTCAATAGAGGTGCCGAGGTTGGTGTCTAGGGCTGCGGGTTCAAATCCGTCGGTAAGTGGCTAGTACCAAATTTTCTCCACATATATATCTATTCTTTTATTCTACTATAGGTTTAAATATAGTACTCTCTTCAAAACTAATCATAAATGTCAGCGTACATTTTACCTTCATCCAGCTAGAAATGTTCTATTATTAGTACTATTATTACTTCCCTTGATCAAAGTTTCTCCATTTATTTTCCTTTCTTTAGCCCAATTCATACTTTTAATTAGCTTTGGAGTTACTTTTTCTGGCGGGGATTTCTTTATTTACACTGTCTCCTTTTCTTGGGATGACAATTGTGTAAGAGTGATATTTGATGCACCCTGGTTTCAAACCTCATCCCCATCGGCCTTTTGCCACTGGCCGTTCAAATGCGGTATCCCTATTGTGAACCCGTTTATGTTTGAGATGTCACATACCTTGCCTTTTATATATCCTTGTAACTGTTGTTTGTTTCAATGCGTGGTTTTGGTTGGCTGTAGTCCTTGACTGCTGCATTTCCTGTTCGACCTTTTTATATCTACTTCTATTTCCGACAGTTAGTTTACCTATGAGATACTTAAAACATATAAAATGCATCTACACTTTAATTCACTTTGTCCGTTTGTTTTTTTATGCTATTTATCAAAAGATTATCAAGAAATGTACCGAAATACACATTTGACCAACAATATACCAGATACTCGTATATAACGGTAAGTCTGATTCAGTAATGTCTGCTGTGTGGTGGAGCAAGAAATCAACCTGCTTACCTGCTTGAAATTAATTGTTTGAATGCCATATGTCGGAGAAAATATTAAAAATTGCATTTAATTGCCTAGGATATACTAGCTATGCACATGCTTTAGGCATTATCCCGAAGGGATTTTCAATTGGTTGGGTTTGGATATTTATAAAATAAATGTACAGATTGCTTAACAATGCATATCCTTGGAGATGCGTTACTTCAGTGTGTCTATCAAAATAATTAACTAAAATTAAACAGTGAGTAGAGGTTTCAGATGAAATTTAAATGTGTGTATGTGCGTGCGTGCGTGCGTGCGTGTGTTTATTATGTTTTATGGTTTTTTTTCTTATAAGACAACGCTAGTTTGTTAGGCTTCAGCTTGTAATATGAGTGTGTGGTCTGAAACATTTCAAGTACTTTAAATGTTAACATAGTTACGTATCAATAGAAAATGCATATGTAGTACATCCATACCCTATAGATCAACATTTGTTAACTGCTATACAGTGTTTTCTGCTTATTTTTAATAATACTAACATCCGCGTTCTCATTTCTATCCGCCTTTAAACGCGTCTTTTGAATTAAATCTCGTATTACCAAAAATAAGCCATTTAAATCCTTCGTGCAGTTTAATGTTCGTCTTTATACAATATAATATGCATTGCATGTGCGTCTTGCTTCTGCAATTGGTCAATAATTGAACATGCATAATTCATCAAAGCCATTTATAACACTTTCACCCACTCGAAGCTATTATAATATAATACAATTGAAACCGAATGCTTTTACATTTCAAAGAAAGTATCGATAATTATTGAAAGAGCTTCACTTTTATAACTGCCTTTTTCCAGACTAATTTGTATTTAGATATGTGTACTAACGACAAAACCTTCTAGAAAATCTAGAAAATGTAAGATTGGTGATTCTGAGCGGCGGTCTTCCAAAAACCACTGGTCGGGTTGTGTAGCTACATATTTCACTCGTATTTGAATGAATTCAAATTAAGAAGGTATAAATGGAATTATATAATATATCGCATCAACCAAAACACGCATTCAAAACAAACAAAACTTTAATTTTACCCGGATAAACAGAAGCAAAGTAAGCGATATAACACACATAAAGGAGCTGACAACAAGGGTACCGCATTGGGAATATCACAGGCAAAGTAAGCGACATAACACACATAAAGGAGCTGACATCAAGGGTACTGCATTGGGGATATCAGAGACAAAAGAGTGGTTTAACCCAGGTTTTAGCTACACCAAACATGATAAAAATTCAGGTTCAAGGACAAATTTAATCTGGCGGGGATGTAATAACTCAAAGAAACATTAAATTGTCGTATAAAATGTAAAGCAACACTCGGCGCTATTGTTAGAGCATAGTGTACATAAGAATCTTTATTACTGCAATGTAAGCGCCTGACAAAGAAAGAAATTAGTTTCATATTGAGCTTCCAAATGATATATTGGAAACGAATTACAATATATCCTTCAGTTGTAAACATGTGTACTCTTTATCTTGAGCCGTGCACGCGTTTGTAATCTGATTGCGTTTTATATCAAATACTTTGTTCAAATTATACAAACAAAAGAAACATCTCATTTTGATATTTCATACGTTGCATCATAAAATAATATAACAAATGTTTTAAATGTTGACGCTACATTGCAATATTTGACGAGAGTTTTGCATACACAATGATTTATGGTTGCACTGCATATTTTGTCAGGGAACGCATGTCACACGAATTTAATACAGGCAGCTAAAAAAAGCGGTGCATGTTTTGGAAAAATGCATTTCCATAAAGTAACCATAGTAGAGTACAAAAGTATGTAACCGTCGAGTCGTTGTTGCGCGGTTCCGCTCAAAACTGGCGGATATATTTACAGCTGTATATTCAGTCATATTAACAAACTCAAATAACTACAATTGCACGCTGTTAAGATACGATTCATTTATATTCACTAGAAAATCATGAGAAATTCATTACTTTAATTGGTTATTTTGATCAGCTTTGTGGTAGAGTGGTGCATAGTGTGGAAATGTCGTTAGTAATAGGGTAGATAAAAATGTTTAGGAATATTGACCGACCAAAATCGATTGATTCCTGAATTTTTAAGACCCTTTCAGCAATATTTTATAATATGTTCTTTAATCGGGGAAAGGCAGGTGGTAAACAGATACGATACATTAGAAGTGGTACATGAAGTTTAATTTGCGATAAAACGTGATTTGTATGGATTTTTGTGAAGTATTTGGATCCAGTACATAGTAGGGAGCTTAGTCTCCTTAGTATTTACAGAAATCTTCATAGTCTCCAAAAACATGCTGGGAAACAATGTCCTTCTCCAGCAATGATGAGATTAGATAAGCAGAAGTGCTCTCTAGCTCTGCAATCAAAGTATTGATATAATACAATCTTAAAATGATATTGTTTGAGGCTTTTTCTAAATTGAATGTTGTTTAACGGCTCATCAACACAGTATAGGTTATTTAGAGCCGCCCCAGAGAGAGGGGACGGATACATAGGAATCCGGGAACCTGCCCTACTCTTATTATCGAATAGATTCCTATGGTTCTTTAACGTGCTCGGAGGATAGACCGATACACGGGACCGCCCGGTTTACGTCCCCATCCGACGGACGGGGCTAAGGGAAAGTGTCTTGCCCAAGAACACACCGACGGAACTCAGTGGCACCACGGAGGATTGAACCCGGGGCCTCCGGTTACAAATCCGCCGCGCTACCGACTGCGCCACGCAGTATCAAGATTCTGAATTAAAATCTTCAGATGACGTAGATGTAAAATAACGGCCGTGGCAGCAGTGTTTGCCTATAGTGATTAAAGGACCGGTGGTTCATAACAAAGTTTAGAATTATGACAATCAATGGGATTAAATTCTTGATTTCAAGATCAGACGCTAACTTATTATAATTGAACAAATATTTCCTAGTTATTATACTTGTAATATACTATAGGAATCTCAATATTCTTGAAATAGTTTGGAATTGTGCCAGTCACCCTTCTGTCATTTAAACACTGGCTAAATTTATAAAATGATATGCCTTTGTTAAATAAGCAATTTTGAACAAAGAAACATCTCGCACCAATAGGCGAAAGCGAAATAGCTTGCCTGTAGCTCTGTATTAGAGATGCAACATCATAAAAGTAGATATAAAAGACGAGCAGGAAATGTAGCATTCATGGACCACACTCAACATAAAACAAGCATAGGAACAAACAAGAATTACAAAGATGAATAAAAGGCAAGATATGACATCCCAAACATAAAACGGTTGACAATAGGGCTATCGCCTTGAAACGGTCAGTGTCACAAAAGGCCGCGGTGCAGGGGTGGGGAGCGGGGGGTGGGGGCAAGACAGGGTGTTAAACCTGGTTCTATGGTGCAGCAAACATCACTCAAACCTCACTCTTACCCTATTCTCTTTCAAATATGGTGCTTTCAAATATGTTAAGTGATTTTGAATTATAATAAATGGTACTAAATATGTCCTGCGTTAAATTTGATCGCTTAAATATCCAATGAGGTGGTGAACATGACGTTACAAAGAAAGACACGCATACAAAGAAGAAAGTGATGATTCTATGTTAGTTTGCATATAATGAGAGACCATTGTATATAGTTTGACTGTTAATTTTAAGAATTGATATAAATATCGTAGCTATGCTTTCAACCGTGTTTAAAGATCTCAGGTTGGATGATTGCCCCGCCAATGGGACCCCTGTGTTTAGTGTTTTGTATGTAAGTATATATTTAAACACATTTTCGCCAAAACTATTAGACACATCTTGACAATAGCATTCAGAAATGATGTTTATGCCCTAGACTATCAGAGGTAAAATATGTTCTCTGCCACAGGGGTCGAATGATATTGTAGAGGGTGTTATAGGAAAAACTCCACAACCTTTCTATGGTGTGTTTTTCCTTTCATGACGACTTTTACCCAAAACGGTCAAGTTTAATGCATTTCTCATGACACGTATGAAGAACCGTTATACAAAGATACTGGGTGAAGTAACTATATTCAACGATCTTTTGACGCTTTTTCAGAAATGATCCGTATACCATAAACTGTCACGTGTGTGTAAATCAAATCCTCGGGGTGCAATATGACCTGCTCCATTGTTATAGGCAAGTATAGATTATGATTTAATTAATTTCTTCTTTAATCCTGCTGGACAAATTGCATTCATTGTTTGCGTATAAAATCTCATTAGCTGACCTAAATGTGCATTGTGACTTCTTGTGGACATTGTAAAAGTAATTCCGGTATGAAGCTCCTCTTCCGGCGAGACAAATCAGTGGTAAAATATTAGCAACCATGGTTTCAATTTCGCTCTCATTTATCAGTTTGGATTATTCTTAAAACGTCGCTTGGGGACATACCTAACGGTACGACTGATTTAGCAATGTCTGTTATATGGTGGAGGAAGAAATCAACCATTTTGATTGGAGTTAATCATTCGAATGCCATTTGTCGGAGAAAATATGTGAACATTGTATTGACGTTTCTAGGATATACTATACACGTGTTTCAGGCATTATACCGAAACTAAATTTCAGTTCATGGAGTTTGAATATTTATAAAGTCAATGTGAAGATTGATTAGCATTTCGTTCCCTTGGAGAGGTATTATTTCAGTGTGTCTGTCAAAATAAAAAACTTAATATTACAAGATGTGAGGATATGAAATTTCTTCTGCCAAGTCATTGAATACTTGCTTTGTGACTTTCTATGC
The DNA here is from genome assembly GCA_037043455.1 of Cyrtodaria siliqua. Classification (NCBI taxonomy): domain Eukaryota; kingdom Metazoa; phylum Mollusca; class Bivalvia; order Adapedonta; family Hiatellidae; genus Cyrtodaria; species Cyrtodaria siliqua. Next base: position 407,432 of record JAWPHD010000272.1, on the reverse strand, counting down.
TCTATTGTATATTCATATTTACGTGATCATTTACTTTTTGTCATGCTGATATTGCCTATTAATGTTGCCTAGTATGTTAGAGAATATATCCTGGTTGGGATTTGTATAACACTGCCCCGTTGAATTGGGATGACAATAGGGTAAGAGTGAGGTTTAGTGAAATCTAGAGTTCAAACTGGATTCAACTCCTAGCACAAAACACAAACAAGAGAGAAAAGTAGCAGACTCGGTTTTATTGTGTTTGTTCATGGGAGGTAATTATAAGATGCAACACCTCTCGCGCCTCTTAGCACCGGCTTAAGCGATATTCTACTTTAAAGCAACACAGAATGGGCTTGATTATCCCAAAGAACCAGTAAATAATAACACTACTGATTTGTAGTCGGGGCGACGTTTTACGGCCGCCACACAGCACTAAACAAACGCTAGTGTGAATGTCAATAAATATGAAAAGGTGATCTTAGAAGGCTTGATGTTTCGTTCCTATAAAAAGGAGTATGAAAAGAGAAATTTGGAAATCGCCAATACGAAAAATAAATACTGCTGTCTCGGTTTGATTGGAACTGTTCATGAACAGTTGTGAAAAATGCCAGCTACCTTTCATTCCCTCGAGCCACAGGTTGAGCAGAATCAATATTTAAAATGTCAATAGTATAAAAGTTTGTACCATCCCGAAGGTGGTATGCATATGACGGTGAACATGGACCTTCAATGTGGTATTTTCATACCATTCCATGGCAAACGGCGTATGGTCCGAGTTTCTAATAAAATACTTAGCCCTAAACGAGAAAACAATGAGCGAAATAAACAAAATGGAATTTAGCTTGGAACAGAGGTTATGAAGCTTATGTATCACAAGTAACAGTCAAAAGACTAAATAAAAAGCAAACAACATATCCTAGGGGTTATTAAACAATTCTCAGAGCCTTCGGAGTAGTGGCCAGATATTCGAAATAGAAGTTAGAAAACAAAGTACCTGAGAATGTATCACCGGTATCTGTATATAAATATCGGGCTTAGTAATGTCCAAAGATCAGAATGAATAACAGTTCTAATTGCAAGCACGGGGAGACGTTTTACCGCCGCCATACTGCACAGGCATCGCTACTGGGGTATATAAAAGAGTATGAAAGAGAAATTTGGAAATCGCCGAATACGAAAAATATAAAAATACTGAAGAATCGGTTTGATTGAGACTGTTCATGAACGGTAGTGAAAGTACTAGCTACCGTTCACGCCCTGTAGCCCGTTACACATAAGCAGATGTAGCCTCTTTGGCGTCTGATTGTTACAAGATTGGGTGATCTAAACATTTATACTGAATTTTTACATACGTATAAATGGAAAATACCGATGTGGTACTTCCATTGCCTATACAGAGACCTTTGGGGTTTTCAACTTGATTTATTAATATTGACATCTGCTCCCTAATTTATATCCGCCTTTAAAAGAGTAATTTGAATTAAATCGCGTATTAAAAAAGTAAATCCATTTAAATTCATCATTCAATTAAATGTTCGCCTTTATGCAAGACAATATGCATCTGATTTGCGCTTTGCTCTTGCAATAGATCAATAATTAGACGATGCTTTAACAGTGTATAATTCATCAAACCATTCGTAACACCCACTCGAAGCTATTATAATACAATCAAACTGACACCGAACGCTTTTACATTGAAAGGAACGTATTGATAATTAATAAAATAGCATCAGTTTTAAAACTACTCGTATTTTGTTCCAGATTAGTTTCCGATTAGACATTTGTGTTAGCGACAAAACCCCTCTTCGATGTCTAAGATCGGGATACCTGAACGGTATTTGCTCTAAAAGCACTGATAAAGTTGTGTGCACTTACATCTCTCACTCGTATTTAATTAATCTGCGTCAAAAGTAGTTCTGTACAATTTTAGTAAAGATAAAGGCAAAATTAAACAAGAAAAGGAACTATACATTTCTAACAGATAATGTAGTATTCACAGAAGCAGTCAACCAAAGCTCGCATACAAAACAAACAACAATATTTACCCAGATAAACAGAAGCAAAGTATACGACACAACACACATTAAAACATTGGCAGCAAGGGTACTGTCTGGGAACTATCGGTGACAACAACTGAGTTTAAACCAGGTTCTAGCGTGTACCAAAAATGAGAAAAATCTACTTTAAATCTGGCGGGGATGTATGTACCCAACCAGGCTGGTGTGTAAAATATGCTCCTGGGTATTATTATTCCCGGCCTTAATATTTAAATTTATTAAATTAATGCAAACAACCAATCAGCACGAGTTGCTCAATTTCGATAGGTTCTTAATCTTAAAATAAGTAGAGAGAAAAGTCGAACTGGAAATATGGTATTGTACGGTGCTCCAAACCTCAATCTTACCAAATGATATCCTCATACGAAATAAACGTGACAATTTAAACAAAACAAAAAACGCCAGTTTATATCCGGTAGCAAATGTCAGAGTAAGTCATTTGTTGGGTTCCGATTTAGTTATTACTATTAGTTGTTATGGTTGTCCTCAACTGAGAAATCTTGATCTTTCAATCTTAGAATAGAACATAACAAAATAAATACTGATAAAGGTGATCCTTTGGAAGCAACAGACACAAATAAGAGACTAAAGTAGCTGACCCGGTTGTATTGAGTCTGTTCGTGAGAGGTCCCCTAGCACCGGCTTAAACGGTATTCTACTTAAAAGCCACCTATATTGGGCTCGTTGGTCCCAAAGAACCAGTAAAAATAACACCACTGATTCGTAGCACGGGGAGACGTTATATAGCCGCCACATTGCACTACACCGTACTATAAAGGATTCATTGCTAAGCACAATGTATACTATTACTTGGGTAAAACAAGGTTTGTATTTTGAAATATTTAAGTTTTTCGATTTTCGTTTCCTAACTTCTCTGCATCGCTGTTCTATGTAGAATTGTCGTGCAATTATTTATGCCGCGGGTCATTTAAGAAATGAGGTTTACAAATCAACTAGGCATAACGTTTCTGAAACAAAATCTCAGAATAAAGATGCAAATGTTGAAGTCCTACGGTGAACGCAAATTGTAATTATTTTATTGAATCGTTACATCTCTTGACTCCTGCGCAGATTGCGTCTCTCGTCAATTTCTGGTTATGGACAATGACATAGTGTTTATAACAGATCATCAGACTGCCGCTGGTTGTCTGTCACATACACGAGGACATCGTGAAACAAGTATGCTTTGTTAATCAAATATAGTGTAGGTAAATTGAGAGACGCTTCTATAATAAAAAGGAGTTGCCTCCCCTAATAAAAAGGAGTTACCTCCCCTAGTAAAATGGAGTTACCTCCCCTAATAAAAAGGAGTTACTTCCCCTGATAAAAAAGGAGTTACTTCCCCTGATAAAAAGGAGTTACCGTCCCTAATAAAAACAGTTGCTTTGTCAGGAACATAGACAGTTAATAATTATAAGAATATGAAAGTGGTGATTTTGTTTCTATGAGCAGTCATTAAAATAGATCCATGTAGCATTCTCTGTCATTAATTATCTAAGGGGTGATATATCTTGTAAGTATACACTATGGAATCAGGTTCTACGGTGCACCAAACCTCACACTTCCTAATAAATCGGGACAGTTTAAATAAAGAAATCCCCGCCATGAACTATTCTCTAAACTCTGTAGAAAAAGAATTCATAAGTTGGCTAATGGATATGAAGTTAAAAGCATCGATAAAAGCAGTTAAGTTTGCTATATATCCACTCTTCAGGAAATCCCACAGATTAATTAAGTCCTATGGTGGTTTATTATTTCCGTCTTAAATTATTAATATAGAAAATACCAACACAGGATTAATCATCAGCATGTCTCACGTACGTACATACTAAATACACGTACGTACAACTATAATTACAGAAAGAAACCATGTGACGTCATTAGTTCATGCATATTGATACCCCATTAGGTCATTGACCTCCTGTTTGATTTCACATTGAGAGACCCTGATCTGCAACGTCTATGTTGTCAAAACAAGTGGATTTCTATTGAGTCAAGTCTAATATGTTATGGTGTAAAACATAATTTCGTAATAGAGACGATGAAACTCTGAAAAGTGTCAACTTGAGTTATTGCGTTCATAATATATGAGGGTACTACCACGCGGAGTCGGAAATACCAGTTAACACAGGCGTACCAATGTGGTGTTGTTGGAGTGGGTGGTGTGGTAGCCTCTAGCCTCATATACGTATCTCTGAGGAAAATACCGTTTGTATAAGCTTTTTGAAGCGAGATAGACATATATAAACGTAAAAAGATGTTGACATATATCGTTATAGGAATTTCAAAAAATACTCAATATCCATTTAGAAATGCAATATAATCGTGAAATTGAACCTTGCCTTTTTCCTATGCATGGGATGTCAGTTTAGTTCCCTTACATGTGACTGTATGCATATTACTGCGCATTTTTACTGCGCAATACCCTTATTGCGCAATATCCTTGCATGTGACCGTAGCATTATTACTGCGCAATACCTTGCATGTGACTGTAAGAGTATTACTGCGCAATACCCTTGCATGTGACCGTAGGATTATAACTGCGCAATACCCTTGCATCTGACCGTAGGATTATTACTGCGCAATACCCTTGCATGTGACCTTAGGATTATTACTGCGCAATACCCGTGCATGTGACACTAGGATTTTTACTGCGCAATACCCTTGCATGTGACCGTAGGATTATTACTGCGCAATACCTTTACATGTGACCGTAATATTATTACTGCGCAATATCCTTGCATGTGACCGTAGGGTTATTACTGCGTAATACCCTTACGTGTGACCGTAGCATTATTACTGCGCAATACCTTTACATGTGACCGTAGGATAATTATAAGGAGGGATGCGATTTCTTCTGTTTTAGATATGTTTAATAATTGTTTATGGATGTTTCTCTGTTGTAGAACACAGTATGAAATTGGATGAACAGCGATGAGACTACAGTGACAGAGAAATATGACATCGTTATGATGGGTGAAGAGGAGTATAGTTTAAGTACCAACTCTGAAATGAAAATCCAAAATACTAGTACAAAATTCTGGAATGAAAGTCCAAAATACTGCGTTGCCTGACACGACTAAACATTTTTTTTTAAAAAAGGACAACGTAGCAGTGCTCGTGCATTTTGTGAGCGCAGATTACTGTTTTTCGCCAAAATATACTTTTAGCTTGAAAATGGTTCATTCTGAATGGAAAATTGGACTTTGGTTGATAAAGAAAATATAGACGTTTTTGACAAAATGTGCAATAAACGTCAAGTTTCATTTACTCGTGACTTTTCGTCCCGCTGTACAACGTACCTTACCAAACAACCATGTAAAAGACAGGCATATTGCTCTTATTCAAAAACCTATCAATATTACAGCATGTAAAACCCTTTTTCAAAATTGTATCATGGTAACCCTGGTCTACTTTCAAAATATGAAAGTAATTTAGGAACTCTTCTGCGACGAGGACCATCACAACCCGACTTCTATGATGACGTGATTTACAAACTTCGTAAGATCCTTGGTCACTATCACTTTCATACAATTAATCTTTATTAAAAAAAAAAAGAAGTTTATCAAAAGAGGTTATGACCTTATCATTTTTGCAACGCACTGCATGTTTAGTGGTTGACCCATTTACAGTTTGCCACTATGCTTTCCTCTTTGTGAGATAACCAGACAGATTATGGATCCTATGATGACGTCTACCTAAATCCTATTTTGATAGTTCGTCCTAAATATTGCCTGGTCGTACCCTTAATGGTTTGTTCTCTTGTTGCTCTGGCTCCTGTCAAGTCATATATATATACATGATCATCTATTTATTATTTGTTGTTTTTTTAACCTAGAATCTGGCTTAAACATTCAGCTGCCTTTATTACCTCTGACCCTTCCAAGGCGGTAGCCCTATTGTCAACCATTTTATGTTTGTGATGTAATTATTGTTTGTTTCCATGCGTGTTTTTTGTTGACTGTGATCTGTGAAAGCTAGATGTCCTGTTCGACTTTTATACCTATTTACCAACAGCCATTTTTACACACTATGTGGTCTAGGCCAAGAAGTTTGTGGAGCACTTATTTTCCTATTAGATATTTTCGTTTGGTATGGAACTACCGTTTACACAATCTCCACGCAGAGTTATCGTTCCTTGTACTCACATATACTAAATTACAAGATTTTGGTCAAACCTGTTAAATTGGAATATGTTTGCCTGAAAATTATTTATTTCTTGTGTAAATAAAATTTTCAAAATATCTGCAAATTAGATGTTGCAAGATTTGAAATAATGCATGAAAACAATTTAGTTTTAATCGGGACTATTTTACTACAAAAATAATACGTACTTAGGTCTCCTCAATCGAAACGCATATGTAAACATTTCAAACCGAAGCTCGATAGCAGAAAATTACTAAAAAAAATTAACTCATAGAAATAAAAATTGAAATTATTTAATATAGGTCTATATTTTATCTTTTCAGATCACGCAAAAGGATTTATTATAAACATCTTCATAACTTTTTTGAATAATCACGTGACCTAACCAACCGTTCGCCCTACTTTCTTTGACGTTGACAGTGTCAAATGAGGAACGAGTGTACTCTGGGTAGAGATTGCCGTTTACAGTTATTGAGTACTTGCTTTGTGGCTTTCTCTGCATTTTTGTATTCATATATCCACTGCTCTTTCCAATGCGCTACCTCTGTTGTCAATCGTTTTATGTTTATGGTGTCGCATATTTCCTTGTGATTGTTGTTTGTTTTGAATTTGTATTTGTGGTTGACTGTGTTCGTTGAATGCTACATTTCCTGTCCAGTCCACAGGCAGACGGCGCGTACCCTACCCCGCCCACACCCTACCCCCCTCTACTACCCCCCTCCCCCTCTACTACCCCCCTCACCCTCTCTACTACCCCCTCCCCACCTGTTTCTCTACTACCCCCCTTAAATATGTTTTCAATAAACTGTTCTACTTGGTTTTCAATGAAAAAATAAATAAAAAAAATGCATACTCTCTATACCATATATATGGTATAGAGAGTATGTATTATTTATTTTATTTAGGGTGTAGTAGAGAGGGGGAGGGGGTAGTAGAGGGGGAGGAGGTAGTAGAGGGGGTAGGGTGTGGGCGGGGTAGGGTACGCGCCGTCTGCCTGTGGTCCAGCCTCTGTGCAGTATCTTTAGAAAGATAATACGAAACATAACATAGTGGCGTTCTTCAAGCCCGATAAATGATACTTGTGATGGACAAAAAGTGCCTGATATTGCGTAAGAACATAAATCCTTGCATCATCTGCTAACGTCAGATAACGATGACATATGCGGTTGTTAGGATTTAATTCGATTCCTGATAAATTCGCATTTTGTAGTAATTGTTACAAAGCAGTTTCTATCGTGACAGTTTGGATTTAACAAAGGCTTACAAATGTGCAGATGAAAATTAATTAGCAAACTAGGAAAGAAAATTAGCTTATACTTTTGTCATTTCGCATTGAGATACGATTGCGTCTGATCCATCGAGTGCTTGGGGTATTCTGTCGAATATTTAATTTCAAAGTAAAAACACTTAGTAAAACGTTTTAATTTAAATACTATTTAAATTGTTGCCAGTGTGCACGCGATATCTCTTTCATTTACATATATCTTAAGTGAACACAAACAGTTTGAGAAAGAGCGCATAATTTAGCTAAAGCAACTATTATGTAACGCGTTGTTCCTTTGACTAAAGTCGTAAATTTGAAGTATCATTTGAAACGTCTCAAATGTGGGATCGTATTAAATGGGAAAGAATGTGACGCCACCTAACGTCAACCACTTGACGTTTCTTTGAAAAAAGTGTATTTATGATTTCGTATTAAAGCGGAAAGGCAAGATAACCATGCTACAAGTAGTTATTAAAGACAGGAAATGTAACATTCAAGAACCACAGTCAGCCAAAAGCACGCAGAGAAACAAACAACAATTACAAAGATGAATAAAAGGCGAGATATGCAATCACAAATACAAAAAGGGTTGACAATGGCTACCGGCTTGGAACGGAAGGGGCAAAAAGTGCCACTGGGGATTAAGATATGTAGTTGTTTAAAGTCTAAAATTCAGTTGTGTGACTAGAAACGAAATTTCAGACCGTAAAACCACTCGCACAGTCCCGGATTTAAAATCTTAGCACACTTGTGAGCGCGGCACAACGCGGCTATAATTCGATATGTTACAAAGATATTGTGTTCGTCATTCTGTGCATGTTCCAGCAGCATGTGTAGTTTCAGCTGATGTTAATTTAAACCTCAGTTCGAGATATTAAACCATAAATATTCATTGTATTCACGTCTTAAAGAACATCTCCATAATTCATGGAATAAAAGTAGTTACAATAAGTACTGAAAAGGTGATCCCTTGGAAGCAACAAACAAGAGATAAAAGTAGCAGACTCGTTTTATTGAGTCTGTTCATGGGAGGTAATTATAAGATGCAACACCTCTCACGCCTCCTAGCACCGGCTTAAGCGATATTCTACTTCAAGGCAACACAGAATGGGCTTGATGATCCCAAAGGACCAGTAAATAATAACACTACTGATTTGTAGTCGGGGCAACTTTTTACGGTCGCCACACATCACTAAACAAACGCTAGCTTGAATGTCAATAAATACTGAAAAGGTGAACCCTTGGAAGCAACAAACAAAAACAAGAGAGAAAAGTAGCAGACTCGGTTTTACTGAGTCTGTTCATGAGAGGTAATTATAAGATGCAACACCTCTCACGTCTCCTAGCACCGGCATATTTTCTGTTTTATTTCAATGAAATAGATGATTTTAAATATTCAGATTAAAACAATTAGGCAATTGCGACTGCTGAAATAAAACGTGGTATCTAGGAATTAATTGTTTTAATGCTAGTTGTGTGTAACAAGATCTTATAGCCCATGTTGACAATGACCTTTGAGGTACGGACCTAATTCTTGCGCAAGTTACTCCTTCTCATCAGGTTGAACATTTACATGCAGTTATATAACAATTATTTTAGCAGCTAAGGAGCTTTGAGCTCTAAGTACCAAACACTAACCCGTGACCATGATCTTCGAGGTACGAACCCGACGCTAGCGCGCAACGCACCTTCTCCTTGTGATTAATATTTGTATGAAGTTTCATCAAATTCCCTACAGTACTTTTTCAGTTGTGATGCATACTGAGATATGATTCAACTAATTTGGCCTATGTGTTGTGTATGAAGTACAGGGTGTGCTGTATATGAAGTACAGAGCGTGCTATGTATGAAGTACAGGGCGTGCTGTGTATGAAGTACAGGGCGTGCTGTGTATAAAGTACAGGGCGTGCTGTGTATAAACTACAGGGCATGATGTGTATAAAGTACAGGGCGAAAGGATAAGAAGCACTTCATATACAAATAAACTAAGTATTTATTAAAATATAACAAAACAAGTATAAAACAACAGGAATTAATTTGAAAATAAATTACTATAAATGGATTGTTGATATCTACGATAAGCATCCATTATATATGCATGTTAGCAGTTATTACAAAAACATGGTTTGACTTTTTAATTTTCTTTGTTCATATCACAGACCTTATACAGATTGAACACTGAAATTTACCTGAATTTCACGAGAGACAGTGCGAAAATTTCACAAAATGTTGCCCAACTTTAAACAGTTGTATCTTTAAAGGTTTTATTGATACAAGTTTCATTTATGCCGAAACCGATCACAAATTCTCCTTCCGATGATAGCCTTTTCCTTACTCTACCATTTTAAATAAAAACGAAGTTTAACAGAAACGTTTACTATGTCAAAACTTGATTTTTAAGAGAAAAGCCAAAAATTATGAGATTTGTATACAACTTCTGCGGAAATAATAAATATATATTATAATCCCATTTGGATATTCATTATGAATCTTTTGAATGAATTCTCATCAAAATCAGTGAATAATTCAGAGAGGAGATAGAAGGAAAAGTTAAGGTGTCACATGGAAGTTTCCTATCTGTTTATTAATGTCTGTGTTCATCTATAGTCACTATATCTGAAACTGTGAAACCAGGCCATGAATGTACACTAACACCTTAGACTTTCTTAGCTTCTACAAGAAAGCCTTTGATCTATCCATACCAAAAATAAATAGTGACGTATTTTTTAGAGATCAACTGTTCAGAATGACCGTTTTCTCAGGACCAGATTTCACGGTCGTATATAGCCTATATTCTAACAATTTCATCCAATTTATTCAACTTTGACCAAAATGTCATCTTAATTATTTTGTATATAAATACACTCTACAAGTAAACATTAATTTTATTGATAAATACTTGTTTGCAAAATTAATACCGTTCACACTTTCGTTTATATTAATCTATATTAAAACAGATACAATGTGTCAGACTGTTTTAATTTCCTGAAATATAAATAGATGTTGTGACTAAATGAGAAATCATTTGCGTATGCATCCAGTCAAACTATAAAGGGACATGCGGTAATCTTAGTTGTAATCCAGTTTCATTTTGCCTTTAAAACTTCCTTCAAATAATTAAATAAACGTTTGAATTTTCAAATTGTTTTCATTATTTTAGCATGTTTAAATACATTACTGGTGCGATATAATCAACAATCAGTAATAATCAAGCACAATTTGCTCTGAGCTATTCTAATAATTGATATTAATGACTGCAAAAATGCAAGATTGCCGTGTGTCCCTTTAAACTGGTGCTGGTTTTAAATGGTTTGAATTATTTTGGCGCCACAAGTAAAATCTCCCATAGGACACTTTTCCTCCTAATCAAATTCCTTAGTATGCAATGTTTTCTGCTATAGAGTTTATAACAAAATGATAAAACTTTAATAAAAAATTCTGCAATAAAAAAAGGCAATATACGATATATAGTCAGAAGGCCAAATGACCTGCTATATTAGAAGGAAATGACTTTATAATTACTATAGGCAAAACAACCTGCCATCTTTAAATAAAACGCGTATATTATTTCTACAAAAAGAAAAAATCTACACTATGAGAAATGGGTGAAATTCATGTTAAATGTTAGGTAAGTATTGATTGCATTAAACCTTTTTGATTTTGAGTATTAACCAAGACTAGTAGAGGACAACTATTCAATAGTAAAATGATACCTAACAAGGTGAAAGTAAAGAAAAAAATACTGTTTACAATAGTTTACTAATATGATTACATTCCCTTGTAAAGTATTCGTTTTTCTCACTATTAAAATACTTCTAAGCAACATGCAGAGCAACACACGAAAAAAAGCATAGTTTAAATCTATTACTACACCACATGGAAAAGAAGTTAACAGTGTGGTCTTATGATGCTAGATTAATTATATACAAAACAAATCTGATATGAAATGTAACAATTTTTATATGGAACGAAACACTGCGACAACAGATGTCATTATACACTGTCATACATGACTATAAAGGCTGTCATATACAAGTTCATACTTACAGCCTGCGCCTATTAATATCACAAGGCACGGTTTACATATGTCTGAACTCAAAGTACGTGGCGTATGTGCACGCAGAAGGAAATGTAAGTAACTGGGTAAGTTTTTAAACAAATACTTAAAAAATTAAATACTTAAAAAAATCTAAATACTATCATCTAAAATTGAAAGACAGCCTAAAACAATATGTGTCCTAATTTGGTATAGATCTAACAAAGGTACTGCACACATAAAATGTAGATTGGAATTCGGGTTTTACGGCGCACCAACAAAAAAAGTTTATATGGCACCAACAGGAATGAACGTTTTAGACCCACTCTCTAACATTGAGATAAAAACAATCAGAAGGGGGCCTAGGAACCTTCTCACCTACAGAATTGCAGAGTTGCTGCAAATTCTACTGGAAACAATCATTTTTTACTGAGGCCATGATCATTTTTTTCTGCCACTACTCAAGTAGCACATGAAACAATACAGGGACCAAGTTGAAGACCTTTAATGGAATATGGCAAAAATGACAAAATGAACATAATTTCAGTGGGAATGCTAGACATTTCTGTTGACTGTCTAAGACATGGTGGGCATGTGTAATGCATGACATTAATATCCGTCAGATATTTAAAATGCTTGCATGTATAGATTATCTTGACATAAACCTTATCTTTACCTCAATAAAATCTGGCATATTTATTTTAATCGTTTTCCAAAGAAAAAGTGCATTACATACATGTTTATGTGATGTTGGAGTTTACTTTCTTTTAAATACTCCGGTGAACGGCCCAAGTATGTTGCAAATAAAAACACTTGGCAGCAGATGATGATCAGTTAAAGGAACACATGGCAATTGAAATTGTTATCAAGCATTCATTAGTGTCTCCGTTTATTAATCCAGTATCATAACTTTAAACCTGGTTGCATATAATTAAATTAAAGTTGAATTTTCGATTTTTCTTCTTCTTCTCCCATAGGTTTAAATACATTATTGGTGCAATATAATCAACAGTTAGTTATATCCGAAACTAATTTGCTTTATAGTATTCTTATAATTAAATAGTAATGAATGAACAAATGCAAGTTATGTAGAAAAACTAATGGATCAAGATTGCCGTGTTTCCCTTTAACATTATGTTGTTCAGTTCAGGGTGTATTTTTTCTCACATTTTACAGCATAAATCATCACAAAACCAGCTCATCTTGATAAGCCATATATATGATTGTGGTATCATTACTATATGAATACATAATTTTAGCAAAATTACTTCATAGTACATTTTATAATACTATTCTATACACAAAGACTTATGGTTTTATGGCGCACCAACAGAAGAAAGGTTATGATGGCAATAGGGAATGAACATGCCAGGCTCATCCTCCATTTACTTCGAGATAAAAATAACCTGCAGAGTTATTGTAAATTTATATAGTAAACTCTCCATTTATATAATTATTGATATGCATGTACTTTTTATGTATTTTCATAATGTACCCAGATTTATAGTGTACGAACAAGTCAATTAACATTTAGGTTATAATTAAACTTAACTCAGAAATTACACAAGAGATCTGCAATAACTAACTTTTTTTTTCATTTTTTATGACAACCGACTAAATATATTAATGAAAATGGACCACTATAATTATTATGCATGTATTATGAATCTCACAAACTTCCATACATATCAGCATAAAGCTGACTTTGAAGGTAATACATAATGCAACACAAACATACCTTGTGGATAGACTGAACATCCCACTGTTATACACAGGTAATTTTAGGGTGAGCAGCGTGTATCTTACTTTAGACAAACAGACAATTATTTGTTTGAATGTTGTTTTACATCATTTTAGCACATTTTACGCCATATGACGGTCAAATTTATTTTGTGGTAGAGGCAGACCACCACATTTATGTTCCTGGGTAGAACCAGTACTGTTTACCTCCCCCCGTCTGTAAGAATCGACACTTTCTCACTTACAAGTTGAGTTCCCAGTGGGATTCGAAAAGGTTTACTACACAACGTTGTTAACTCCTCGTCCATGGAGACGCCCAAAGACAAACATAACTGAACTATGTACAACACCATAACAAAGGTACACAATATAAGTAAAGTGCAAAATGTTATAACAAGTAACTCAAGAACTAAAAAAAATTCACATGTTTTCCATTCTGCCAATGTTAAAAGTTTACAACCTTCACATGCAAAATAATCCATTATACATAAAGTAGCATAACAACAGCTATACAAAAATTTTAACTGCATTGGGATTTACGGTGCACCAACACATGAAAGGTTATATGGCACCTAACAGGAATGAACATGTCAGACTAGCTAGCGGGATTTGCCTCTAGCGGGATTTTCAATGGTTGTATTCTACCCCCGGCTACCACAGGCGGATAGCTGATGGCTGTATGATATTTATGACAACATTCAAACACAGAAGTTATGAGTTTAACAACAGGATTTCATGTTCACCTGAAGCACAACACAAAACTTTCTCTATTAAAGTTAAACTGGGTTTTAAGGCACACCAAAACAAAAAGGTTATATAGCGCCAACAGGAGTGAATATTCCAGGCCCGCCCTCCATTTCCATCCAGGTAAACATATGCAGAATGGACCTAGAACATTCTCACCTGCACAACTGCAGAGTTGCACCATTCGAAATATATTGTCCTCCACACACATGCCAAAACAACAGGCTGAAAAAATAGGACATTTTGCTTGGTCAGGGGACACTTTACATATATGCTTGGTCAGAGGAGACTATCCCTATAAACCTCGATCAGGTTTAATAATAAATGTATAGGTGAGCTATTTATCATAAAAAAGGTTCTATAAAAAGGAAAAAGGAATAAGGAATGTAAAGAAGAGGCACACTATGGTTCTCGTTGCTCACCTGAGCTGAAAATGACTCAAACTGTAAAAATAATACAATATACAAGACTCCAGTTCTCATTGTACACCTATTAAAGATGTAAATGGCTCAAAGTGTTAAAAACATATTAAGATACAAGAATTAAAAGTGAATAGAACTAAATCAAGCCATAAACACAGAAGAGCTATGGAATATTCTTGCATATCTACGTTTTACACATTTTAAACATAGGTTAGAACATCTGATCTTACACATGCCGGGTGTAGTCATATGCATCAACAAAGATGTTGATAACATCGACGGTTGCATGACGTCATGGTGTAAATAAACGTACCAGACATTGATTATTGTGATGTAAATGCACATAACGGCAATGGTACGTCAGAAGAAGAATTGAATTGGGGTTTTACGGCGCACCAACACATGAAAGGTTATATGGCGCCAAACAGGGATGAACATGCCAGGCTCATCCTCCATTAACATTTAAATAAAAATATGGAGAATGGGCCTAGAACCTTCTAACCTGCAGAACTGCAGAGTTGTTGCAAATTCTATTGTAGACACTCCATTTACGATGGAGCCACGTTTCCACATTTGCATATGCGGTGTCCTGAAGAAGACCTTGAATGAGCACGATAAAAAAATGACAAACTGAACATGAAGGTGGGGTCCTACCCCTCTGCCTCTAGCGGGATTTTCAGTGGTTGTCTTCTACCCCAGGTACCACACGGGGAACGTCAGAAGAAGAATCATGTATATCCGGTTCAGACAGAGAAATTCTAACCCTCAGTATACGTGTTTTAATCGAAACCTCGAGTTGGAATTCTCAATCTTCCCCAGATACCCAAGAAGAATCTTATATTCTATACATAAAACTGTATACAAGTAAAAAACAGTATAAATCCTAACTATGCTTCCAATGGAAAGATTTCTACACTGCATAGATGATATTTATAAAACTTGAGCAATAAAGATGAAGTCTAAAAATTGAAATTATAAATCTGGTTAAAACCATTCATTCCGACACAAAAAAACACTTACTTATTATCAAACATCCCGTTATCGCCACACAGAATATGGGGTAAAAACTTAACCTCAACAATAACAGAGACTCTATTAAAACACTCCTTGATATATTCTATAAATTAAGTATAAATACAATGAAATAATTATAAGAATACATATATGTATGATGTATAAATGATAGTAAAAATCTAAATAGAAATAAACTTGTATGAAAATCTACATGATATGAATGTCACACACGAATATAATTATGTTATATATATTACATATAGAATAATTGTTCAAACATACCTCATGTTTTGTGTGTAAAATATTTCTAAATAATTTCCTTAACACTAGAATTGGTATTATATTAAAGAATATGTGTTCTTGCATACCAGCTAAGAATAGCAATGTTTTGCGACGGTACTGGAAAACCTGATCTTACTCATGGGGCGTCAGATAAAAGGCATGCACATCAAAAATGATGCTTATAACATCAAAAATGACATTTGATGCAAATAACATCAAAATTGATGCTGATAACATAAAAAACGATGCTGATAACATCAAAAGTTGCACAAGGCCATTGTGCACAAACAAAAAAATACAAAACTGTCTATTTGCGACATCAACCCACAAAATGTTGATGGTGTGCAACAAAAAGAATCCATCATGGGTACCTGGCTGAGATGGGGTAATTCCAAAGCCTGGTATTTATCTGAACCTCGGCAGAGCCTTGCTTTAAAAAAATAATATTATAACTCGTGTTGGAATTTTCGATCTTCACCAGATACCCATGAAACATTATTTATCATGCAGATATGCACTTTTCTGCCAATAAAGGGGTGACCTATTAAATTTTGCTTTATTAGGCAAGTTGACCAATGAAGCAAATCAATGTGGAATCCCTCGGCGTTTATTGTACGTAACATTATCTGACGTCATGCAAGTAACATTGTTTGACGTCATAAAACAAACAAAAAACAACAACATGGCGGCGTCCTCGATAAGCGTAACATTCTGAGAAATAGGTAATAATAGTAATTCATACAAAAAAATGTGG
Organism: Cyrtodaria siliqua; assembly: GCA_037043455.1. Classification (NCBI taxonomy): domain Eukaryota; kingdom Metazoa; phylum Mollusca; class Bivalvia; order Adapedonta; family Hiatellidae; genus Cyrtodaria; species Cyrtodaria siliqua. Next base: position 390,991 of record JAWPHD010000272.1, on the reverse strand, counting down.
ATAATCTACATGATAAATAGAATATTATGTCAGTGCCTTTTACTATCAAGTTTATTAGGCTTGGCACGGAAACAATGAATGGCTCAGCAGAGCCTCGCCATTCTTCGTTTTCTAAGCCTCGCCTAATAAACTTGATAGTAAAAGGCACTGACATAATATTCTCTATATTCTTCTAACTGAAAAAAAGATCAAAAGATCTTATTTCCTTGCAAAAATCAGAATTAAAGGTGTAGACCATACAAGCACAATAGTAATAAACATCCTTCTGTAATTATAATTAAAAATGCTAATTCTACTAATTAAATTGGACAATGTAGTAAATAAACTAGCCAGTTATTTAGACAGTGCTGTAGGTTGCATTTCTGTCAATGTCGATTGCCATGTTCTTACAAAAATCTGCCGTGAAAGGAATACAGTTGAAATATTGACACCCCGGGCAGTCATACAGAGGTAGCACATAGAACAGCACCACCAAAAGTACAAACAGCAATATGCCTCCTCCCAGAGAAAACAATATCCCTATCAACTTGCGTCTTTTATCGAATGTCCCGAACGACACGTATGGAAGTAATGCAAATGCTAGCAGGAATCCAAAAAGGAAGCCGCTGATGTGAGCCCAGTTGTCGATCCAGGGCAGGAGCCCGAGCCCGAAGAGCAGCACGATGGGAACCAGGACCTTGAGAAGGGCGATGGACGGTCGTTCCAACATCTGCCAACTCTGAAGCACCTCTACCAGCAGACATGCCAGTATACCAAACTGAGAACCAGCTGGTCCAACCTACAACAGATATACACGATATATGTATAGATTATATATAAATATATTTGTGTTTGTTTGAATTGTGTTTTACATAATTTTTAGCACATGTTAGGCCATATGTGATGTCGATTTTTTGTGGTAGAGGCACCGATTTTTCTGTATTCCTCCTGTCATCCATAAGAATCAACAATTTCTCATTTTTAGTGGGATTTGAATCTGCAGCTAAAGATACATGAACACTTGGTAACCATGTCGACTTCATGCAAATACTTGATATGTTTCCATTTCTTTACAGTTGAAAGAAGCTTGTTATCAACATGCAATATCAATGCTTTCCAAATTTTAATATTTCATTGACTAGTTAATGACTTGCACATGGAAATCTTGCAGTTTGTACCAAGCATTAAATTAGCAACTTGATTTATTAATCCAGTATAATTTTCGCTTTTGTAAACCTCAGTGCTTGCATATAATTGCATGAGTTTCAGTTTTTCTTTGTTATTCTACCAAACGTTTAAATATATTACTGGTGCAATATTATCAATAGTCAGTAATATGTAAAAATGTTTTGTTTTAAACTTTTCTTATAATTACTATTCAGGGCTCTGGAAATATTTTGAAAATCCACTTGCCCAGGGCAAGTGGATTTTCAGAATCCACTTGCCCTGTTCAAAATCCACTTGCCCTGTCCAAAATGTCACTTGCCCCAAATTCAAAAGTCACTTGTCCCAAAATCAAGCCTTTGTCAACGTACCAAACTTTTCTAGACGCTGCGCGCCACCGACGTATCCATGGTGGGTAGTAGATTACGTTTAGGGCTGGATTTCACTGGAGAATCACGAGAAATAGATCCATTTTCAGATTGGCTGGGTGAACACAAATCAACACCATCCCTTCTATCCTTAAATCCAAGTTCACTGTCAGACTGACCACCAGAATCACACAAATCAACATTTCTAAGATCACCAGGTGTATTTTCCTCAGTAATTTTAGACACATGTTTAGGTTTTGTCCTTACAAGGAACGTAATAGAGACATGGTTACTTTTTAACTTTTTTTGTAAGATTGTTGAAATAATGAAGGATCATTTATTAAATACTGCATCATGTAATTACCCACAGGAATCGGACATATTGTAAATGCATGTAATAAACCACATTGACTATCCACTACTAGTATATTAAAATATATTTTTATATACATGCGGGGACCTACATATGCGGATACTGTACTCTGTACTATGTTTACAATACGTCCGATTCCTATGAATTACCATATAAACTCATGAATATCAAAAGAAACAATGACCCCTTTCACACATTTCCAAACCGCCTCTGATTACATCATCAATTTTACATCAACATTCGTGAATGTGTTTCAAAAGTTTCCCTTTATAGTAACTGCAAACAAAACATCTGCCTACTCAGCTTTAATCGTCAACGCCAGGCCAAAAATAAAGTGATAATCGTGTTACCAAATGTGCCAAACAAAATACAAACTCGCAAACAATGTTTGTTTAATAATATGTGTCAAAATAACTTCAATAAAGCAACCCGCTGCATTCACATACCTTCTTTAGTGCCAGTTATTAATTTCTACTTTATTTGTGTATAGTACAGTACTTGCCGTAATCGTTTATAAATTGCTGTTTGTTTACAATTTTCCAATGACCCGCGTTTCATCTTTTACACAGCTATAAGTACTTGGCGGACTGATCAGTGTGTATTCATTACCTTTTCCGATAACATTCAGCGTCAATACACAATATGCGTTGCATAACATCTTGGTGCGGTTATACTCTTCAAACATAATTCGAAAGTTTGGCTAAACATATGATTTATGTTGCGCGTAAAATAATGCATAACAGAAGTCTACAAACTTTACAATGGTTACGTTTTATCGATTATAATTGGATTAATTTGATTATAATTGGATTAATTTTTGGGATGGTCTTATCATGTTAGTAGAGGACACACTTTTGTATAAATAGGGAGATGAATATTATTAATGCTATCGGCGCATGGACATTTTTGATTGGCACCTCAAACTTTCCTCGGCCAATCAGGTTTTGACAAACTGTCAAAGTGGGAGGGATTTCTTAATCACCGCTCGCGGCGAAAGCGATGGGTTCGTAATCGGCACACTTTATATTAAGCCGAGTTTTCGTTTGATTTTTTGTCTAAAACGGAAACGTCCAGTCGGGCAAGTGTCGGACAACCAGATTTGCGAAGGACACCTGCCCGCACCCAAATTCCACTTGCCCGGGGCGTCGGGCAACCATATTTCCGGAGCCCTGCTATTTTATGATTGAACAAATGCCAGTCATGTAGAGAAACTAACGAGATGCTGTGAGTTTTTAAAAAATCAAGAATGCTGTGTGTCCCTTTAACAGCAGACAACTTAAGTGACTTCTGCAACTGACAGCAGACCAATGACTTCTACAAATGGCAGCAAACGACCTATTAAAGTGACTCTACAACTGACAGCATACACCTTAAATGAATTCTGCAACTGACAGCAGACTACTTGACTTCTGCAACTGACTACTTGACTTCTGCAACTGACAGCAGACTACCTGACTTCTGCAAATGACAGCAGAGGACTTAAATGACTTCTGCAACTGACAGCAGACTACCTGACAGCAGACTACCTAATTGACTCCTGCAACTGATAGCAGAAAACTTAATTGACTTCTGCAACTGACAGCAGACAACTTAAGTGACTTCTGCAACTGACAGCAGACACCTTAAGTGACTTCTGCAACTGACAGCAGACACCTTAAGTGATTTCTGCAACTGGCAGCAGGCAACTTAAATGACTTCTACAACTGACAGCAGACACCTTAAGTGACTTCTGCATCTGACAGCAGACAACTTAAGTGATTTCTGCAACTGACAGCAGACAACTTGTGATTTCTGCAACTGACAGCAGACACCTTATGTGACTTCTGCAACTGACAGCAGACAGCTTAATTGACTTCTGCATCTGACAGCAGACAACTTAAGTGACTTCTGCAACTGACAGCAGACAGCTTAATTGACTTCTGCAACTGACAGCAGACAACTTAAGTGACTTCTGCAACTGACAGCAGACAACTTAAGTGATTTCTGCAACTGACAGCAGACACCTTATGTGACTTCTGCATCCGGCAGCAGACAACTTAAGTGACTTCTGCAACTGACAGCAGACAACTTTAGTGACTTCTGCAACTGATTCTGCAAGCAGACTACTTAAACATGACACAGAGTACGAGCATTCACATGTATCAAATGGATAACATACCTCTACATGGTATGGCACAAATATACAGCTAGACAAGTTCCCCGCTATGCCCGCACCCACATAGATAATCGCCATCCTGATAGCCCCTGTCAACTTCTCCATGTCTCGCATTATCAATATCTGGAAGCCCAACGTGATGATGAGGTGGAACAATCTGTTGGATATTCAAGAACTTGTTTCAGAATTAAATTATCTTGTCAGAGGAACATCCTTATATTATATAAGAATCCCAAAAAGTCCTGATGATGCAATAACAATAGTGGAAATTCTGTCAAATGGATGTAAAATAACAAAGTATGAATCATGATTGTAATCTGTAAAGCAGGATGGACAACTTCAGAATAAATCTATTATTATACCTCACATAAAACACCCATGCTAAATCCCCATAGACAACAATGTGTTACTATCCGATGTGCGGGTGCTATTACAGGGTGATAGTAAATAGCAGTGTGATAATAAAAAATTATCGCATGCGCAGCTTTGGTGCGCCTTGGTGTGCATACCGTTTCGATGACAATCTCAGTATGGCGAAATCGCTATTTTTAACTCATCATAATTTAAAAAGTTCTTTACCGATTTCAATAAACTAACACTCATATTCTTAGTTATTTCCAATCTAACTATAATAAAAAAAAAATCCAGTAAAGTGAAAACTGTAGAACTACTGAAAATAAATCGAGGGGATTTCGACATAATAATGGGCGATAATCATATCCTCTTACTATCACCATCTCATGAATGTGATATTTATATATTACTATATCCCCTCACCCCTCTGGAGGATGCAGGGGTAACAACTCTGTTAAACCTTCTTCATGCAGCAATAAATGAACCTGTGGTTAATACACTTTAACAGTAAGTCTGCCAATTATCTTTAGACGGGTTTAATATGAATAATATCAACCAGAATAAAATCAATCGCGTCTTTTCTTCTTTCACTTTGTGGGGCTTCTTAAATCAAGTTTATTGAATGACTGTGTTAGTCAGGGTGCACATTACGTGGTTCCGCCTTAATTTCATTAAGCGATGGGAAAGCGTATATTAGCAGGATTTTATAACGGATATTTCGACAATAAAACACGTTTAAAACATGTTTTACGACAAAATGTGATAACATGTTTAAAATTACCTATTAATTATTTTAATTTTATACTATGGAAACTTTTAAGCTGAAACTAAGGTTTTATTTCATACCCCAGCAAACCCTGTAAGATATCCACCTTCATTGTACTAAAGTCAATATACCAATGGGTCAAGAGGGCAAGCAGGAGTTTATAAGACATGCTAAACACACCTGCAACCCACACCTGTAACCACCCTACATTTTATATAATAAAATAATTCATCACAAAAATAAACTTTTACATAATTTGTACAGTAGACCTATGTTTTATTATGTACATACCCTCCGTGCAGGAACAGCGAGGTCCAGAGTCTATAGAACTGGTCCGGGTATTCATCCGCGGTGAATGGTATCATGCCACAGATCTGCTTCAGGCACGGCACCTAACATAGAGGAACATAAATACAGCATTAGATTAACCATGTAGAACTGGCTCGGGTATTCATTCGCGGTGAACGGTATCATGCCACAGATCTGCTTCATGCACGGCACCTAACATAGAGGAACACAAATACAGCATTAGATTAACCATGTAGAACTGGTCCGGGTATTCATCCGCGGTGAACGGTATCATGCCACAGATCTGCTTCATGAACAGCACCTAACATAGAGGAACATAAATACAGCATTAGATTAACCATGTAGAACTGGCTCGGGTATTCATCCGCGGTGAACGGTATCATGCCACAGGTCTGCTTCATGCACGGCACCTAACATAGAGGAACACAAATACAGCATTAGATTAACCATGTAGAACTGGTCCGGGTATTCATCCGCGGTGAACGTTATTATGCCACAGATCTGCTTCATGCACGGCACCTAACATAGAGGAACACAAATACAGCATTAGATTAACCATGTAGAACTGGTCCGGGTATTCATCCGCGGTGAACGTTATTATGCCACAGATCTGCTTCATGCACGGCACCTAACATAGAGGAACATAAATACAGCATTAGATTAACCATGTAGAACTGGCTCGGGTATTCATCCGCGGTGAACGGTATCATGCCACAGATCTGCTTCATGCACGGCACCTAACATAGAGGAACACAAATACAGCATTAGATTAACCATGTAGAACTGGCTCGGGTATTCATCCGCGGTGAACGTTATCATGCCACAGATCTGCTTTATGCACGGCACCTAACATAGAGGAACACAAATACAGCATTAGATTAACCATGTAGAACTGGTCCAGGTAATCATCCGCGGTGAACGTTATCATGCCACAGATCTGCTTCATGCACGGCAGCTAACATAGAGGAACACAAATACAGCATTAGATTAACCATGTAGAGCTGGTCCGGGTAATCATCCGCGGTGAACGTTATCATGCCACAGATCTGCTTCATGCACGGCACCTAACATAGAGGAACACAAATACAGCATTAGATTAACCATGTAGAGCTGGTCCGGGTATTCATCCGCGGTGAACGGTATTATGCCACAGATCTGCTTCATGCACGGCACCTAACATAGAGGAACACAAATACAGCATTAGATTAACCATGTAGAACTGGCTCGGGTATTCATCCGCGGTGAACGGTATCATGCCACAGATCTGCTTCATGCACGGCACCTAACATAGAGGAACACAAATACAGCATTAGATTAACCATGTAGAGCTGGTCCGGGTATTCATCCGCGGTGAACGTTATCATGCCACAGATCTGCTTCATGCACGGCAGCTAACATAGAGGAACACAAATACAGCATTAGATTAACCATGTAGAACTGGCTCGGGTATTCATCCGCGGTGAACGTTATTATGCCACAGATCTGCTTCATGCACGGCACCTAACATAGAGGAACACAAATACAGCATTAGATTAACCATGTAGAACTGGTCCGGGTATTCATCCGCGGTGAACGGTATCATGCCACAGATCTGCTTCATGCACGGCACCTAACATAGAGGAACACAAATACAGCATTAGATTAACCATGTAGAGCTGGTCCGGGTATTCATCCGCGGTGAACGGTATTATGCCACAGATCTGCTTCATGCACGGCACCTAACATAGAGGAACACAAATACAGCATTAGATTAACCATGTAGAACTGGCTCGGGTATTCATCCGCGGTGAACGTTATCATGCCACAGATCTGCTTCATGCACGGCACCTAACATAGAGGAACACAAATACAGCATTAGATTAACCATGTAGAACTGGTCCAGGTAATCATCCGCGGTGAACGTTATCATGCCACAGATCTGCTTCATGCACGGCAGCTAACATAGAGGAACACAAATACAGCATTAGATTAACCATGTAGAACTGGTCCGGGTATTCATCCGCGGTGAACGGTATTATGCCACAGATCTGCTTCATCAAAGACTGAGTTTAAAGAAAAGATTATAATTACAAATAAAACTGGGATGAAAGAAACTCTGCTGATATAATAAATAAAGCCACGTTGCTGTCATGATTGAAGAAAATTATACAGCCGAGGCCGACCATAAAAAATTGTTGGTTTGCTGTTTCCCTTCCTATCCATGACAAAAGTCCCTACTGATAACTTTTTATAGCAATTCTTTAATATAGTTGTGTTTTTTTACTATCTTTAGTATATATTTCTTTCATTTCTTAAGGTTTTTACTGTCTTCGACAAAAAAAAAATCACCTGCCTACTTACTCACTTATAAAATCCTGGGTAGGGAAATAGCAAACAAATGTATTTTTTTAGGATGGCATGATGACATCTTTTTCAACAAAACTTATTAAATAAGTTTAAAACATACTACCTTGTCGTTGTTTTTTTATGTTGTCAATATTATGTCAATTAGCATGATGAGTATTATGCCAAACAGGCAACAACAGACTGCACGTAAAACTTGTTTCCATGGTTTGACAATAACTTTTTTACCCAAGTAGTCGCAGGCCTACCAACTTTCAAAATCAAGTAGTCCTGCACAGATTTTGGTAGTCCGGCTAGTTTTCAAAATATGAACCTCAGAATAAATGGATTTAAACTATACAAAATATAAGTAACCAAGGAAACAGTAGACATAAACGAAAAACACTCCAAAAAGACGGATTCTATCTCAGTATTGATTAATTTCATGAATAAGTCGCACATCTGCCTCTTGGCCTTACTCTGCAAGGTCTGGAAGTCTTTTAAAGTCAGATAAAACCAGGATCTACATCTCCTATCATTCCAAACAGCCCGTAACAACTTAAAATGCTCACAGACACACCTTAGTCCTTACATGTTATTTTATGTTTTTCATCATTATACATGGATGAGCCATTTAAGTGAAACACCATTTTCTTTTAGGTAAGATACAGTAACCACTATTGTTTTGGGGCATCTGATTGGTTGAAAAAAGTATAGGCATCTGATTGGTTGAAAAAAGTATAGGGTCTATTAGGGCATTTAGTCAGATTGTAAGATAGATTCTGATTGGAATAAATTACCAAAATCATAAAAATCCCCATAAAACATCAGAATATTAATTATTTGATTGAAATTTGCAATTTTATTGATAAAATTGTACTGAGGGTATATTTACAAAAAGTAAAAAAAAGTAAATAAAGTACAATTTATTTACTGCCATTCAAGGGTGACACCTCCAGTGAAGTATTAGAGGCTGAAAGCATTACATTATTTCCAATTTGCTGATTTCCAATTTGCTGATCATTTTTGAGTGTATATAAGATAGTTCTTTAAGAAAAGTTAGTATTTTTTCTTATTTAGAAACAGGGATTGAAGGCCAAAAGGCTATAATGTAGGCCTATGTGGTATATGACCATTTCAGTCGAACGATTCGTCCTGTCTTTATTATTTTTATAAAATTCTGAGATTCACCATCTGCTCTGAGACGATTTTTAATTGCAAAATTAATGCCTTATTTAAATTAGAAAGCTCTCTCAGGGATATAGACTGTTTCAAAACAGGGTTTTTGGAAATATTTTTAAAATCCATTTTCCCAGCCTCAGGGCAAGTGTATTTTCAAAGGGCATGCACTAGGTGTGCCATTATCGACAAAAGGCACACCGCGGCCGTATATTTGCCTTTTTATTACATACCTTACTATAAATGGAGAAGAAGAATAAGAACAAACAGTGCACCTTTATGACAAATTACAAAACGGTGTACATTAACATACAAGTAGCATAAGATGCACACACTTATTTGGCAAATAAATACATTATATTAAATTAATAATTTACGTTAAGTTACTTTTCTCACTTGTCTTTCGCTTTAATGATATATTTCAAAGCTTCAAACGTTTATTTACTGGGCGTGAAAATTAAAATTGCAGTTGAGATTTTAACGTCCGTTCCTCAGCCATAGGCGCCAATATGACGTTATTGTATTACTTGATGACGTTGACGTCTTTCGCGTGCAGTCTGTTGCTACTGTGTTGATTTTCCATAATCCATAATGGCACAGTGTGCCGATTATGGATTTAGAAACAGGACAGATAATCATTGTTTTTCTACTAAAATGTGTTACTATTTATAGTAAGGTATGTAATAAATCGCGTTAATAAAAGAGTGCTTCGAGTGCATAAAAATGTTCGCATTTTTCTCGCAAAACAATCCAGGCCGCACATTGTTATGATTTACGGTTGTCGTAAAAAATGGGTAGCAGTCATGATGTCTATTCTATTCTATTCTGTTCACTCAAACTATTGCAGAGAAGCGCAAAGGACCGTAACACAGTCTACAGTGGTGAGCAAGCGCTGGGACTCGGCTTAGTTGATTTACATTCATACCGGAAACCAGTAATGTCTGTGAAAAGCGTTTTGCCGCAAAAACTTTGCGTTTTCGAAGTAAAAACAACTTTGGATAGGAGATTTAACAAACTTCCTGAAAAATTATAATAAAGTTGTTTTATATGTGTTTTATTACTAAGTTGACAGTTATGTCTATTTGTTTTTGTCAAAAGTAGGTAGTCCACGGGACTACTCAGCTTGGAAGTCTAGTTAGTCCGAGGCAAATTCTGGTGGTCTCGGACTAACGTTAGTGTCGAACCCTGGTTTCAAAACTATTTCCTTGTCTATATTTACCTGTGAACAGAGGTAGCCATCTTCATGGAAGTAACCCCTGACAAAGTCGCAGTGCTCCCTAGTGGTGATCATACACTCCCCTTGTATGCCGTGGCAGCATGGCCGTCCCGATATCTTACACGACATGTGCCGATCTTGGCGATCAGTACTGTTCGGGGTAGTCGTATCTGTGCATAACTGTTGATATCAGAGAAAAGTTTATTAGAATATTGAATAATATCAGTGAATGAACATTCCAGTTCAGTTTTTTTCTATACTTCGGGAACATAATCCATACCACAACAATTTGGAAATTTAGTGTGATTTTTCATAAAATTGGGTAAAAATAGTCAGTAAAACATTCATTAAATAATTGTATCTTTAATACTGTTTTCAGTACACTAAGGTCAACAGAGGCATTTAAAAGCATTTAGTGCTCAGTACTTGTCACAATAGCATTCCTGTTTTTTCTTTCAATTGGAAATTTTTGTCTCAAAATTGGGAAAAAAGATATGATTTGGCATTGGGAATATAGCCCAATAATGACAAAGCAAGAGACCCAAGAGGGCCTGTATCGCTCTACTGGCTATATGGAGTCTTTGATGGAGAACCTGACAACAACATGCGCAACTAGGCTTGGTGCTGATCATTCCTGCCGTTTCACTGAAATCCAGCCAGGCGTTCGGGAATAATTGACTGGATGATGTTTGTGTATAATAGGCCATAACTCATTTAACCAGAATACGGTGATGATAGTTGCAACTAGGCTTGGTACTCATCATCCCTGCCAAAAATTTTTTGAAATTCGGCCAGGAGTTCAAAAGAGACTAGTCTGGATAAAGTTTGTGTATCAAAACCTTTAAAGGCCTATAACTCCACAAAAATCATTAACCGAAACATGCCGATGACATGCACATCTGGTACTGATCATCCCTGCAAAGTTTCATTGAAATCCGGCCAGTGTTTCAGGAAAACTAGTCCGGACAAAATGTGTGTATTAAAACCTTTAAAGGGACATAACTCAGCCAAAAATCACTGAAGCGGAACCTAGTGATGATATGCACCGCTAGGCCTGGTATTGATCATCCCTGCAAAGTTTCACTGAAATACGGAAAAAAAGTCGGGATAAAGTTGTGCATCAAAACCTTTAAAGGGCTATAACTCCGTCAAAAATCTTTCAACTGAAATACGGCAATGACATACAAAACTAGGCTTGGTACTCATCGTTGAAATCCAGCCAAAGGCTCAAGAGAAATAGTCTAGATAAAGTATTGTAAAACTTTTAAAGGGCCATAACTCTGCCAAAAATCATTCAAGCGGAACATAGTGATGACATGCATCTCTAGGCCTGGTACTGATCATCCCTGCAAAGTTTCGCTGAAATCCGGCCAGGGGTTCAGGAAAAAAAGTCCGGACAAAATGTGTGTATTAAAACCTTTAAAGGGCCATAACTCTGCCAAAAATCATTCAACTGGAACATGGTGACGATATACATAACTAGATTTGGTACTGATCATCCCTGCAAAGTTTCGTTAAAATCTGGCCAAATGAAAGCTCCATCATCTTAATGAGGCAAAATACATAATTTTTAACTAAATCCAGTGTTACTAATACGATTTGGCTGGTTTTCAAACATGAATTGAATGTTGTTTAACGGCTCATCAACACTATAGGTTATTTAGAGCCACCCCAGAGAGAGGGGAAGGATACATAGGAATCCGGGAACCGTGCCCTACTCTTATTATCGAATAGATTCTTATGGTTCTTTAACGTGCTCAGAGGATAGACCGATACACGGGACCGCCCGGTTTACGTCCCCATCCGACGGACAAGGCTAAGGGAAAGTGACCTGCCCAAGAACACACCGACGAAACTCAGTGGCACCACACAGTATTGAACCCGGGGCCTCTGGTTACAAATCCACCGCGCTACCGACTGCGCCATGCCAGCCCTCAAATAATAAATGAAGGTGCTAGAGTGTTCACAAGGCAGAATATAGCTTCTTTCAGAAAAACAAGGGTCATAACTCTGCTGTTACTAATCCCATTTGGGTGGTTTTTTAACTCGTTCAAGCTTTCATTGATCTTAGCAATCTGTGCAAGTTTGGTAAAGATCAAATAATAAATGAAGGTGTTAGAGTGTTCATATGAATATGGCATTTTTCAGCAAATCAAGGGCCATAACTCTGCTGTTACTCATTGGATTTGGCTAGTTTTTAAACATGTTCGTGTTTTCATTGGTATTAACCAAGTGTAAGTTTGGTAAAGATCAAATAATAAATGAAGGTGCTAGAGTGCAGAAAATAGCATATTTTAGCAAAAACAAGGGCCATAACTCCAGCATAAATAGTCCGAGCTGGCTATTTTTCGAAGTCATCAAAGATTTCATTGCTATTAACAATCTGTGCAAGCTTGGTAAAGATCAAATAATAAATGAAGGTGCTAGAGTGTTCACAGGGCAGAAAATGGTATTTTTCAGAAAAAACAAGGGCCATAACTCTGGTGTTACAGACCCAATTTAGCTGGTTTTCGAAGTTGTCCACTCTTTCATTGATATTAACAATCTGTGCAAGTTTGGAAAAGATCAAACAATAAATGAAGGTGCTGGAGTGTTCACAATGCACAAAATGGCATTTTTTCAGAAAAAACAAGGGCCATAACTCCGGTGTTACTGATCTGATTTGGCTGTTTTTCAAACTTGTCTGAGCTTTCATTGATATTAACAAGCTATGCAAGTTTGGTAATGTTCAAATAATAAATGAAGGCGCTAGTGTTCACAAAGCTTAATATGGCATTTTTCAGAAAAACAAGGGCCATAACTGCAGTGAAATTAATCCGATCTGGCTGGTTTTCGAACTTGTCTGAGCTTTCATTGATATAAAGACACTGGCAAAGTTTCGTAAAAATCCGATTAATAATGAAGGCCCTAGAGTGTGCACAAGGCAAAAGTTAACGGACAAAGGACGGACGTACGGACAACGGGTCAACCCATTGAGCTAAAAAACAGCCAAAAAAAAAACACTGGGTGAACAATTAGACTATCAAAGAATGGTTGCATGATTTAAATATTACCCAGACCATGATGGACAGTAAAGACAAAGATTGTGAATTGTCATTGATAGTCGTTGCATTTCGTTCATTAAGGGTGATTCCAGAATTAACCATATGGGGGGGTCGAGCAGCATCGTCATTTTTTTTAGATGGGTCATGGGGTGATTCTGAAATTTTAATTGATGCATGGTGGGGGTCTGAATTATTTATTTTTTATGGGTGGTGAGGACTGTAGTCCTTAAAAATAAATGTAAACTTAGATTTCAAGGAAAAATAATGGTGTCGTCTATAACGCGTATTTTCAAAATAAATTGACGACGCATACAGATAAATCGCCACGGTGTCCTAACACATTATTACCAGCCTAAATTACGCATAAATATCATGTTAGTTCTGAGATATCTTGATGAAAATGCCGCATTTTTCGGCACAGACATTCATAAACATTCCACTATAAAGATCGTATTTTGGAGCTGTTTTTACCCGATTCCGGTTTTGGACACGCAGTTTACCGAAGACGTTTGTCTGCGACTGTATGAACTTGAGAAAAATGTCTGCACATGCTGCTATTCTGAAGAGGTTATTTAACTCTTCAAGGGTAAGAACTACTTTACACCTGAATTTCTAGGATAATTATTAAAGGAAAAGAAGACCGGAAAATTGGTCAATTTTCGTAGAGGGGTTTGAAAAAGTGCCACCCACAATCCACTCCATCCCCAACATTTAATTCCGGAATTGCCCTTTAGAATATGTTTTTAATCACTCAAAATGACTATAAACACGCAATAAAATTGCTGAAGTTGAACATGCGTCCATTGATTTTTGAAAATGGTATTAAAGGGAGCACATCAGGCTTTTTCTGGGGGGTTAGGGTTCTTACTTAAAATTGACATATAAGGATGCTTTCTATTATTAAGGGCCTAAACGTAATGAATGAGGCTAAAAGTGATCCCTTATTTACAAGGTAATTCCTTTTGCACTGTAATGTGAGCTATCCCAAGTTATGCACCAGGGTTAATTAAAGGGTTTTACGCCCAATTCCTTTCAAAATATATCGCGATTTCAGATTTTTGACCAGAACAAAATGGTGCTTATACCATGCTTTGATTGATATAATAATTTTATCATAAATTGGAACAATTTTACATTCTTCTAGAAAAAGCCTGATTCACCCTCTTTTATAAACTCGTAACTAGAACTATCACTGAAGGTGAGAATACCTCCGCTTTCTCATCAGTTGTGATGTGTATATGAAGTTTGGGAACAACCCAATCTCATTAAAATCAGACACTTTATCACGCTGCGATATTCAACGCTACTAAGGATCTGACAACACTGCATTGGAGGTCACTTCAGATTGACATTACGATTAGCCAATCAGATTTCAGCTTACAAAATTGCTCAGTATTGACTGCTTCACTGCGCATGTCGAGTTTCAGTCAAACGCTGTGGAGCAGTCTACGCTCAGTATTAAAAGAGACAATGTCCGTAACTTTTGGCTTATAAAACACAAAATAATATTGCGTTGACAAACATAATACACCAACCATTATTGAATATTTACTGAAAAAAAACCACAAGACTGTTTGACGGACTTCAATAGCGGTATAAAAAGAAATTGACTGATTTTTGGGATAGAACCCACACTAAAATTACACTCGCAGAACGTCGCAATAGTGCATGTCTTTGAATTTATTGTGCAATCCACAGCAATAACACACGAAGACTTTATCTTTTTTTGGATAGATCTATGTGTTTTATCATGATTTTATGTGGATTTTTGTTTGTTCAGTTCACTCGAACATCATCTAAAGTGCATATGAAATGCAGTGCATATGAAATGCACGATTTCATTGGTTGAATTTAGTTGGTCTTCTCATTAATATTGATTAGATGAAAGGTCGATCTGATGTGACCTCCAAGGCAGTGTTGTCAGATCCTATAGTGGAGAGTATCAAAGGGTAATTAGGATATGAATTTAATGAGATTGGGAACAACCCATTTATAACTGTTTGAGAAATGCAAGTAATAACAAGAGGTCAATGACCTTGAAGCTCTACTGATTGATTTTGATTTCAGGAAGTAGTCGCTACAGACTTGTTTTTTGAAAAATTGTTTTTAGCCGTGGCGGCCATCTTGAATTTCCGGCCGACCTGAAATTTTGCTAGGATCAATTAGACATGAAGAGCAACATTCCTGTGAAGTTTCATGAAAATCCGTCAAGTAGTTTCAGAGGAGTAGTTGCTACAAGTTTTCATTATATAACTCTATGTAAACAAAGATGGCCGCTGGCAGCCATGTTTAACGTTGAATCAAACGATTTTCGACAAGGACCAACATCATGTCATGCTGATCATTTTAGAAAAAGTCCCATATCAATATCACTTATAGTTTTCATGAAGAAGTCGCTACAAACTTGTTTTTTAAAAACCTATTTTTAGATCTGGCGGCCATCTTGGATTTCACATCAACATGAATTTTTGCTAGGATCAACTAGACTTCATGGGCAACATTTCTGTAAAGTTTCATGAAAATCCATTCAGTAGTTTCAGAGGAGAAGTCGCTACAAAAAAAGTTTACGGACAGACGGACGGCGGACGCCGCACCACGGCATAAGCTCTGCTGATCTCTGATCAGTAGAGCTAAAAATTAGTCACAAGGCGCAACACTGCGGGACAAAAAATGTGTTAAGTGACAGCGGGGGTATAATTATATTCAGAATGAAGGCAATGAAGACATAAAAAAAAGAGTTAGTCAATATGTATACCTGATTGCTTTGTTGGTTTACATCAACGTAAAAAATATTTAAGATACGCATCATTTGGCGGGTGCCTTTAATAGCTTACCTCCCACTCTGTGATGTCATCAGGCCACACAAAAGGAGCTACAGAGGCTGGTTTCTTGCAGTAACTGTAAAAGAAAATCAGTAGTATACCAGTAATAAAACAAGAACCACAATAATTTATTATAATTATAATTGAATGTTGTTCAACGGCTCATCAACACAGTTTAGGTTATTTAGAGCCGCTCCAGAGAGAGGGGAAGGATACATAGGAATCCGGAAACCGTGCCCTACTCTTATTATCAAATAGATTCCTATGGTTCTTTAACATGCACGGAGGATAGCACCACAAATGGACACAAAGAAGCTCCAGTAGTTCACAAGGCTATTGTAACATATTTACGCGGATTAACATTATTTTTAACGATCTTTCAGTCATATCATTTTTTTTTTTCAGCTACCAATAATGATAAGCCCATTTATTTTCCCCGTCAATGAGTGCGTTGTGGGTCGGGGAACCATCCCACCGCACACTTTACAAATATAAATATATACCTATATTACAACACACTCATTCCAGACAAATACTTTCATTCAATAGGTAAACAAAACAACAGATTACTGTCTTACAATATGTTAAAATCTACCTTATCTATTCAGTCATATCATGATGGCGCCTACTTGTTGCACTGAGCTCAATGTTCAACTTTTATCATAGCAAATGCTGCCACATTGGACATCCTACCCAGTCACATTATACATGTACTTACATCAGGCAAGATATAATTTTCTCCCATTTCTGCTCATATGAGATAGGCATATTCCTCATGTGAGATAACTCTATCTTACATGACATGTGTCTTACGACGTCATGACGTTACGTCGACTTATTCTGGTGTTAAATCAGCAAAGTCATTGATTTTATGCCGGTAATAAACACATAATGGGAGAAAAATAATCCATCATGAGTGATCCATGTGAGATAGGGAAATCTCACCCTCAGGATCAGAATTGCAACCAAGCACTCTGCAGAGCCTCGTCCCTGTTTGCAATTTTAACCCCTCGGGTGAGAGTTCTCTATCTCACATGGATATTCATGATGGATTCTTAAAATCTTATTGAAATATGCCTGTAATTTTATTAAATACTCTAAATTGAAAACATGGCACTTATATGCAGTTACTTTTTCTAAGCAATCTCGTTATCTGTAGTAGAATAAGAAAATGTTAAATGTATAACCATGAGCTGTTGTTGAAATTAAATGTTCCAATAACAGACATTTCATTTTCATTTTGTAAATTTATGTTACTTACAGTGGATCTTGTCCACACACAGTGCCTGTTGTCCACGTACCATGCCCACGGTTAGTTGAGTTCCACTTCTCCCATGTGTTCAGTGTTTTCTGGAAGGAACATATAAAACACCACCATAGAATATAAGTGTTCAGTGCAATAAAGAATTATACTGGGAGGGTACTCAGCAGACAGAATCCATATTTGGACGTTACAACACCAGTCTTGAGTAATTAAAAAAATATATTGATTTTTGATTCTAGTACAAACAAGATCTCGGTCTGAGGGTGTATCGCCCAACGCGACAAACCGCATATGATTTTTTTTTATTGAATTTGTTCTTAAAAGATGTCCACCAAAGAGAACACTTCATATGACCAAGTATCAAACAAATAAAAGCGAGGTAATCATAAGAAATTAAGTTTATACTAAGGTTAAGTGGTTTAACCAGGGTGTAGTTTTGAGAAAATACCCACCAATGGCAACAAGACATATGAGCAAGTATCAAAGACATAAAGTGAGGCAATCACATAAAGTTAACTGAAGTTAAGTTCAAGGTTAAGTTACCTAACTAAGGTTATTTTTTGTCATCCAGCAATGTCCACCAATTCCAACAATACATACGACCAAGTATCAAAGACATAAAGTGAGGCAATCACATTAAGTTAACTGAGGTTAAGTTACCTAACCAAGGTTAAGTTACCAAACTAAGGTTAAGTCTGGGGAAAATAATGCAAAATATAACCTTGACCTTGGTATTTTTTGTCATCGAGCGATGTCAACCTATGCCAACAATATATATGACCAAGTATCAAAGAAATAAAGTGACACAATCACATAAAGTTAACTAAGGTTAAGCTACCAAAGTCTAGGTTAAGTTTTGGGAAATAATGCAAAATATAACCTTGACCTTGTAATTTTTGTCATTCAGGGACGTCCACCAATGCCAACAATACATATGACCAAGTATCAAACAAAAGAAATTAAAGTTATCAGAAAAAGTTAACTTAGGTTAACTTACCTAACCAAACTGATGTCAAGGGTAAATAACGCAAAACATGACCTTGACCTTGGTAGTTTTTGTCATTCAGCGATGTCCACCAATGCCAACAATACATATGACCAAGTATCAAAGACAGAAAGTGAGGCAATCACATAAGGTTAACTGAGGTTAAGTTACCTATAAGAAAAAAATATGACCTTGACCTTGGTAGTTTTTGTAATTCAGTGATGTCCACCAGTGCCAACAATACATATGACCAAGTATCAAACAAAGAAAATGAGGCAATCACATACAGTTAACTGAGGTTAACTTACCTAACCAAGGTTAAGTTTTGGAAAAATAACGCAAAATATGACCTTGACCTTGGTTATTTTAGCATTACGTGATGTCCCTTGACTCAATAAAGCATCTGACAAAGTTTCAGAAAAATTTGAGCAGCGGTTGTTGATATAGTTGATTTAAAATGCGGACGACGACGCCACCGCCAGAAAAGTGACTGCTATGTCTTGCTACACACTCGTATTTTCTTAGTAAAGCAATACCGGCGCAGCATCAGGATTTATGCCATTGCTACACTGACTGACTGTTAGTTCTTGTTTTTGTTGCTATCAAAATGTTATAGTATTTCCATGTCATGTGTAACATGTCCCTCACTCAACTCAACAAGAACACAGTTTATAGAAAACACTAACCGAGCATCTCGATTCCGTCATCTGGGCACAGCCTGACCCATCGTCACGTACACAGCATGCAGAACCCTTTTCTTCAGCAAGATCCTTGTCCAGCCCCTTTTGTATCCCCTGATCATGTCTCATGCAAGGAGAGTACTTTGCTCCAAGGTGTATCAAGTCAGCCTATGGGAAATAATTTAAGTTATAACGCTTTTAAGGTTTCAAAACTGGTTGACGCATTTAATATTAAATTTGCATAGAGATTGCAGGAAAATCTAAGTAATAAGCGCATGAAATATTTAACCTGAAACTTATTCTCATATGATCATTATCCAAATAAACTGTATCCAGCCCTTTTAAAGGGGGTACATCAAGATTTTTCTAGAAACATCTTAAATTATAAAAATGTTCCATTTCATGATAAAACACTTATATCAATCAAAAGATGCTGTTAGAACCATGTTGTTAATGTCTAAATTTTGAATACACCATAAAGCAAGGACGGAATCAAGACGTAAAATGCTGAAATTAACCATGGTGCGTCACCTAGGATAGCACATATTACTGTGCTGAATCAATTTCTTTGCAAAACAGGGATCATTTTTAGGCTCATTCATTATGTTTTGGCCATGTAGAATAGAAAATGTTAATATTTGTCAATTTTAAGTCGGACACTTAGACCCCCATGAAAAGCCTGATGTACACCCTTTAAATCTACTCTAGTTTAAAGTTTTACCAATCCATTGAAATTCTGTATAATTATAATGTATCCTTACTTGCCGTGGTCCGATCCATAGGTTATCCGGTTCTACGTATCTGGTTAGTTCATACGCAAGGTTTGGTTTCAGTATCTGTATAGAAACATGGAGTGAATGAATGAATGGTATTTTACGGCACGCCGACACATAAATAGGTCATATTGTGCACAAAAACTGATATTTTTAAATCAACAAATGCCCATCAACGGATATATGAACAGGTAAATATATATAAGAACATATTATAATGATTTGTATAGTCTAATTTCTTTTAGGAAATCTAAAACAAGACTAAAATGATCTATAGTATCAAATAACTCTTTCATAGTATTAACATTGGAGTACCTTCGACGCATAGGATCAAAGTCTACACATTCCAACAAGATGTGTTTGACCGTTAACGGTGCACAGCAGGGTATACATTCTGGTAATTGCTCACCTCGTAATAAATATGATTTTATCTAGATGTAAATGGAGGATGAGCCTGGCATGTTCATCCCTGTTTGGCGCCATATAACCTTTCTTTTGTTGGTGCGCCGTAAAACCCCAATTCAATACTATCCTGCACCAAGCTAGAACAACTTCTTCTTGAAGAATGGGTCAACTAGAAGAACGCCATTCTCCGAGTAACGGTTTAATTGAATGGAGTTTATTGTTAACTGACAAATGAGCGGCTTGCCAAGAGTAAACACGGAGTGAGAGATTACTATAGATAGGATCATCATGTGAATTAGCTGTTACTACTGGTGCCGTAAATGTATTGACACTGTGTTTAATTACTGAAAACTTCACTCTTAACTATCCATCAAACCAATCCATTTATAATGCATCAAGACATAGATAACGATTTGGAAGTGAGAAAGCATCAATTCTTATGGACAGAGGTATACAGTACAGGTTCTACCCAGGAATAAAGTGGGTGGTCTGTCTCCATCATTAACAACTGAACATCATGTATAGTCTAAAATGTGCTGAACATGAGGTAAAACCCCAATGAATCAATCTTGTTTCAGAAGAAGTTAAAAAGCAGTAATAGCCATTGAGGTCAACTTCAAATATTATTACTGTTTTTACTTGTTTGTTTGAATGGTGTCTTACATCATTTTTAGCACATGTTATCCATATTATCATATATATGACAATGGCGTTTTTTTTTGGAGAGGCAGACCACCCACGTATTCCTGGGTAGAACCAGTACTGTATACCTCCCGCCATCCTTAAGAATCGAGACTAACTGTTTATATCAGATATGGGCGGCGTGGACATGAATAAGTATGGTTAGCACTAGTATAGTTAGCACTAATGAAACGAGACGGGTGTTCCACATTAGTGTCACCTGCCGTGTGCTTATTTCAGTGCGGTAAGGTTGCAGGTTAAAGTTTAATGAAACTGGGTATGACTCTGCCAACATGGAAGTCGGAGATTTTCTTTGAGGTAAGATGAAGAGGCGTGTGAATTTTATGAACATAGGTCAAATACTTTTCAAGTTATGGTCAAGGTTAGCTTGTAGGTTAAAGTGTTATGAACAACAACGACGGCCGGACGACAGACAACGTGATCCCTAGATGTCTGCCATGCTACGCAGGCGACACAACAACAGCCCAAAGATACGATTGTAGACCATTAGATCGCTAACATTTGTTGCCATATTAAACTGGAATCATCCGACCAAACCCATACATATGTGTTAACATTTGAAGCCAAATAGGGTAAAATGACACATGGCACATATTAGGTATTCAATAGAAATCTTATTTACTTACAGCTTTAGAATACTCGGTCTCTGATGAGCCAATTGGAGCTATACCATACACTGACACGGACACAATAAACACCACAACCTGGACAAACGTCACCCAGTATGTGAAGAAGGGTCTAGAATATAGAGTACATAGAAAATCAAATCTTTTTTATTGAATTTAAATGGCAACTTAAAAGCTTCAACATATATTTGCATCGTAAAGTAGTGGAGCACATCTTTTTATTATAGATTAAATTATATTTGGATTATTTTGGTCAAAGTTTGTAGTTAGATTGTTAATATATTCAAAGCTGTCACTAATCTTCATTTTTTAACCTGTTTGTAAATCCCATCATAGGTTTAAATATATTATTGGTGCATTATAATTAACATTAGTTAATTAGTTAGTAATATGCAAACACAATTTGCTTTATATTATTCTTATAATAAATATTAATAATTGAACTAATGCAAGTTATGTAGAAAAACTAATGGGACACCACAACAAATATCCAGATTGCCATGTGTCCCTTTAACCATTACGTGGTCCGAGTATTAACTTTCATACCCCACCAAACCCCTCCTCCAAGAAGCGAAAATGAGGTTGGCTAGGGTATGAAATAAAACCTTAATTGCGGCTTTAAAAGTTTACAAAAACATTTGTAAGTAATTTTAAGCAGGTTATCCCATTTTTTCAGCAAAATGGGTTTTTTAAACGTGTTTCATCGTCGAAATATCCATTATAAAACCTTGCTTATATAAGCTTTCCCATCGCTTTGCGGCTTAATGAATTTAAGTCGGGACCACGTAATGACAATTGCGCTAAGATTTATATGGAAATTCACAATCATTACCTATGATCATCAAACTGATCAATCTGTTTCTTGATATACGAGTTCATTCTGTCTGGGCGGTAGTTTCTCTGGAACAGCCTGCCAACAAACCCCATACCCACGTGTCTCTTGTCTCGCTCCGTGATGGAGTTGACAACCTCCCGCGTAATCCTCCGCATACCAAAGTCCGGCATATCCATCGATCTGGGATCCGGCGTACCTGGTAATGGCTTTGGCTGGGCACCAGGTCTCCACCCTGCAGAGGGCTTAAGACTGTGGAGAGGAACATGGAAGTTAGTAAATAGACTTGCACTACCACCTAGTGTGTGAATAGCTCTATGGACAGAGAACTCGGCGAAAACAATGCAAAATTCCCATTCCTGAGGTCCCCTAAAATCCAACTAGCGCCCAGATAGAAAACAAAGTGTGTTTATATATTAAGGTTAAGCCTCAAAGATAATTACACCATTGTAAATGTGTTACTGTTTTTACTGAAATTCGAAGCAATGCAAATATACTTTATAGTAGACATGGTAGATGAAGGGTATTCCAGAAAAGGGTGCACTTGTAAGCACTTGACATCATGCTAATCCAGTTAAATACATATTCACCATTTGCATGGTATATTCATGTATCATGAGAGAGAATTTTTGTAGAGATTTGTTGGAGCTAATTAAAGCAGGGCAGTTTAATAAGTTTATATGTGCATTAATGCATGTAAAATTATAAGTATTTTACAATTTATTTTGTTAACGGGCAAAATTGTTTAAGGGTCCTTTCGTGAAGATATGAAAATTGCGTCTGTTGCCACGTGTGTCACGGAATGAACGTGGGAAATGATTGTTTGGGCGGAACATTGGGTTATAAAGTGCATTGTTTTCCAGTAGTGGCCGGGGCAATTGAAAGTTGCTTTGCTTGGAGCAGTTGTTTGGAAAGGGTGAGATTCACAGGCAATATGTGCTTAAGCCTCCCGGAGTGGAGTAAAGCCTTTTGGGGGTGTTCAGGTGTTCTAGGTGATTCAGCGCATAACATAATGAGCGGGTGGAGACGGTCCCCATACCTGGACAACAGGTCAGGTGTTCATAGAAGCAACAACCCCTGGGACACGTGTCTGGCCTGCCATCAGACCTCAGTGGTGGAACTTCACCACACAACCTCGTAGGAGGCTATTCATCGCGTCATCAACCCTTATAGAAAGAAGGCTTTTGATGACAATCAACGTTCACTGAAGTGTCGCATCATGTACATCAATTCACGCGCATCAGATACATCGTGTTATATCATAATTCTTTGTAAACTTACTGATCATAAATATTGTAGTAACTTCTACAACACCTTTATGTCCTCTATAGACAGTCGACATATTCAGTATTCGTGACAATACTACGAAAGTCTTATATGTTCATGAGAATTTTTCATTTGAGTATTCGCTTGTTTTTCTTTGAAAATTGTATATATATTTAACATATTTTAAAAATTGCATTTAAACTTATGTACATGTAAATGTAGTCACCAACATTGATTCTTTCCTGACTTAGTCCCAACCAATAGCCAACCATTACCATTCAACCGGAACATCCTGAGAATATGCGCTATTAGAAATTATGATGATACTTCCTATGAAGTTTCATGAAAATCGGACGAAAAACGTACGATCTGATTGGAAAGCTTGAGATTCAAAAAAAATCCTCAAAGTCCCGTAACTTCACAAAAAACATTCAACCGGAATGCCCTGAATGTGCTACTAGACATCATACTGATACTTACTTTGAATCACATGAAAATCAGATGAAAAACATAGGCGGAGTTGAGCAGACAAGAAAACGGGACAGACGTACGGACGGAAAAACAGACAGACACCCACCCACCAACGCACCCACATAATTTCGGGGAGCATAATAATTAATGAATTTCATATTTTCAATTAATATCATGAAGCCATATGATGAAGATACTAAAAACATCGGACATGTTCAAAGTTAAATGGAAATGCATCAGATTTTTCACGGGTGTCCAACTTATACTAACAAAATAGCAATATTTTCTATTTTAGTTTAAACTTATTTATTTTACATCGATTGTAACGAAAGCTCTATGAACTTATTTGAATCACTCTCAATGTCTTCCTGGGTAGAATCAGTACTAAGCAATGCAGATAAAGTGTCTTGCTCAGGGACACAACGCATACGGCAATGGCGGGAATCGAACCCACGACTTTTGGATCATGGGTCCAACGCTCTACCACTAGACCACAGCGCTCCTCTATTTTAAAGAACCAACACGTATTGAACGAGCCTAAACCAACTCCTTATTAGCAAGAAATTCATTCTGAACAGTAATTTGTGCTATCCCAGGGTTTATTTATTAAAGCCCGAATTTCATTCAAAATCTACATGCCAGGTGAATTCAAATTTTAAACCTAAACGACATAACACATATTTTGAAAGACTCATTAAGTAAAGCAACACAACATACGTTGTGGGGATGGCCTCAGAGAAGTCAGCACTCGTCTCCTCCCGAATCTTTGCCAGCTGCTTCTCTGGAGCTCCGCCTGCAGGCTCATCATAGAAAACATCATCCACTAGACTTATCTGATCTTCATGAATCTGTGGACGAAACATATAGTCTTTGAAATATAACACATAGGAGAACATGCTCCAATACATACATTATCCTAAAAAAAATGCAGTATCTAAAAAATGCAACAACTTGCTTGTGATTTGACATCTTTTGTAATTAATTCTGACTTCAATCGACCAATACTTTATTATAAATCTGATTTATTCATGAAAATAAGAGGAATGTATTTGCTTGCAATACTTTTATACTGTCTATAATACATCCGACACAGACACGGAATAGGTTTAGATTTAGAGTGTGACACAAATGTGCCCCCTTTTGAAAACAGTATAACCATAACTATCTCCCACCTATCTATAAACCATAACTTTCAGTGTTTCTTCTGTTAATCTAAATGGGGAAAATGGTCATGTCTCCAATACCCTGAATCCACACTGGTGTTGAAAGAAAAATGCCACCATTTAAAGGGGGTATATCAGACTTTTTTAATAATAGGGTTCTAGGGGTCCAACTTAAAACTGACAAATAATCACATTTTCTATTCTAGAGGGCCTAAAGACAATGAATGAGCATAACAATTTCAAATATATGGAGAATTCAAATTTTAGACCAAAACAACAAGTTGCTTAGACCACATTTTGATGGGTATGACATTTTAATATTAATTGGAACATTTTTAAAATGTAAGATTCTTCTAGTAAAACAAAAAACCTTCAGGAATTCAGAGTTATAAACAGACAATGATATATACCATGCATGCTACCATTCTGTTATTGGGGCACATTTGATGTATACTTACAGGGTAGGCTGCACAATAACTATCCCCTAGATCACTTCTATTGTCCCCTATATCTCCCGCCAGACTTGCCGGAGCATAACTTCTCATACTGGCCTTCGTTCTCAGCTTCTTCCTGGTACCCTGCGTGAGGAATGGTAAATTTGTATTAAAAATATCACTGGTACATCCCTTTCAAACAAGACAGTTAATATAGGAACTAAAAAAGTACTGTCCCTACATGTACGCTGCGGGTTCGAATCCCACTGAGAGCTCGAATTGTAAGTGAGGAAGTGTTGATACTTACGGATGGCGGAAGGTGTATATTACTGGTTCTGCCCAGGAAAAGTGGGTGGTCTGCCTCCACCACAAAAAATTGACCGTCATATATAACCTTGCATGTGTTGAAAATGACATAAAACACCATACATACAAACAAACAAAACAAACATGTGATCAAATAGGATTATTACTAGAGTAACGTGTTCTGAAAGTGTGTATCACCTCGAGTAGGTAAATGCCAGATCAAGGATCCTGATCTGGCATTTACCTACTCGAGGTGATACAAGCTTCCAGAACACGTTACTCTAGTAATAATCCTTTTATTATATACCTCTTACACATCATTAACATAGAAATATTTGAATTGCTATTGCATACATATTCAATAAAGCATATTTTTCTCGATAACGCGCAGCGGGAGAATGTATCTAGTTTTAAGGTGTTGGTGTGCATTGGTCTGACCTACTTGTTTTGTTTGTATGACGTAATGTCGTCTTGACGTTCTCGCGCATAATGGCGTAAAACTTGCTTGAATCATTGGATAAAAACGCTGTTCTATTTTTAGTAAGATAGTGATACTAATTCTATTTTTTGTAGCATAGTGATAACCTGTAGTGTGATACAGGTTGTTGTATTCCATTGTAAGAAAATGAAGGTACTATGTATATACTATTGATAGGTATATAATAAAACACATTATTCTGCATGTGCATTTATGGTATTAACTGTGTTAAACAATATTCAGATTAATATTTCTTTTTAAAACTTGAATTACATAAGAACTGATTTTCACAATTTTCTGTATTTATGCAGTTTGGAACGTCAGTAGTAAATGGCTAATTCCAGATGCGTGTTAATACTTAACGGGAAATTGGCCAATCACTACCGTCATTCAAAACTGCATAAACACCAAATATTTGCAAATCCGACGTCCAAAGCCGCATAAATGCCAAAAATTTGCCAATCAGTTCTTATATTTACATTATTGAAAGGTTGTTAGTTATTGTATCAGAAATAGTGTGCCTTGGGAGATTGATAATGACAAATTAGGGCAAGAAATACAAATAGTTTTGATGATGGAATAGCCTTTTACTACTGAGGTACACTGAATGTATGCACAGTTAGCTCTGCCTACCGAAAAGAAGTTTATTCAAAACTAAACTCTATTTTTTTCCCAACAGAATGTATCAAGGGAATGTAAATACAAAAGTTTGAACAGTCCAGCTCAGTCATCATTTTAAAACAGTTTTCATTATTTGTATTATAAAGCTAGTACGCAGTTCTCACAGTAAAATTAGGTCATTGGTAAACAGTCCATTTGATCCAGCTGGGAAGGATGAGAAATCGGTCATTTAAAACTGGGTTACATACTGCAATGGTCTGCATTCCCTTCCATGTCATCTTCAGCACCGAGTCCTTTCTTGTTCTCCGCTGTGGAAACCCCCGTGTACTCTGTGTGTATGTGCTTGTACTTGACAATGGGGTCGTCCTCCTCGACAGGCCCGTGGAGCTGAACCTTGACCCCGGAGGCTTCAGAGGGTCATGGATGTACTTGACTGAAGAGTCAAGCTCATCGAAGTCTGTAGTCTTGTGGAGGTACCCGTCCTTCACCTTGCCACGGTAGTAACGCATGTGACGGTTCTGCCATTTAGATGACTGTTGACAATCCTCGTCGCCCAAGCCAAAGAACTCAGCAACACTGTTCTTTACAGTCCTGAAACAGTAAAATTAAAGATTCAGTGGTACATGTTATGTCTAAAGCAGGGCTTTCTCTTCCCAAATTGAAAAAGCGTCTATAGCTTTGAAATTTGGAAATTATTTTAAAAAAAATAATGGGGAAAGTAACTAGCAAGACTTTTGCTTTTTAACGCCAAATAATGTATTATACCATAAAGTGACACAAGTTAAGTATGGTGTGCTTTTGTTTCCTTTTATGCAGTGTTTTTTTGGCTGTCTTTACAGCATTTTTGGACTATATTCCCAATGCCAAAACATCTTTTTCCCCCCAGTTTTGAGACAAAAAATTCCCAGTTGAAAGAAAAAGCTTTCGGAGAACAGCACAGCTCGACTATTCGATTTTTCAGATAATAATAAATTATATAGCCAGTATAAACATAAGAACAATGTGGCTTGGGGTTGGGGGGCGTGTATAAAAACTCGGGCCAATTTAAAACTATTGTTAGTATCTCATACAAATTATAGTAAAATTTGGGGCAGGGTGTGAAATTTTATTTTTTATTTTTATCTGTTTTAATCCCAAATTGCTGTCATTTTAAAGAAATTTGTGGTCGAAAGGCAACTCATGGAGAGAGGGGATGAGAATCAAGCAATTTTGTATTGTGGCCTCATTTCAGTTTTTTTTATGATATTTCATCTGTGTACCTGAAATTAATCTAAATTATTTTATATGTAAATAATTGCATTCAAATTTAAATTTTTAATATCCAAATAATCATGATAATGGAAGATAAAATGATAACAATAATAATAGATATAGTTTCTAATTGATAATACAGTTACATAATACAGTCAATTATCAGTCTTCACAAAAGTATGTACATTAACAATAAAATACATTTTATATTTTTCAATCAATATTTGATAAAAAGTTGAACAATGAACCTGTTATTAGAGAACAAGTTTATTAAAATACCAGTTTTGGGCAATCGGAGTGGTCTTTAAGTATTCCATATATGTATACGTAAAAATAATAATAGCCAAATCGAATGAGTAACAGCAGAGTTATGACCCTTGATTTGCTGAAAAAAGCCATAATCTGCCTTGTGAACACACTAGCACCTTCATTAAGTATTAGATCTTTACCAAGGCCAAAAATAAAATTATGTTTGTTTCCCCTTCCCGACCCATGCAAAAAAGGGTTGGGTAGGTAGGTAGGTAAAATATTTTTTTTATTTCATTTCTTTTATTTGAGATCAAAACTGGAATACATGCTACCTATAAGACACATTTAAGACGGTACCAACCCAGCCGTGTCTGAACATCGTGCTGCATGTTCATTAAAAGACAATACATTCGGTACCTACCCGATTTGTCTTACAGTACTATTGTACTTTAAAATAGCAGTTCTCAATAAGAACCACACATATATAAAGTAGTGAATATGTACTATACTGTCCATAATTATACAGGGTAGTAAATAACCGTAATCAACTGTTGTTGGTGATAAAAGCAATCACAAACACATTGTACCACCTTTGTGTACAATATGAATAAAAACAACAACAAACGCAAAACCCTGGGGGTGAGGAAATCCCCCGTGCGTAGTGTGCTAACTGGGCAGGCCGCTACCACGAGGCAATCTGGAATCTCTTCTTTGGTCAGACACTCGTACCCACCCTATACAAAAAAAAATAAAAATAATAAAATATATATATATTATTTTTTTTTTTTTCGCCAGTGTCGAAAAAATAATTCGGGTCGCGGCAATTTCGGTGGGTCGGTCGGGAAGGGGAAACAAACATAATTTTATTTTTGGCCCAAACTTGCAAAGATTGTTAATATCAATGAAAGCTCGGAAGAGTTCAAAAACCAGCCAAATGGGAATTAGTAACAGCAGAGTTATGGCCCTTGTTTTTATGAAAAAAAGCTATATTCTGCATTGTGAACACTCCAGATAGCCAAGTTTGGCAACACTCCAGATAGCCAAGTCTGGCAAAGATCAAATAATAAATGAAGGTGCTAGAGTGTTCACAAGGCAGAAAATGACGTTTTTCAGAAAAAAACAAGGCCATAACACAGGTGTTACCGATCCGATCTGGCTGGTGTCGAACTTGTCCGAGCTTTCATTGATATTAACAATCTGTGGAAGTTTGGTAAAGATCAAATACTAAATGAAGGTGCTAGAGTGGTCACAAGGCTTAATATGGCATTTTTGGGGTGGGTTGGTGTGGGTGGGGTGTGTGGAGGGATTGGGGAGGAGGGAGCCGATGCCCCAATACAAATTTGGGTGACATAAAAAAAATATTTTAAGAGATATAGATATATATACAACAGCTTACACGCAAACCTTGATCTGCTTTTATATTTTATCACAATTTGGGTTCCATGGGAGCCATAATGTGTAGAAGACAAAAGTATTTTTGCTAAACAACACTTCCAAACTCTTACTTTCTCAATATTGTTATGTTTTATATTACATTTATAGAGGAAATATTATCTAAAACGCACCTTTATCTGTGAAAATAAATTACCCCAGAGACACCCACTTGTTGTGAATTGGCGCGTAACACGTGTTAGCAAATTATTTTGCACACCCTGTTTGCATATTAGTACACGCAGTTTTTGAATTTCTGTCTAATATACTGGTTCCATGGGAGCCCAAGGGTTACAGGAACCAAAATTACTTAAGCAGCCCTTAATATAATGATATAAGGAAGCTCATGGCCAAATTTGGTTGTGCTAGGATAAGAAATGTAAGAGATATAAACTTGTAAACACAGCTTACACGCAAAATTTGATGTGAAATGGGACACATTTTAAGGGCTATCATAATTTGGGTTCCATGGGTTACAGGAACCAAAAATGACTTATTCAGCCCTTCACTTAATGCTATAAGGAAGCCCATGGCCAAATTTGCCAGGATAAGAAATGAGAGACATAGACTTTTAAACACAGCTTACACGCAAACCTTGATGTGGGAGGTCGACGCCCGGGTGATTATGTAAGCTCTCTTATTCTTCGAATAGTCGAGCTAAAAAAAGAAGCATTAGTGTGACAAGTTCTAAGATCGAAAAGCTTTTAAATGCCTCTGCTAACAGTATTAAAGATGCAATTATTAAATTAATGTTTTTCCTGTATTTTTACCCCAATTTCATAAAAAATCGGGCTAAAATTCCTAGTTGTAGCGGTAGGGGTTATGTTCCCAAAGTATAGATGTTCCCAAAGTATAGAGAAAAAAACACAGTTTTGACCCCTTTCGTTATGGGGTAATTGATTAAGACTCACATCAACAGTGAACCGAATCATATATAATAAAGACGATAATTACCTGCCCATCTTGCCCACCCTGGACTGCTGACGTTGTGGTTGTCTCCTGTCTACAGCATACTTGCCAGTCCCAGCCGGGGCACTCATCTGTCTGTCCATCTTTACTGGCCTCTATATAAGTATCATAGATCTGAAATACCGTAGGTTATTCCAATAACAGGGTTTAAGGCAATTTTAAACATTTCATTAGCAACTTACTAGAGCTGCTTACAAAATGTTATGGTCCAGACGGTGCAATAAAATAGTACAACCTCAAAAGGCACCACGCAAGAAACCTTGTGGCCAAGTTTCAAATAAATTGAATAAGAGTTTTCAAGTAATGGATATTTGTACATCTGCATGCATAATTTTATGCAAAATTAACTTTACTACCTGTGGCAGCGATTTTAATATTAGATGAAGAAGACAAATACAAGCTTGATACAGGTTATCCTAGAGCAAAATTCCCATCATGACATGTAAATTATAAAAAAAAAAAAAAAAAATTAAGATAAAAAGTTATTTAAAAAGTCCTTAAAAACGAGTATTTTGCTATTATCTTAATAACTGTTAGATTAATAATATGAAAAAGGAACACACAAGAAACATTCAATTCTGCAAAGCAGTTTCAGGAAGCGTTGCTGTATACATCTCATGTAGGCTACTGGTACATAGTTTTCTTAAAATTAAAATATCAAAAATAAACAAAATAACCTAAATCTGTAATAATCAAATAATGTGTTGATGGGACGTTATAACTAGTCAACAGATGACACTGAATAAAACTAAAAATGGGTCATCGTGTCTGAGAAATGCGCTTTAACCAAAAACTTGAATGTTTGTATAAAAAATCTGTGTGTATTTCTATCAATACTGCATTCTTCTGTGCAACTTTGGTGCATTTCAGGGTGCCTAGATGTCGAATATGAATCGAGATTCCTTTTATTACAAGTATTCTATATGTTTTCATACCTGATATGATTGAATAGAATGAAAACAGATGCTCCTGGATCTGTTTGCAATCTTGCCATGCCCATAGCCATCCGCTTAACTTCACAAAGCCAAAAATTCATTTTGACCCCCCACGTTTACATGTTATTTTCTTAACAGCCGAAAATCAAAATGGCGACGACTGAACATTCCATTTTCCTAGGGTAGATTGACTTTAAAAAATCAGTTGACCAATAGTGGTGTAAATAACAAAATATAAACACAGTATACCTACCTTTTATTTATCGCTAGGCCTACCATAAAAAATTGTTGGTTTGCTGTTTTCCTACCTACCCACCAAAACTTTTTATTGCAATTCTTTAGCAAATTATTTTTTTTACTGTTTGTAGTATATATATATATTTTTTAATTTCTTATGGTTTTTCACTGTCTTTGGCAAAAAAAAAAAAATTCACCTATCTACATACCCACTTATAAAATCCTGGGTCGGGAAACAGCAAACAAATATATTTTTAAGGATGGCCCTAGATATAATGTCATTTAAAAATAAAAGTAAAGTATGATCGATTGCTGGAGGTGCTGAACAATAGGGCCTCCCCAGCCATTTATGGCATAGCAGCATCACGATCTCTTAACTTTTGAAATTGATATGCTGCTATACCTTCATCTGACCGCGACCCTTTAAAGCCGTGCCATGATCCCTTAAAAGTGGGTCAAAACATTCATTTTCCCAGTGTTAATTAATGACATATGTGACCACATAACGCCTTGATGCATAAATTCCTGACAAACATACATCCTTAGCTCCTAATTGAAGTGTTTTCATAAGGATTAGAGGTGTGTATAAGCGTTTATTTATCCTCGCTGTATTGTACTAAGCATTTTAGTGAGCAGACCTAGGTTTTAAGTCTCATCCGAAGGACTGGTAAGGTAGGAAATACTTTTGAAATATTTCGGTAATTAACCCAAATTCGGTCCTGGCTGGGACTGAATGCGCGATCCCTGGGTTACTAAGCCGCAATGTTAACCATTACACCACGGCGCTACCTTAATTATTAGGATTAGAGGACAAAAGGTGTTAAATTAAATCCGCGAGGAGGGTCTCATTCAAGAATTCAACCATGAGTACCAGACCTGTCAAAATATTATGTCAACAAATGCTAAAATTAATTTATTTATAATTTATTGTAAAATATTATTGTTAGGATTACAATAATTTACTTCCTTCAAGTAAGGGTGTCTAGATATTCACTTTGATGATGTTGTCAAGAGTCGATTCGTAGATGTATTTTGCAGCGAAAATTGTTTTGAAATTGAATGAAAAATCGGGGGTTATAGGCCTTCTTGGGGAAGACACAACGAAAAACTCACTGAAATCACCAACGGTCGAGAGATATCGCATGTATATGATATGTGTAAAATGAAAGAAGATTTGCAAACAGTTATTTTTAGCAAGCTATCTCATGGAGTCATGCTGAATCATACTAAGGAAGTTATGGGAGATTTATTTCAATCGATGAACTTAAAGAGTTCATCATGTGACGAATAAGGCATATATCAGACATCTGCAATATAAAAAAACCACGTGCATATATACATACCTGCCAGGATTTTAAAACAAATATAGAAACGATCTTGTTTGCGTCAAGTTGCTAGAAACACAGGAAGTATCCAATGCGCAAGTGCGATTTAGGGTTTGGGGTAAATGCCGTACCGTAACAAAAACTGATATACACATTTGCTACAGAAGAAAGATACATGTTGCAACCGAAGAAAACTGTGTCTGTTAGGGTTAGACCAACCAATTCTGCAAAAGTTAAAACTAACGAGTTCCAGTGAGGAGGGAATGTCCTTGCTGACGTTGAATCTGCTATGCATTTGGGAATAAACAGAACTGGATCAATTAAGGAAACCGCCGTAGTTAACGTTGATAGCAATATCACCAAGGCCAGAAGAGCGCTATACAGCCTATTAGGGGCAGGGTTGCACGGGCAGAACGGTTTAGATCCGGCGACTTCTCTGAAATTATATAATGTTTATATTTTACCGATTTTAACTTATGGACTCGAAATAATTTTACCAAATACGAAGCTCATAGATAAACTTGAACTCTTTCACAAAAAGACTCAAGCAAGTATTGTCACTCCCTAGTAATGTTGCAGACCCCTGTGTGTATATCTTGTCCGGTCTGTTACCAGTGCAGGCCATAGTGGACCTGAAAATAGTGACTTTCTTTAACAACATTTGCAATCAGAATGAAAATAGTCTAGAAAGGCAGATCTTTATCAGACAATTTAATGTTAAACGCTGGGATTCCAAGGCTTGGGCGAAACACATTCAGCCAATACTCACCAAATATGAATTGGGAGATGTAGAAACATACATTGAAAATGCACTGAGCAAACAATGTTGGAAAAGGAATATACACGCAACGGTGGTAAACAAGTGGAAGAAGAAGCTAGAACGACAAGCTGCGTTAATAATACTCTTCACTGAAATACATGAACTGCACATTCAGGCAGGGAAAGCTACACCCTATACTACAAGTTAAATGCGAATCAACCCGTGAGGCAACCAGACTGCCTGCACGTCTACGTGTCCTGTCCGGAACTTACAACCTTCAGGTGAACAGAGCGAGATTCAATCAGAATGCTGTCAGCCCTCTGTGCCCACTGTGTGGAACTGAGGATGAAACGCTTGAACACTTCTTGCTGAGATGCATCAACCTACAGACAGTGCGGGACCCTATACTAGTTAACATTTATGACATTTTGAGAGAACACGACGTTACATGTGTTATGAACTCAGAAGATCTCATGAAACTCATTGCTGACTTCTCGCATATATTGCCGAGTTACCTACATAATGACACCTGTGGGCATGAGATCGAATTTCACACAAGAAGACTGATTTACAATCTGCATTCGATGAGACATAGACTTTGTAAAGAAATACGGTAGAGCCTTCCTGTGTGGTCACTTGCTATTAATACGTGATCTTAGTAAACATTATTAGAAACAAACAAGAAGAGAACAGTTTTAATATAGTTTTTAATACCGGTAGTGTTAAGCGTAAATAGACTATTCAGTGGTGGTGGATATACGTGTACAGTGATATTAGATACAGAAGAAGTAACCTAGCAGTACCACTGCTGGGGTTCGCCATTTCTGGCGGTGAAGAATATTACAGCAACAACAACAACAACTGACTTGGGCCTAAATCATTTTATTTTATTTCATTCGTTACATTTAAGCAGGGACTCATATACAATATAAAATCCTGATTTAAGCAAAAGAAAAGTAATAAAAAAACAATGTTTAGTCAGTCAAAGACCCAAAATACTTTTAAAAGCCAAACAATTCTCAGATGTTGAATCTAAAAAGATATTGAACCACAAGTAACAAACAATTCAAAGTGTTTTGTGGTCGATAATGCCAACAACACTGACCAATACAGAAACTCATTCTTCGTGAAAACCGTGATTAAGTGAAACCACCTGGACGAGAGCATTGTCAGGAGGCATTCAAGTCTTCCTTTTCAACTGTTACTAAATTAAGCTCGCGCACTCTCCCCGAAGTTATACACCAGTATTTCTCCTACTTCGTAACCATACAGATGGTACAACAGTAGTCACGTGGGGGAGATGCTCAGTGATCTTAAATGGCCCACCCTTGAATCCCGTCTCAATCAAACGAGCCTCTTATTCTTCTACAAAATACGCAACGACCTGGTCATAATAGATAAAGAAAAATACCTCCTAAAACACACGTCTAGAAGAATGAGAGCGAATCATGAGTATCAATAAATCAGACCAAGTGCCTACACTGATGTATTTAGTATTTTTTTAACTCATACTTTCCGAGAAAAAATCCACTGTGGAATAATCTCAGCCCCGCAACTGTCTATTCTGAGACAGTAGAGGGGTTCAAATCCCAAACTTAAGCATTAAGGCAGAGGTTAACAGTTAAACCTGTAAATAGTTTTAATCGGTGGCCCAGTCAGTAGACAAATATCTCTTCTTTTTTCCCCCTTTTTGGTAGGTGGATATATGTAAATATTTTTAACATGCCACCACCCTTCCTGTCATCATGGTCCTATAGGACAGTGTGCAGTACCAATAGAAAGATACCTGGGATGAAAAAATGACATATACAGCCCTGAAAGATACAGATAATCCAAATAAAATGATTATGTTTAAAGGAACTAGAGGCAATTTGAAAGAGTAATTTGCCGTGATTTTCTTTGCTTTAAAAGACATTTTGTCAATATGCCATATATGGTAAAAAGGCGCGATGACGTCATCGTTCCAAGATGGCCGCCTTCATTTATGCTTCTTTGCACATTTTCAATAGGTCATATTTCCTTTATTTTAAGAAAGAAATATTTAAACAAAAAGGATGTTTTTAGAAAAAATAACTCTAACATGAACCTCATTGCTATGATCGATAGCAATAGGACATATAAAAAGGAAATAAACAAGAAATTTAGATCTTTTCATAATCAGATAAGCCAAAAACTTAGAGGATTAACACATTCGGATCCTAAATCATATTGGATTTTTTTTATTCTTACTTTTAAAAATCACTTTGTCTTCTTCAATCGTTTAACATTATAACACTATCATACTTTTATCTCACTCTCACTTGATTTTAAAACTATTTTATCTTTCCTTTTAACCACAGACATATTAATAAACAGATATAAACCAAAATATCACGTGGCACCTTAACTTTTCCTTCTATCTCCTCTCTCAATTATTCACTGATTTTGATGAGAATACATTCAAACGATTCATAGTGAATAGCAAAATGGTATTATAATAATTTATGTTTATTTTGAAAGTAAGAAATTGTATAAACAAATGTTTAAAGTTAAAAATGTCATCATGTTTCGCTTTTCTCTTAAAAATCAAGGTTTTGGCATAGTCAAAGTTTCCGTCAAACTCCTTTTTTACTCTAAATGTAAGAGAAAGAAAAATACTATCATTGGAAAGAAAATTAAATTTGTGATGGTATTTGGCATGAATGAAACTTGTATCTTTAAAACTATTTATAATATGTGAGTTTAAAGTTGGGAAATAATTTGTGAAATTTTCGCACTGTTCCACTTGAAATTTAGATAATTTTCGTAGTGTCCAATCTATTTGTTATTAGGTCTGTGTTTTAACTACTCACACTGCACAGACGCGCACCTGCACATAATCCCCATGAGGGGTGCTGCAGTATCAGTAGATATATAGATATTAAACAAATACTCAGGAGAGAGAAATAATATTTTAAACAAGATTACAAGTGAAAACCTTTTATGAACATTTCAGTAAACTAAATCAAGAGTTTGCAGATGAAGATGAAAATATTCATTTTAATATTCATAATGTTAGCAATGATAATGAAGAGTTAAACTCCCGTTTTACGGAAGCTGAAGTACTTAAAGTTTTGAATAGTTTGAAAGATAATAAATCACCTTCAGTGTTTGATAATATTTTAAATGAATATTTAAAGAACTCTAAATATGTTTTGTTGCCAGTATACTGTAAATTATTCAATATTATATTAGATTCTGGAAAATACCCAATCTTACATGAGTACTCAATTTATTAAACGAGTTGGCAAAATGATATCATGCGAGGCTCAGCATTATATCATTTTTGCTAACGAGTTTAATAAATTCAATAATTAATGAGAACGAATGCGAGATTCTATTTATTACATAACTTATAACGTCACATTACGTCAGAAAACGTACATTAACGTGACGCCCATGACGTCATTAACATTATGTTATACCACTAGTGGAATATCGAAAATATTGAATGATGTTATTACACTCCCACGCCGCATGTTATGTAATAAAAACAAGTATTACAGGACAAGACAAAGTATGATTAAAATATAACAACTAATTAGTACAGAAAATGAAAATGTCATACGGCATTTAAGTATGAATATCTTCAAAAGTTTTGAAGTATGGAAACACATTTATTTATTTATTTGATCATATATTGAACATCCTCCTAATCAATGTATCATAAGCATTTACCTAAATCAATTAAACTATCTTCCGATTATCATTTTATTTATGCTTTAAACTTAAATTGTCTACTCAATATAACTTATTTGGATATTTTTCAAATGATTATTATATATACTTGCTACACAGTTGTAGCGATAAATGTTGTTTAAACTGTCAATAGTTGTAAATGTTTATGTAATTAAAATGCCAACGTCAAAGTGTAATTACTGCAGTTATAGTTATATTGAATATATCCTAAATGGTGTCATTGTTTTGAAAATATAGCGAACGTAGCAAATATTATAACAACACAACTTCTAGTTACCCCAGTGGCAGGAAAAGGTATGTATATATCAGAAAGTTATTTTAAAACCTGATCCATATGAGGATAATATACTGAAAGGAAAAAGAAACGCATCAAAAAATTGCCTATACTAGACTATTATACTCAACTAATTCCACGTAATATTCCAGATATATCTCAACGTGTTTTGCGCACTTATACCAGTTGTTACTTAATGGTGCCAGTACAAGAAATGTTCCTTTGCAAGTTATATAAAGCGTATTCGTTTTGAATTATGGTAGGGCGCGGCTCACGTTATGATATATATATTATATATATTTTTAATAATATACAGTACTGTATGCGAGTTACATATTCATACAATGATATATCCTCTTTTCTTCGGCAGTGAGGGATTCGCTTTTGCCAAAATCATTTTCTTTTGGCGGTGGCAGTATCAAAATTTCTTTTGATTGCTGTTCTGTGGCATTATCAAAATTCATTTTGATCGCTGCCATATGGCCGTTAGCGAATCCTTCAATTCAGTGAAATCAAATTTAATGACAATTAGCAATGTTATAATTAGTAAATTTCAATGTAATACTGACCACTGTTTCCCAGGGTGGGGATTACAGCATGAAAATTAAAGCCTGTTGGGGCTTATTGATCGTGCATCATGCCTAGTTCGGTCGTGCACATTATTGTAAACATTACAAAAGAAATAACGTTCAAGTGATTAAATGAAGAAACATTTTACATTAGCATTAGAGTTTTGAATAAACAATTTATTAAAGCCCTTTGAGGCTTCACTAAGGGTATACGGCCGTTGGGCCATTCCCGCTTTTGTTTGAGCCTTTTGGGGCTTCATCTCTTGTGTAAGCCTATTGAAGCTTCTTTAAGGGTATCAGGCTTATGGGCCATGCCCTCTTTTGTTTTAAATGTTTAGGGCTGTCATTTAATATGTATGTGTTGCCGGCAGCCGCTATTTGGAGCCGCGTCCAATATTTGCCATACAATTTAATAAATGATAATATTTTCTTATGTGTTTGTCCGTTGGTGCCTTCCCAATAATAAGGACTATTACAAGTTATAGCCATAGTTATTGGGAGGGACCAAATGTTTTGTAAGCTGGATCTGCTATGGTAGTTTCGTTTAATTGCGCATGCGCTGTCTATCTACTTCCTTTTACCTTGCTGAAGCATACATGAGGTCGGTACTTTTTCATTCGAGTATAAAACTGATTTTTCCCCACCCACCTCACCCTTTCTATTTTAGTGAGGTTGATCTTTGTGATTCTCGTTAAATCAGTTGATCCACTACTATTCAACACATTCCATCCGTTTCGTTTTTGTTGTTGGCCACAATTGTAAATCCTCCGTTAAGACAAAAATACTGCTGTCTTCGCATATCATTTCAGGAACGTCCACTTAACAAAAAAAGCGTGGATTCGAAAACACAACGATAAACCGGAGGCTCAGTAATCGGTGCGGATCCAGAAGCAGAACGATATACCTGATGAACGGTGTCGGCGCGGAGTTGACAGGAGAAAGATATACCAGAATATCGATAATCGGTGCGGCTCCAGAAGCGGAACGATATACTATGAGATCGGTGCGGTCAGCGAATCCTTCAATTCAGTGAAATCAAATTTAATGACAATAAGCAATGGCCGTCAGCGAATCCTTCAACTCAGTGAAATCAAATTTAATGACAATTAGCAATGTTATAATTAGTAAATTTCAATGTAATACTGACCACTGTTTCCCAGGGTCGGGATTACAGCATGAAAATTAAAGCCTGTTGGGGCTTATTGATCGTGCATCATGTCTAGTTCGGTCGTGCACATAATTGTAAACATTACAAAGAAATAACGTTCAAGTGATTAAATGAAGAAACATTTTACATTAGCAATAGAGTTTTGAATAAACAATTTATTAAAGCCCTTTGAGGCTTCACTTAGGGTATATGGCAGTTGGGCCATGCCCGCTTTTGTTTAAGCCTTTTGGGGCTTCATCTCTTGTTTAAGCCTATTGAAGCTTCTTTAAGGGTATCAGGCTTATGGGCCATGCCCTCTTTTGTTTTAAATGTTTAGGGCTGCCATTTAATATGTATGTGTTGCCGGCAGCCCGCTATTTGGAGCCGCGCCCAATATTTGCCATACAATTTAATAAATGATAATATTTTCTTATGTGTTTGTCCGTTGGTGCCTTCCCCATAATTACAGAAAGGACACCTCTGTCATGTAGTAGACCCTTTAATCAAAGTATACTTTGTTACACGAAATTCATAAATGTTGAAGTTTCGCTTGAAAAAGTCAAGCGATTTTACCTGCTTGAGCCAAATTCGCATTCTTTCGATAATGACACTTTAAAGGGGTAGCAATTCTTTCCGAAAGGACAGGCCTAATGTCGCCCTGTACCATTCGATTAGCATTAGCATATTAAAACATACAACGTGCTCGTATACTGGTATAGCGGAAATACCCATTATGCGTTTCTTTTTCTTTTCAGTGTATAAATGGGTGCGAATGCAGTCAAAGGCATTACGAGTTTAAACGCATCCACTGTGCTGGCAGAGATTACTGATGTGGGTAGTTGACGCATCCACTGTGCTGGCAGAGGTGACTGATGTGGGTAGTTGACGCATCCACTGTGCTGGCAGAGGTGACTGATGTGGGTAGGTGACTCCATTGAATACACATTGGATAAACGTTCTAGGGTTAGCAGAGTTGTTGTTGGTATGAATGTGTTTGAAGCCATTTGTATTGCTATGGACATCTTTTGATGGATATATTTAAGTTTTATATACTGCACACTTAATTCCACGTAATATTCCAGGGAAATCCCAATATGTTTTGTCACAAAAGGTTGCAGCTAGTTAGAGAAAGAACAAAACTGTGCTGTTGTAGACTTTTTATTCACTGTACAATTTCTAACACAAAATTCATAAATGTTGAAGTTCCGCTTTGAACGTTTAAGCCATTTCAGTATTGCTTTTAATGTAAAGAAATAATTTAGATCCTAAGTTTGCTCACATGCTTGAGTCAAACGCATTTTCTATCAATAATGATACTTTGAACGGATACTATTGGTGTGTTATGTGTTGCTTTAGTATATTTTTTCCGAAAGAAAAGGTCTAATGTAGCCATGCACCATTCGATTACAGCAACATATTATACATATTATACAATATATAACGGAAATTCTCGAGTTGCGTTTCTTTTTCCCTTTCGTATGCTTTCAAACTTATTCAAATTGTGGCACCCATATAGCTTTATTATTATTAAAACTTCCTAGAATACAGGATATTATGGTATCATTGAAAGTAACATTATATTTACAGGATATTATGGTATCATTGAAAGTAACATTATATTTACTGGATATTATGGTATCATTGAAAGTAACATTATATTTACAGGATATTATGGTATCATTGAAAGTAACATTATATTTACAGGATATTATGGTATCATTGATAGTAACATTATAATTACAGGATATATATGGTATTTTAAAAGAAACATTATAATTACAGGATATAATAAAATCAAAATTATGCTTATCACAGGATTACACAATGACTAGTATTGCGCGATTGGTATTGGAATCATTCCTTCAGCCTTGTTATCTGACATAGCAAAGATCTGTAATCAAATGTCCACCAGACCATTAAAACATGATCTCACAACAATGCTCCGTATTCATAAAACTTCTTAAGCAATATCTTGTCAACATTTATCAATGTTTTAAATACCCTTTTCTGTCGTATTAAGACATCTTCTGTATACTTTTAATTTTGCTATGGATTAATAAACCCACAGACTTAATATTTTTCTTAACACAGATGCTCTGTAGTGCCGCTGGAAGGTTAATAAAGGTATTTGAACATATGTAAAAGTCTTAAATTTTGAGTTGAGCAGTATTTAATACTTAAGTTGCTTTATCAATACAGGCCCAGGAGGGTATGCGCTAGGAAAATGTCCACATTAAATGTGGAGGATTAAAAGCTCGATCGAGACATTACCTAGTGCAACTCAGTTGGTCCCTTTCTTGACATACGTTAACATATAAATTATGAAATAGGTATTACATGTGTAATTGCCTATTTATTATAAACATAATACACAATTAGACAATAAAACAATAAAACAATACAAGTAACATTTTCTATACAAAAATACAATCATCGAAAAACATTTTTTACTAAAAATAGTTATTAGCACACTAATCACTGTATATTTATTGTTATATTTAAATTACTACACAGTTGAGATGAACTAGGCTTTTATTCTGAAACGAAAAAGAAACGCAACTCGGGAATTTCCGCTGTATAGTGTATATACTGAACACTTAGTTCCATATAATATTCCAAAGAAACCCCAAGATGTTTTGTAAAAAATAAAGTTGCAGTTAGTTAAAGAAAGGACACAATTGTGATGTAGACGTTTTAATCACAGTACACTTTGTTATAAGAAATTCATAAATGTTGAAGTTCCTCTTTGAAAAATTGAGCCATTTCATTACTGTATTAAGGCAAAGAGTTTGCAAAATTTTGCATCCTAAGGATGCTCACTTGCTTGAGCCAAACGCGTACTCTGTCAATAATGAAACTTTGAAGGAATACTATTTGCTGTGTTATGTGCTGCTTTGGTCTTTTTTTTTTCCGACAGGAAATTTAGTTCGTCGACATAATAATGAAGTTTCCCTCTTTGTTTATCTTTGCTTATTAATAAATGTATTGGCTTTCTGTATATCTTGGATAGCAAGTG
This sequence comes from Cyrtodaria siliqua, assembly GCA_037043455.1. Classification (NCBI taxonomy): domain Eukaryota; kingdom Metazoa; phylum Mollusca; class Bivalvia; order Adapedonta; family Hiatellidae; genus Cyrtodaria; species Cyrtodaria siliqua. The sequence continues at coordinate 348,054 of JAWPHD010000272.1, read as the reverse complement.
TTCCTGCCTCAGTTAATCACAGTTAATCAGAAACGATACCAGTGTATCGGCTAAAATAAAACTTTGTTCAGGAGGAATGTTCTAGACGTTTGTCGTGAAATAAAGCAAGCGTCGCAGATGATCTAGACTACAGATGCTGAAGTCTAGCAGGAAGTGAAGCAAATACAGAACGCAGCCAACCAAAACGGTAAGCAGAAAAAGGGATCCAGCACACTGACTTATGAAGCAGAAAAAGGGATCCAACAGACTGACTTATGCATATTAATGATTTGAGTCGCTCCTCCCACGAAAGCGGAAGCACGTGAGTAAGAAGGTGAAAAATAAACAACAATTAATGACCGGTCCATGGGACTCCATATGGAATCAACTATCATCCCAACTAATGGTTGCGTAGATATCAACGACGTACAGAAGCTTCAACCAAAACACCAAATAGGCAAACGAAGTTGGGAACTGGAAGTTCCGATTCCTATAGTATCTTCATAATAAACTAAAAACAAAAACAATATATACACAATATCTGTACGACAAAACTAAATTATCTACAAACAAATTACAATAACATACAAGACTTATAACGAACTTTCAAAAACAGTTACTATATACGTACATTAAACTTTAAACACTCCATTTATGTTGATTAAAATACCGAAAAAATATGATTCTTCTTCAGCAAGAAGCTGAATAACAGAACAAGTACCGGTTGCAGAATCCTATAAAGTTTCCGATAAACGCATATAGTATACCAAAATCAGATTTGAAAACGAATGCTTAAAGTTATGAATGCAATCGACCACATGATCCGACGGTAAAACTAATAAACATTACACTTAACATTATCTAAAAAAACATTACGAAATACTTATGTTTTGAAATAAGTTCATGTCGACACTAAAACCACAAAGCATCCTAAAATTAACAAAGCCTCATAACACCAATAAAAAAAGTGAACAATATGCAGCTTCTAATTATTTAAATAAGGAAAAACATGTGTTTTACCAACAACCTCAGTGATTGTTAAGCAAGTTTTCTAATCTCAAGTCGGACATTCATATCTACCAGTTTCTAAAAGAAAAAGTGCACGCGCTTCAACAGTAGCTCTGGAAAACATATGGCTCCGATGCTGAATATTTTAAGGTCAGCCCAAACAACAAACACAATCCAGTCAGTACATTGCCTTGTACGGGTGTAAGAATCAGAACTAATCGTTGAAGATAGATATTCTTTTCACTGGTCCACACACATATGTTTTATATCTTCGAATCATAGCTTTATCAGAGACACAATACAACAACATATGAATTGATTTTACAACACCGCATCAAAACTACAAGACATAACCGATAGAAGTATAGATCTGATATCCATATATGACTGGATTTATTTCTTCGAATTGTGAGCCAAGCAAAAAGACCCTGTACTCTTAATTACATAATTGTGTTCCGACCAGTTTGCGGTATTGTAACCTTACAAAGCTGGGATATATTAGCGATATGTCGATTTATGTCGATATCTCGACAGTGTCATAACTTGTAATTTACTATTCAGCTTTTTGCAGTAAATCTGTCGAATTATCTTTAAAATGAGACTTAAATGTGCGATCGTGTTATCCTACAATTGAAGACTTTTGACAAGTTTTGCAATCCAACATCACAGTAGTGTTCATGCCCATGCATGAAATTGAATTGATGCACATATTAAATAACTATGAAATAAAGCATTTGTTTTCTTAAGTCAGGTAAAACAAATAATTTAATTGTATAGTGCGGTGACACTACGATGTTTGTATTTTGTAAATTACCAATATAAATATATCACCACGACAGTATTTTAGATTTACAATTTCTCATATTTAATTGTATGTGTGTCTCCTAACGTGTTCGGCTTTGGCAGTTTTGTCATTAAGTATAAAGCAACAAAGCTGAGAGCACACAATACCGAACAGGCGGCGGCAATGTAGAAACCGAGGTCATAACTGCCGGTAACATCCACACTGAATCCGCCCAGAAAACCACCGAGCGCCTGACCCACTCCGTTCAAGAAATTACAGACAGCAACAGTCTGTGGATAATTTTCACGACCCCTTAACTCGATTTGTATGCTGGGCAAGAAGGCTACTGAAAGTCCAGCTGCCAAGCCACGCAGTGTCATTGACAGAGCCATTTCCCAGTACCCCGCAAATTGTATAATTAGAAAATGAGCAATGCCCCATGTGAAAAACGAATATGCCAAGTGTATTTCTGGTCGTGTATTTGGACGAAATGTTAAAATGACAGTGCCTATAATACGTCCTATAAACCCGAATATTCCGTTTATAGACAACAATATTGACCCAGATTGACGACTATAGCCTCTGCTCACACTAAGATCCACAGAAAACAGTTGTTCAATCGGAGCTGTCGCCGCAAATACAATAGTAACTACTAAAAAAACAATAAATGGAACATCTTTTAAACAGTCAATCCATTTAGAACCTCCTTTTCCCTTTAAATCAATTCCTTTGTCGAAGAACTCTTCCGAGTAATGTAGTATCAATCCGCAGGGTACGCAATTGAACGTCAAAAGTGCACTCATGACTAATAATGCGCCATCCCAATAGTAAGCCTGAATTAGAGAGTTTGCGATTATAGGCATAAGGATCTGCCCAATCGTGGCACCAAGCGTTAGAATACCAAGAGCCATTTTACGTCTGCCAGAAAACGTCCAGCTGACAACCACAAATGAGCAAAGAACGTTTAGGCCAACGGCAAGGCCAGCGATGACCCCGACTAGTACAATGGTGATTTCTAAACTGTTTCCGAATGCGCTCGCCAAAAATGCAGCAGTCGCTACAGAAGACGCAACAATGACGTAATCCCCGAGTCTGTACTTCTTGATTATTCCAGTAAATAGTACTCCACCACCTGAAATATATACAATATGCATGCTATAATGCGAGAATAAATTCCACCCAAGAAATGTAAAGTATTGTTGCATTTTTATCATGAAAAAGATGATAGCAAAGAAAACCATCAATGCAAATGGAGATGGGCTATGCTACGTTAAATCGACTTACAATTTATATCATATAACCTACAAAGGTTTATCAAAGTAATATAACAAGAGGCCCAAGATGGCATGTACACGCTCTACTGGCGTCATACAATTCCCATCAGTACTTCTTCTAAAATAGAAGCCCATGGTCTACATGTCGAGCCCTATTTGATTTAACCAACACCAGTGTCAATCCCAAAATATATTAAACTAATGTCATTAACAGTGGGGTTTGCATGTCGTAGCGGATACCGGACGTGACCTATATTCGTCGAAAGTACGTCACAGCCACCCGACGTTTTGTACATGATGTTAGATGCATGTAAGGAATTGAATTGAATTGGGATTTTAAGGCGCACCAACACATGAAAGGTTATATGGCGCCTAACATGAATGAACATGTCAGGCTCATCCTCCATGTACATCAAGATAAAATATGGAGAACGGGCCTAGAACCTTCTCACCCTGAACTGCAGAGTTGCTGCAAATTCTATTGTAGACACTCCATTTACGCTGGAGCCACGTTATTGTTTTTCTGCCACTGCTCTAGTGATTTGAGCGAGATGGCACCTGAAACAATGCAGGGGTCATGATGAAGACCTTTAATGAGCATGAACAAAAAATGATAAAATGAACATGAAATTGTGGGGGGTCTACCCCACTGCCTTCCCCTCCAACGGGATCTGCAGTGGCCCTATTCTTTGTCCCGTAACCAAACGGGGCCCCTGGAACCACACGGGGCTAATAAGGAACATTAAGGAACATTCTGGTAAAGTTTGATGAAAATCCTGCGAGAAAAAAAAAAAGATACGCATGTCAGAGCAAAGACCGGACGTGACCTATATTTCGTCAAAGTAGGTCACAGTGACCTGAAATTCTGCACATGATGTTCAATGCAAATAAGGAACATTCTGCACATACATTATCATTACGCGGTCCCGCCTTAACACCATTAAGCGTTGGGAAAGCTTTTATTAGCAGGATTGTAAAACGGATATTTCGACAATAAAACATGTTAAAAACATTTTTACCGTAAAAATGTGATAACCTGTTTAAAATTACCTATTAAAGGTTTTAATTTTACAATATGCAAACTTAAGGTTTTATTTACTTCCCCAGCCAACCCCGTTTTCGCTTCTTAGAGAAGGGGTCGGATGGGGTATGAAAGTTAATACTCGGACCAAGTAATGTTGTTTTGGGGGCATCCCCACACCCCTGATCTCTTTTAAAACTTAGATTCGGGATCTTATCGTCTGACGCCTAAGGAAACCGTTTGAGATACATACTTTACTGTTTTTCAACTGGACAATCTACGGCCATAAATATTATAACGGCCATTTACGAGCTAAAACTATTCATGAAGGTTGGGTTCCAAATTTAAGTAGAAAACGCCACACGTTAATAGTGTAATACAAGATGCAGATTATATTGAGAAATGTCATTAAAACTTACCAACAGCTGTCCCCATGTACAGACTTTGAACTAAAGCGGCGTCTGCTCTTGTAGAGTTAAATGCTGGAATAAGTTCCACATATATCACCCCAAGCGCGACAACCATTCCAAACGCGCAGACATGCAGATATAAACACGCCATCATTACGATAACCTTTCTTGAAGTAGACGCTTCTTTGGTTTGTTTTCCCGTTAATGTTTGTTCTTGTTCATTGTCGTCTGAATTGTCGGTAGAGTATTCAGATGATGTCATCAACTTAGTAGCATCCCTGGTTTCTTTCTGTTTGTGCAGCAGGTATATCCGTTCTTGTTGTCGTTCGTAACTTTGGTATTTAGCCGAATGGCTAAAGTCCGATATTCCATCAGTATTTTGTTCAGATAACGGCATTGTGTGTTGACGCAGAAACTCTACGATACTTTAACTATAGAACAATAGACGCCTATTTACCCTCTCTGTACTAATGAATTTGAACATAAAACAAATATGTAAGGGTTGTGTGCTCATACATAATTTATGAAATATACAACGAAATGAAACGTGTTATAAGGTATATAATTTATGTGCATTTGTTTTATCATCAGGTATCAGCCCCGTGTGGTTCCGGGGGCCCCGTTTGGTTCCGGTGCAAAGGATTGGGCCACTGCAGATCCCGTTGGAGGGGTAGGCAGGGGTAGAACCCACCCCCACCTCATTTTTTGTTCATGCTCATTAATGCTTCATCATGATCCCTACATTGTTTCAGGTGCCATCTCGCTCAAATCATTAGAGCAGTGACAGAAAAACAATAAACATGGCTCCAGCGTAAATGGAGTGTCTACAATAGAATTTGCAGCAACTCTGCAGTTCTGCAGGTGAGAAGGTTCAAGGCCCATTCTCCATATTTTATCTCTGTGCACATGCATGGAGGATGTGCCTGACATGTTCATTCCTGTTAGGCGCCATATAACCTTTCATGTGTTGGTCGCCTTAAAACCCCAATTCAATTGAATTCAAGTCATCAGGTATCACTCACACACACACACACACACACACACACACACACACACACACACTAAAAGAGAAAGAAAAAGGAAAAAATACGTATTGACATAATACACATTAGAACTGCTCAGTAACCAAATAAATGGAAGTTATAGTACATTGCCGTGTAAAAGCGAGTCATTTTTCTATCCCATTATTTTGAAATTTTCAACGCGCAGACATATAATCGAGCTGGTAGGTGACACGTCAACGAGGACCGTGTATTGTAAAAGACATGTATATATTCAGAAATGCCCACTAACTTGTGAAATAACACAGGAAAATTGTACTGACGGATAACTCTAGCGTCTAATAAGAGGTGTAAGATGGGGAATAATTTCAACTATTAGTCAGGCATTATGCTTCGTGCAAAAATGCGTAAACTATTTATCCGATGACAGCTACTAGTATATAGCGTGCGTAAACGATGCATTAGTGCCGTCAACGTTACGCGTACTTCCTTTGCATAATGCTTATATCTATTTTTAGAGAGGTCCACAGTGCGTACTTTGATATATATAATGTACAACTACATTACATTATTCAGCATAAATTACTATACCGCTTTAATTTGTAAGATTAATCTCGCCAAATGCGTATAAAAAAGTTTTCAGATGTTTTACCACAGCGTTAGCCTTAATTAAAGCTACACAGTCCTTATTGTAACTGGTAATAACTCACGAATTTGAATGAGTCACGTGTGGAATAGTTTCAAATCTAAGTACACCCCAAAAGTCGGTATATAAGCAGAAATCGATGCGCAAAATATCGTATTTTTATTTAGCCTTCGTACAGGTAACATTGATAAATATACGGCTTCAGAATATATGTGATAAAAGAAGTTATTGCCCGGAACGGGATTTGAACCACAGACCTTGCGCTTTTAAGTTTTGATGGATGTACGTTTAACCACTAGACCACGGACGTTTATTGGTATGCTGTAGCATTTTTAACACCAAATAGACATTACGTAAGAACTAGCGCACACACAGACTCATGAAGCGCTAAATAACAAGTCGAGATATGGTTGTTTTGAGGCGGAATATTACTTTCATATGGATAATATGAGGTTATTTAACATTGTTCTGTACAATACGGTGATATATTTGGACGAGTACCCAGCTAACACAACCATATTAGCGGCTCGTCCAATACGGTTGTGTCAGCTGGGTACTCGTCCAAATATATCACCTATTTCTCTCGATGTAGAAATATAAATGGTCTAAATCGAATTACATGTATCGTTTCGCTATTTCTTTTTCAGAAAGCATATTTCACCAACTGTCAACTGTCAACAAACGACAACAAATATTTTCATTTAAGCACTTTATAAACGAAAGTATATAGGCGTGTAAAGCAGTTATGTGATATTGATGCATTCGGAACATTTTACCGGTTTTCGGACTTTATCGATGAGTTAATATGGGGCTCGTGTACTGTACAATACGGATTTAAATTGTTTTTTTGTACGCGCGTGCGTCCAGTACGGAACTATATTGTACGGGCACATGGTACAAATGCAGACCGCTCATTGCACGAGAGAAATAGGTATATAATAACATATAATACAAGCAAAGTTTTACGCAAGCGTAAAATAGCTGCCGAGAGGAAATAGCATATATCTGGGTAGGGACTGGACACGAAGTTTAACATAATAACATATCAAGTCACGGGTGTTAAAACAATATTGAAAAAAAATGTTGACGTAAACACGCCACGACCGTTTTTTTTTCTAACCAGACACATTCTTCCCGAGTTTTACCATCAGTTGTTCCTACCAAACATTTTGAATCAAGGTAGGCGACCTCGCTTCTCTCTGTTCAAATACCGTGATTTGCCTTACATACTGATTTCAATTCAACTTTGAACCACGACGTGTTAGAAGTACACATCAGCACAGAAATACAGGTGTTCACATGTAAGGGATGCGTGTGCGTTAGCGTGTGCATTACAACAGACGTCCCACTGCTACCATATGTAATAATAAGATTGTGTTATCGAAGTGAAAAACTCAAAGAAACTGTTCATTGCTACCTTACCATTACATGTGCAATTATGAAAACCATATAGACAGCGAATAAACCAATCGACTAGTGTATTACACGGCGGTATTTACGAGAATACCGCATTATAAATGGGTATTATTCCATAAAAAGGTATTATTCCATTGAAATACAGATTTGCATTTATTCCATTCCAATACTTGCGTTTCATTCAGTTTCATTATGCTCCGTAAAAGATCCCGGACGTGAAGATCCCGGAAATATTGCCGCAGTCTACACTGCTCTACGAAAACGTCATTTGAGGCAATAAAACGGCAAGCTTTGAACATTGAAAAATATGTGTTTAAACCATTCAAGTTTTTTAGACGGGTTCCCTAGGAATTGAAGTTGTAATGCATGATTATTGTCGGCTACATGATTCACAGTCTGTTAACCATAGACATATTCTAAAGCTATATAAGAGTCAGCTGCCTTCGGCAGCTGAATTACTAGTACACCAGGCAATGTTAATTAATACGTGCAACAAGATGGACTATATAATTATTGATTCATCTTGAGTTGCGTTCAAATAGGTTAAGTTATTTTGCCTCTTAATAAATAGTAGTTAGTATATCATTTTATCAAGAAGCGTTTTAGCACAAATGCACCTGACTTGAAATCCGAAGGTCGCGTGTTCGAGGCCCGAAAGAGGCAACTTTTTCTATTCTTCTGTAAATCAAAATGTTACCTGTGGACAGGTACGATGTGCACTGGTCGATGTCTATACAATAAATGATGTCCTGTGTGTGTGTGTGTGTGTGTTTGTGTGTGTGTGTGTGTGTGTCATTCTAAGGTTTAAAGTCCCTCCGACAACAAATACAGAACAAGCGCAATCCGGAGAGACACGTATCTTGAACGTAATGGTCACAATAGAGTCTGGACTTCTCTAGATGAGTGTGTTGGTTGATCTGGTGCTGCTGCTGTGATGTCGATTCTGTTGTCTGTATGTAGATGTTGTGTCGCTTTCAAATGATGTCCTGCGTTATATTTGCTCGTTTAAATACCCGATTTCGACATGAGCTGATGAACATGAAGTTACAAATATAGACACGCCTACGAAGAAGAAATCGATTGATATAGAGACTATGTAGCTTTAAACATGTACCCTGTACATACTGAACCTATACCTCGGTCTGTTCTGTATTTCGTCTGATCAGTCTGATATTCTAACCTACCTTCAATTAAACTTAGTATGCGTTAGCACGCTTTATGTGCATTGTAATTGTATACATTAATAATATGATAACAAACACTGTGAATCTGGTCGGAAACGTGCTTGGAATATTTTCGCTTTCTCGTCGATATTATGTCACATTTTGTTACATATAACAACGCATGATTCAAACTTATCTAAAGGTATCAATCCAAATAAATATTAAAACTGAATATATATGTAGCTTTTCATAACAAAATGTTACTAATGTAAAATTACCCACACTCACAGATATGTCTGTTTTATCGAATACAGATATCTAAGCAAATGTAATACTTTTAATAACATAGCTTTATACAAAATTAAAATATATATATATATATAACTAACTTACGATAAGGTTGCCGCCATACATTACATCAAGTAAGTTATGTACAAACAAGTACACTGATCAAAATTCCTAATTACTCACGTTTGTATCTAACTTATTGTGTTAGTTTACATATATTTTCGAATAGTTTTGTGATGAGTATTTTGTTTTGATCAATAACTTGTAATTTAGAGAGTTGCCCTCCTTTTATATGTGCTGATAAAACACATAACATGAATCCATAGTCCGCTTAAAGCTATACACTTTTTAAGATTGGAAGGACATAATATAATATATATATAAATAAAAAAAAGAAAATAGGTAAAACTAATTGTATAGAGAACGTCAGATCCTGAATAGTGTATGTATAAATCATGTGCAGACTAAAAACGTTCAGTAGGCCGATTACCATTAGCCTAAATAAGTTCCTTGTAACCAATTAACATAATATGTTGTAGACTCTATAATGACATCTACCTAAAGACTCAAAGGACGGTAGCGCGTGATGTTTGTCTTAAATCTTGTCTTGTCATATCCTTAACGGTTTGTTCTTTTGTTGCTCTGGCTTTTGCCAAGTCATTGAGAGTACTTGCTTTGTGGCCTTCTAGACTTTTGTTTTTTTATATTCGTATATAAATGATCCTGTTTGTTAGAGATTTAACGTGGCTGGGATATCTTTCCCGTTTTTGGGATGGCAATAGGTATACAGGAAGTAAATCACTGTGGTATTCATGTCTGGTGTAGTCGAAAGGAGTTCCAAAATACATAATCCCTAACTTTGTTTGTGATAAAAGGCATTTTTGAGTATTTAAGGCCTGTTTTTCTGGCTGAAATGACTTTATTGACTTGTTTGTGATAGCTATAGGAACAGCACGAAACCATTTGCTTACAAATGTTTTCGCCATTCAGTACGCAGTACTTTGATTATATCTATATTTGTTTGTGTGTGCGTGGGAGGGGACTAAAGAGTCACAAAGTAAGTACTCAATGACTCGATGACTAGGCAGAACACATAACAACAGAAGAATAAACCGTTAAGGCCTGACAGGATTTAAGTAAACATCATCATAGGGTCAAAGATGAAAGAATAGTGGCGAACTGTGTATGGATCAATCACTCCACATACTGCAAAATGATAGGTTCATAATCTATTTTGATAAAGTTTTTACACCTTTGATAAGCTCGACAAGATAAATTTAGTGATCATGGCCAAGCTCCTTTGTTTTTGTCACCATACAAGTCAGATTGTGAAAGTACTTTAGTATTTTAAAAGGAGATAGGATGACTATAATCAGATTTTACAAAGATGTTTCGAAGTTTATGTAAATTTTGACATGATGAAGTATACTTTTATGTATACAAAGGTTACAACAGTTCTCAACTCGACTACAACGTCTAGTAATGCCCCTGTCACACCAAACAAGTTCTCAGAACGTCCCACCCCGTCCTAAAAAGAATGACAAAAACGTTCTTATCTGGATAGAACGGGGCACTTTGGCCGGATAATGTCTTCAATACGTTCCTATTTAGTTCATGAACAGTTCTCAATACGTCCATTCTGTCCTTATCCCGTCTGCAGTACGTTTATATCAAGTTCAATTGCGCGTTCAGCTCACGGGGGACACCGTTTTCAAGCAGTTCAAGCCCGTCTGCAGTACGTTTGAACCCGTTCGTAACTAGTTCTACTCCGTTTCTAATACGTCCGAATCCGTTCTAACTAGTTCGTAACTCGACCATCTCGTTCACAGACAGTTTAACTCGTTCTTACTACGTTCTCATTCCGTTTATACTATGTTCAGAACGTAATTGCAATCACGTTCTAGCCTGATGGGTATAAAAACCCAGAACGTTTCTGCCCGTTCTCATTCTCGTTCTGTGTTTGAAGGTGTTCACATCTACGACTGAAGTGACAAGCATCCTTGTCATCGTTGATTTCCTGCATCCGTGTCATCGCCATGCCTCCAAGGAAGAGAAGAGTCGCGGCGGGGTGTATTAAACCAGCCACTTCACAAATGTCAACCACTGCTGAGCCTCCTGAGCCCGTCACTGAGTGTGAAAGTCGAGAGAATGAGGGTATTTCATCCCCTGCACACTCTGATGACTCTACCTCAATGTTGGAGGAAGATGCAGGACCGAGTTAGAAGCCGTCTAAGAAGAAAGCCAAGACATACACTAATCTTACCATGGATAAACAAAAAGCCATGGTTGACTGGCTCAAGATGCATGAAGTCCTCTACAACAAGAAGCTTGAGGGCTATAAGGACACTAAGAAAAAGTCCTTCCTGTGGCAGAAGCAAGCAGAATTGATGGGTGTGAGCGTTGATCAGCTTCAGATCTGGTATAACAGCCTGAGGACCCGCTACACCAAGCTGAAGAAGAAGAAGTCTGAGGATGGTGCTCCAGAACACTCCGATAGAGATCAGTGGGTGCTCAATAACTTCTCCTTTCTGGCCCCATTCACGTACGAAGTGAAGAAAATGACACTTGTAAGTGTAAGTACATCTTAAATGTAACTTGTTTCTTGTTTTTGTGACATGCTCTTTTTTCAGATAGCTGCATGTACCAAAATTTGGTCAATGTAAAAATAACTGTATTAGCACATGTCCTGACCAAGCTTTACTTACTATTTAATTTTATTGTTGCAGCTCAAGTCGAAATTACTTCCACCAACTACAGCTACAACCGCCGACCCCATGGGCGAAGAAGAAGTAATCTCTCCCTCTGAGAATATGACGAGTCAGATGTCGGGCAATCAACAACAGTTGAATCCAAGCACAACAATAGCTTCCACCAGCACCTCCAGGTTATCTACACCCAATCCAAGTGACTTCTTTAGTTCAACCGTCAGCGGTAAAATGGATCAAATCCTGGAGATGCAGAATCGTCTCATGAAGCAGATGATTAGACCAAAGACAGACCGGATGAAGGAGGTCTTTGTGGATTACGTTAGAGAGTCTGTCTACAAAATCCACCCAACGTTGTGGGAAGAGATGCACAGAGACATCATGAAGACTGTACTGATGTACAAAGACAGAGATACAGAGCTGAAGAGGGTCCAACAGCGTACAGGTACAGCTGAACCTTTTAGGTCCGCAACTGGTTGGCAACCACCTTCTCACATGTGGTCATCAGCTGTGCAGAACCCAGTGAGTGTTTGGGGGTCCACAGAGCCTGCCTGGGTACAACAACAGTTTCCTCAGCAACAACAGTTTCCTCAGCAACAACAATTCTCCCAGCAACAGCAAACGCAGCAGCCATTGAACTTCTATCAAAATCAGCAGCAAACCTCGTTGAGGCAACAACAGCAACCACAGGGCAACAACCAAGACTCGTCCCTACTCAACACCCCTCAGTTCATCGCTATGACCTCCTCACCTCTCCCCATCAACTCGACGGACACCACGTTCTCTTCTGGGCTTCGCTCGTTATTGGATGTGTCCCACTAGATCAACAGCTAGGTCAGCAACAGGACGACGAACCAGAGGAGCCTCATCCTTAGTGTTAAGAACTTAAGAGACTGCAGTAGGAACGCCAGCCCTATGGCGTATGAATATTTATCAAACAATGTCACGTGATAAAATCGATAACAAAATGACATTATTGGGAAAATTGTCACTGGTCAGATTTCTTCACCTCTTATTTATAAACTGTGATTATAACAAAACACCATCACAGATCGTTGTTAAAGTAATAATATTCACAAACTACATTGGTCGAACAGAATTGGTGTACACTTCGTGTAATTCCCATTAATAGTTAAAGGTATTTTTCAAAGGGATGAATTTAGGTTGTTTTAAGGTTTAAATTGCCAAAAATGCGCTTTTAAATCAAAATCGATTTATTTTGTCATTTTAGAAGCGAGATTAAAAACAAATGCATGTACGCGTAGATAAATCTTTCCTCTGTCCATATGCAAATTTTTAATGAAATCGGAGACAAGTACTTTTTTTCCCCCAAAATTAACTAACATGACCCACGGACTCAAAGACGGCATAATGCATATATATTTACAGACGCGACCGGGTACACAATAAATGAAATAATTCCATTATTTCAATACATATATTTCAAATGTATGTATCCATGCATTCCAGATTAAATTTCTGATCTATACATGCTTTTGGTTTATGCCGGAGTGCTCAGAATAGGTTTTAACAAACAAAATTGTAACGGTACGTCGGGAAAGGAAATGAGGATTGTGAAAATATATGTTGCAGTGCTAATTTTCTGAATCAGTTTTAACAGCGAGAATGAATTTTTTTTCACGAAAGTGTTCATTGACATGTCTACTATTAAAACCCAAAATTTAAAGTCAATCAGAAAAAAGTACTTTTTTTTCCCCAAAATTAACAAAGTACACCGTGTTCGCTAAAATATGAACAATCGCCTTTCGAAGTTTATGTACACGCGGGATATAAAACCATGAAATTTTGAAATCCTTTTTAAGAGATATATTGATTTCAACATTGTTCTGTATTTAATAAATTATTAGAGTAGAATGTTCACCGTTTTTCTCAAGGACACCATTACGGTAGTATCCCTGCAGCCCCGCCCCTCATTCCACCCCCACCATCCTCCATACCGTATTGATTAGGCTGCTAATGCGCAGTTTTAATCAAATTTGATATATTTCATCATTTTAGAAGCGAGAGAAAAAAACAAAAGCATGTACGCGTAAATACATCTTTCCTCTGTAGATATGTAAAATATAAAAAAAATCGGAGGCAAGTACTTTTTTCCCCCGAAAATTAACAAAGTACACCGTAATCGTTTAAATACGCCGAATCGACGTTCCAAATCGATCTTCGCACGGAATAAAATTATGGAATTATGAATTCATTTATAAAGATAAATAGATTTCAACATTGTTCAGTAGTTGTTATATTATTGATGTAGTATGTTAACAGTATTTATGAGAGACCCATTACGGTAGTATCCCTCCAACCCCGTGGGTTTCCCCACTCCAACCCGTACACACAATACGTTGTGTATTGCTGAGAATGCGCCTTTTATTCAAATCGATTTATTTCGTCATTTTAGAAGCGAGCATAATAACAAAATCATATAGATACATCTCTCCTCTGCATATATGTAGAATTTCAATAAACGGAGACAAGTACTAATTAAGTAACAGGACCGTCCGACCCAAAGACGGCAACATTCATATTCATTAAGGAAAGACGACCGGCTACAGAAACAATTAAATAATTTCGTTATGTAAACACATATATTTAAAATGTATGTGTTCATGTATTTTACACTAAATCTTTTATCTATACATGCTTTGGGTTTATGTCAGAGTGGCCAATTTATTTTAAAAAACAATGTTGCAACGGTATATCGGAAAATGAAATCATGATGGCGGCAACATACGTTGCAGAGTTAATTTTCGAAATCAGAAAAAGCGATAAACTAATATAAGTTTAACAGGCAGAAAGGAGTATATTCTTTTAACTGTTCGTTTAAAACTGAGGGGGCGACTCGAGTTTTAAAGAAAGCAAGATTGGCATGTGTCCCTTTAACCAAGTAAATAAATGACTGACGAGTAACATACATGCTACTGTCGGTAACAAACATGATTATGTGTAGACTCGAAGATTTCATAACATAAACGTGGACATGACATTGTGTCAATGGAGAACTTGCCAGATTTGTGGTGTTGTGAAACACTGTACGCGTGAATCTAAAAAGTGCGGGTCGTTTATATTTATAGGGCATATATAGTTATATATATATTTATTTATATATATTATTCTTTTATATTTATATGGTCCCAGAACGCAGTCATACTCACTACTATATTGAAAGTAAATACTGAATATACATGTGCGGTGCGTTACGATTTGTAGTATTTGAAAACAGACATATTAAACATTTCCCTGAACATATATACTATATTCATAGAAGTATTATTTCCTGGAAAAAAAATACATGTTTGTTTTCAGCAGTTGAAATCTACTATATTCTGCGAATATTGTTATTTTGAAAATTTGAATACGTCTGTTTTCATCAAATAGCATGTTTTGTTTGTTTTAATATATATATTTTTTAATTTATGATTTAAAAAAAAAAATGGATGATCGGAATATGTCTTACACACTGTTGAATCCTGTAATTTAACAACAAGTGGTTTGGTTCACAGGCGACAGTATCGGTGAACAAAACCACTTGTTTTACTGGATTCAACATTGTGCAAGAAAATATTCATATATTATACCATTAATATTATAACATGTGTGTTGTAACATATGCTTATCCTTGGATAGTGGATGTCTGCAGGGAACTTGACCTTTTACCTAAAAATCAAACGATCATCCTCTTTCCACTGTCCAACAATGAAGTTTCGTGAAATTTGCTTTAGGTAAGAGGAAAAACTGTGTGGGCAATACTTTTCATTTTCCGGTCATGGTAACGGACCTTTCAACTACTGACTTCAAAATAAACAGGGATTATCATTTCACCAAAGGCATTTAAAGTATGAAGTTTTATGTAATTAGCTTCAGAGAAAGTAATAAAGAGTTTGTACAAAGTTTCGTCAAAATCCAACAAGTAGCGCAGACAAGATTTGTGACAGACGAACGGAACTGCCCTACGCTTACTAACGATTAGATACCTATGGTTCTTTAACGTGCTTGGAGGGAGGACAGACTCCGATACACAGCACCACCCGGTTTACGTTCCCATCAGACGAACGAGGCTAGCAGGACACATCGAAGTAACCCAGTGGCGCCAGTAAGAATTGAATCCGTGTTCACTGGATTCAAAGCCGATATGCTATAAACGTCCCTTGACCAAAACTGAGTAAATGGCACATCAAGTAAAGGGTCAATACATATTATATTGTGTATCATACGAGTATATGATTGAACTGACATGATTATAGAACCATTTTAATGTATGTTTCACCCAACAGTACAGCAAGAATCTATTAGAAGGAAAGTTAAATCTGACAGAGGGTGCAATGTTCTATAAGCCATTTTTACTAGAAGGGGAATAAAATATAAGACTGGCCAAAAATCTAAAATTGTTAAATTTTACACGTTTTGTTCATAGGATATTTTACTTTAATGACTTAGTAAGGTCATTTTACATGGGGAGAAAACATTAATATACAACTATTTATTTTCTCTCTCAAAACCTGGTGATACCGCTAGTTTTAGAAATAAAACATGATTAAATAGGGCAGTTGAGAAGACACTTTTGTAGATGTGTGGTCTGTTCTAATGTGAAAATGTGTAAAACAGACACAAGATTGGAAATTTGCTCTGTGTCCCTTTAAAAAATTAAGGACCCATCACATAGACCAATTAGATGATGTTAAAGGGACACACGGCAATCTTGAAGTATTTATCAAGCTTTAACATTAGCATCTCCATTTGTTAACCTGGTAACATGTTAAATTTAAACCTGCTTGCATTAAAAGTTAAATAAATTATTATAGGTGCACTATTATCAACAGTAAGTAATGTGTAAAACAATTTCTTCTGAACTATTCTAATAAATAATATTAATGATGCACAAATGCAAACTATGCAGAAAAATTAACCGAACTCCAGAAGTTTTAAACAAATAAAGACTGCCTAGTGTCCCTTTAACGCAACTTGTTTTCGCATGTATCCAGTGCATGTAGTTTACACGAGCTCATATGACAATCACGCTGCACTATCACTGAAATATTTTTACTCTAACTTTGAACAGCACCGAGCAAGCATAACACAAGCTCCATTTAAAGAACTACACAAGTGCAAACAATTTTTAAAAAGGCTCTTACCTCCATATGATCCAATGACATTTAATACGGCTTGACATTCTGAAGTCGTCAGTATCAATTCACTTAGAGCTGCTCAAGGGCACGATTCACATTTGAGACCTCTCTGAAAACAACATCAATCCAATGTCAATGATCAAACAGACATAGTTTATCCTTTGTTATACATTATGTAACATATTTAAAAAAGAAAAGATAAAATAACTAAATTGAATAAAGCATGAATACTACTTGTGCTCAATAACACTGTTTATGTAATAAACACATCTATCATCATTCATTATACATGTAAAATATAATGTAGCCCAACTGGAGATCCATTAAAAACATTGTTCCACTTTCACAGCATATTTCCAGCCCATGGAATAGTCATTTCTTTTGAGACACACTGGAGGCAAGCGTAGTAGCTACACCGCCTTAAAGGCTTTTAAGTGAAATGTACTTTCTCGAAATTGCGTTGTTTTTTTCGCAACAGAATATAAATAAATGTAAATTCAAAATCACTTCCTTGCCTCAAAACTTTACTGTACATAAATATGAATCTGACCGATTTCAGTCAAATGTCTATGGCAGATTACATTGTTTCAATGGTAGTTGTATCGGGTTATGTATTCACGAATGTGCGAGAAAATGGGGATAACATAACGATATAGAGACAACGCTAACTATTTACATTCATGCATCTGAGGGGTGGGGGTGGAGGGGGTTTCTAGTTTTCTTACCCCCTCCTTGTTTTCGGTATGCAAGCTCCATCTACCCCCACACCCCCATCTACCGTACTTGGGTGGGGGCGGGGTGCGGGGGACATTGATAGCATTTCTACTAGCAATTGTTTTATTCCACGAAACGTTCTACAGTTTACAGTACATCCAGTTACTGGAAAGATCGGAGTACACGAAAAACACTAATAGTGATTATGAACTTTCTATTATACACTATACACTACTTTTTTAGGCACTGTATTTGGCCAATGTCTAAATATGCACGATCTAAAAGGGGTGTGTACTGTTTATTAACAAACACATTTTAATGACAAAACAAATACCTTGATCATGGACCTCCAGCAGCAGACAATAATCCCAAATCCAACTTGCAACAACATGTCAATTTCACCTGTCAAGTTATGTCACGGTGACCTGTCAGTCACCAACACTGCATCGTGTTGACACATAATGGGACGTTATTTCGTCCGGTAAGGTATTAGTTTTTACATAATCTACGGTATGAAACACTGTACGCGTGTTGTTAGACTCCATAGGTACCCGTAGTGCTCGCCGACGTAGCGCGCCCAATTTCGGGTGTAAAAAAATGGCGTCTGTTTTAGTTGAAAATTCGTAAAATAGTCCGTAAAATACAAAGAAATAGTCCATGTTCGCGGAGTTAAAATGAGAACAGAACTGATATGTTATAGGTCCGTGGCGTTCCTACTGCTGATGAGCAGAAATAGACTGATTATGACTATTAATATACCTTTTGGATAACATGTGGTTGATACTGCTTGAAAACTTACTTTTTCACTTGAGCTGGTAATTTCTAAATGTGTTATTGTAATAATGATGATAATGCATATGGTGATATGCTTTATGCAATTACGATTGTCTTAAATTTCTTTTGATGCCTACGATGTTATTTGATTTTTAGTTTCATTGTTTTAAGCTGAAGTACAGCATGTCCAAACTAATTATGTTATAATGTTTATATATTGTATGCATACGATGCCATATTCATGTTAAATGATAGTATGAACATGATAAAACAATGTTACTCAATAAATTGTTACGTGTTTTATTAGCTCACCTGAGCACAAAGTGCTCAGGGTGAGCAATTGTGATCACTCACCGTCCGTCGTCGTCGTCGTCGGCGTCCACTTTCAAACATCAACTCCTCCTAAACCATTGGGCTGGTCCGATTTCAAAGAAATTTCACAGGAATGTTCCTTGAGGGACCCTGTTTAAAGTTTGTTCAAGAAATTTTGATTCGTCAAAAAACATGGCCGCCAGGGGGCGTTGAACTTTGTACGCGTTTGCGTTTTCACTATATACATGTAGGGAAAACTTTAAAAATCTTGTAGTCCCAAACCGTAAGGCCCAGAGTTTTGATATTTGGTATGTAGCATCACCTAGTGGACCTCTACAAAGATTGTTCAAATTATGGCCCTGGGGTCAAAAATGGCCCCGCCCCGGGGGTCGCATGTATTACATTGAGTTATATAGGGAAAACTTTAAAAATCTTCTTGTCCCAAACCGTATGGCCCAGAGTTTTGATATTTGGTATGTAGCATCACCTAGTGGACCTCTACAAAGATTGTTCAAATTATGGCCCTGGGGTCAAAAATAGCCCGCCCCGGGGGTCACATGTTTTACATTGAGTTATATAGGGAAAACTTTAAAAATCTTCTTGTCATTATATACACATAGAGCAAACTTAAAACATTCTTTAGAATGTACCCATCAGTAAGGTGAGCACTTAAGCGCCTTCAAGGCGCTCTTGTTTTCAAGTACAAGGTTTACAAACAATCGCTTTATTCAATCATCATAATTACAGCAACACTTATCTTTACGTATAATTTGTTTACACAACCATTTTAAAGAATGGCAATAAGAAATAGAAAATAGCATAAGCTTAAGTTTAACACCAAACACTGTCCTTTAACCATCCTCTAATGTCATGAAACTTATATTTCAATCATCCTGTCTTGCCATGGTACACGTCCTGCTGGGCTGTTGAAATAAGATCTTAGATAGTCCTTTGTCTCTTGGCCAAGACCGTATCTCTGTTTCCTCCTTGCGGCACATCCAAGTCTGACAGGTTGACATCTTGTCTCCAAGAACCAGGGATAAGGTGGTATTCATCATCTTCTGTATCCAGTTGATTGTTCTGAATGGCTGGGTTTCGGAGCCGAATGAAGTTGTGAAGGCACACACAAGCTTCAACGATGGTCTGCACTGTCACTGGCTTCTGTTGCATTGTTGATAAGAGGACTCTCCATCTTTGGACCAAAATGCCAAAGGCATTTTCGACAACACGTCTGGCTCTAGAGATCCTGTAGCTAAATATCATTTCCTCTCTTGTTAGGTGGCGGTCTGAGTATGGCTTCATGAGGTATGGACGAAGGCCAAAAGCGTCATCTCCCAGCAGAAAATAGGGAAAGTCCTGAACATCATTTGGCAAGGGTGCAGGAGGAGGGAATCCAATGGAGCCATCCTCCAGGCATTCTTTCAGTTCTGACTGATTGTAGATCTGGGCATCAGACTGGCTTCCGAAACCACCAACATCTATCCACATGAATTTGTAATCAGCGTCCACCAGGGCCATTAGGACGATTGAATAGAATCCTTTGTAGTTGTGGTACATGGTGCCAGTCTTGGGAGGCTTTCTGATGGCTACGTGTTTCCCATCTAGAGCACCACATGCATGTGGAACATTCCATCGCACCATGAACTCCTCAAAAATTAGTCCCCAAGCATCTCTGTCAACAGGGCAGGAAATGACTTCATTCTTTAGCTCCATCACCAGTGCATTACAGACATCTCTCACCAATAAACAGATTGTGTTTCTGGCTACCCGGAAGTCATATTGTAGGGTGGCATACGAATCTCCTGTTGCCAGATAACGCAATGTGATAGCTAACTTCATCCCTGGTTCCAGAGCCTTTCTGTAGTTGGTGTCTTCTTTTTCTATACTGTGCTTGATGCGTTCAAGAAGTTCGTCAAACATGGGTGGGGTGATTCTCAAAAAGTTGTAGAAGGAGTATTCGTCATCCAGGCGGAGCTCCTCCATTAGCTGATGATAATGTCCTATGGCTAATCTTCTCTCCGGTTTTAACCAGTTCCTCACCCAACAGGTTCTTCGTCTTCTTCTCCTTTGCTCTCGCTCTATTAACATATTGTAATCTTGCTCTGCTTCCAGCAAAAAGTGAATAAAACCAACATTCAATATGTTTAAAGCTGCATAATTATCCATGGTTCTTGGAATATATATCCCAAATGATGAACTAGAGAGTGCGATGCCCATATTTATACTCTACCGCGTCTAATTGCACTGCGAACGGGTTGGACGCTGTAAGAACTGAATAAGAACGCTATAAACGTACTGAAAACGAGTAGAGCGTAATGAGAACTTATAGAGCTGTATAGAAACGTGTTGCAAACTTGTTCAGAACTTGTTATTTTGTTTAGATCGTATTATGACGCAGTAATAACGTACTAACAACGTAATGCGGTCGAGTTGGGTCTGTCTGGGAACGGGATGAACGCACTACAAACGGAATGGTCGGTGTGCAAACGTTGTGCTATTTGACGCCCGACCACACCACGTCTTAACACGTTTCTAGTACGATCGAAGTACGACAGTTCCGTTTGAAGTACGTTCAACTAGTTTTAAGTACGTTGTCACCCCGTCCAATTGCAGAACGGGGTGGTCACCCGAAACATTTGAACAAGCTCAAAGTTCTGGAGCACCAGTCCCGATCAAACTCGTTCTAGCCCGTCCATGCAGTTCGTACACAGACCGTAAACCGTTGCTACAACGTCCATTTCGTTTGCACACAGTTTAAGCCCGTTCGGCAGCATTTTTTAGAACGTACTGAGAACGAGTTTGGTGTGATGGGGGTATAAGTTGAGAAACATATACCCCATAATACGTTTCTTGGGGAACATCTCCATCTAAATGGGGATAACATCTCCATGTAAATGGGGATAACATCTCCATCTAATCGGGGATAATTAATGATGGCACAATTGAAATCACCCCTCTTGTCATATTTGTCATATTCTCTAATTTCAATCAAGGGATTAAAATCGAGAAAAGAAGTGAAGTGATTTCTAATCAATTTTTGGAAATACAATAATGAATTTCACATCAATTAATCGTAAAACAAAATTAATTGTTGAATTTTATGCTGTTGGTAAAACCAACCACCGTAAAATGTCGAATTTAAATCTTGGTGCTTAGCAAACTTTGAACAGTATGTCTTATTAACCATAGTAAACCGAAAGGGTTATCAATGTTTAATGTATTATCCATGTGTTATTAAAGGCTTCGATGGCATCTGCCTGAGTATCTGGGGGGAAGGATCAACTAGAAATTTCTTTTATAGCAAAAATACACACCTGCGACAAGAAGTCCACAGCTCGTACCCTTAAGGATACGTCTATGAACAGTAGTTCCACACCTGACGAAATATTATCTATCTAATAGGATATATGTGTCTAAATTGCCGTTACTGCAAAATTCTCTTTTGAATACTAGCAATACACTTTTCCTTGATAAGGTTGTTTGGTAAGGTGTAGCTTACACATGAAAATATAGTGTAAAACAATATGGAAATATAGTGTAAAAAAGTCATAAGTACTTATAATTGAAACTTGATGCTCATTGCAAATGTTACCAAGAAGGTCAGCTGTATTTGGTATTGAAAACAATAGATTAACCCCAGAGTTGTCTTAAGCTCTAAAGTTAGCCCAATACTGTTTGACATGATCTTAACAGCAGTGAAAAAAGAAGTTAACAGTTTGGAGATGTGTTAAGTGTGTAACGAGAACGAGAAAAATTGTCGAAATTGTAGAAATCACAGCACCCAAGCGCAATAGCACCGTAGGTCCGCATTGCACCAAAGACAAAGCGCAAATTAACTATACTATGATAGGGACAATACACAACACCAATAATGGTGAAGACAGAGCACCGATTTGAAACGGTCAGTAGGAAATATTTCCCACTGGTTAGCTTAAACTAAATTTAAGTGTACACAACCTCGATATTATCCTATCTTCAGCGCTCAAATTGACAAGACAATAAAAGTACATCCAATCAAAAGGAATCTCTAACAATAAAATCCGCATAGAGAGAAATTAGGAAACGATACACGTATTATTTGTTATTGCAAAACTATATAAAAGCCTAGTTAAATTTAGTGATGGATCCCGGCAATCTGTATGTTGTGTCGTTGAATACTGTAAAATGAACATACGTCAGGTACGTGATTCTCGGCATTCGTTTTTCCAAATGACGACGAAAGCGATATAGGCCTGTACACTATCTACTGCAAATTGGTGAGAATGGAAAACATTACCACGAAGTTCTTAATTTTGGGTGCTTTAATGTAAATTATTATTGGAAATAAACACAATCCAATTGTTACATATTATATTATATATACAAGATCATTTGTGTTTTACTTGCCTACTATTGCTGCCTTGTTTGTCAGAGATTATAACCTGGCAGGGATATATTTATTTAAACTGTCCCATTTTTTTGGGATGACAATATGAAAATAGTGAGGTATGGTGCACCCTAGTTTTGGTTTAAACCCCCAGTGGCCTTTTTTTGCCACTGACCGATCTAAGGCGTTAGCCCTATTGTCAACCCTTTTGTGTTTGTGATGTCTTATCTTGCTTTTTATTCATCTTTAAAGTTGTTCTTTGTTTCTGTGCGTGTTTGTTAGAAACAAATAAGCAATCGATGCATATATATTAAACATCAATATAATAAATATGTACATGATTACGTACTGTCTATAATTTAGAATATTATACTACTAGCAAATATTCACATTAACTCGATCTAGTGACTATTGAACGCATGTGTCCAACATCATTGGGCTCATATCGAAACAAAATCCAAGAACAAACTGGTTGGGACATGATGTTACAGCAAATGACTACTCCATTTAAAGCGTCGCTACCGAGACAAAATAATAAAATAAGTAGTTGTTTTTAATTCATACTTATCAACGAGAGCTATTTCACGAAAACCGCTTTAAGCACACACGCACACACAAAAGCACACGCGCGCGCATAATTGTGTTAGAGCAGTTGCGGTATGTGTATGAGTATGTTCACAGCTCGGATATTGTATCGATGTATTGGCTTTAGCTTGTCGCGATAGATTAGGAAGCATTGTGTAATGTAAACAATGTTTTGACCGATCACATAATACAAAATGTAATATATATTTAGATTACGATAAACGTCTGTTTGGTTTAAATATATTTTATTTCCATGTTATACAACATGCATATATAAATAGTACAAAGTTAATAGGATTTGAACGGGGAAAAACAATCTTATAAAGTTCCTCTTCTTGAGAACGTTTGTACTTTATCGATGTATTGTTTGTCATAAATAAAGAATATGTTCGGTTCTGCTCTGTTTAAATAATATGTATTTTTTAATATACTTTACGTTTTTTCTTTACAGTTTTTGTACAGTTTTTGTAGCAAATTGATTCCTGGCATACGAATAATCTTTCAAATGGGTATTTTATGTGCAGTTCTGTAACAGACAATTGAAGAAGTGTGACACAGTTGGAAAATTCAACAGTATTGTTCAAGTGAATATATGCATATGCATGCATATGCTGAATAACTATGAAATAAGCAGCCTGTTTTTAATTTAAAGTTTCAGGTAAAATAATTTAGTACATCGTAGTACCGTGTTTTTATTTTGTAAATTCCTAATAAAATTATACCACCACGGCATTTTCATTTTTAACTTTTGTAAAGTTTCATATTTAAGCGTAAAACTTAGTTCTATTGTGTTCAGTTTTGTATAAAGCAACAAAGAAAAAAGCGCAACATTCTAAGGAGACGGCGGCAATCTAGAAAATGAGGTCATAACTTCCGGTAACATCTACAATGAATCCGCCCAGGAATCCACCGGGAACCTCACCCACTCCGTGCAGGAAATTACAGACTTCAACAGTCGGTGGATAAATTTCCGCACAACTTAACTCGATATGCACTCTGGACAAGAACGCTGTGGAAAGTCCATCTGGCAGGCCACGAAGGCTGTGGAAGGTCCATCTGGCAGGCCACGAAGGCTGTGGAAGGTCCATCTGGCAGGCCACGAAAGCTGTGGAAGGTCCATCTGGCAGGCCACGAAGTGTCATTGATAGAGCCATTTCCCAATATCCGGCAAATTGTATAATTAGAAAATGACCAAGGCCAAGAAACCAAGAAATGAATATGCCAGGTGTATTTCTGGTCGTGTATAGGGACGAAATGTTAGAATAACAGAGCACATAATACGTCCAATTAACCAAAATATTCCTTTTATATACAACACTGTTGACCATGATTGATGACTATATCCTCTGCTCACATTAAGATCCACTGAAAACATTTGTTCAATGGGACCTGTAGCCGCAAATACATTAGTTACTACTAAATAAACAAGAAATGGAACATCTTTTAAACAATCTGAAAGTTTGAAATCCCCTTTCTCTTTAAATCAATTCCTTTGTCGAAGAACTCTTCCGTGTAATGCAGTACCAGTCCGCAGGGTACACACTAACTGAACTTTAAAAGTGCACTCAGTACTTATAATGCCCCATCCCAATAGAATGCCTCAACTAAGGAGTTTGTAATTACAGGCATAATTTTCTGCCCACGCGTGGAACCAATCGTCAGAATACCCCGAGCCATTTTTCGTCTGCCAGCAAACGTCCAGCTGAGCAAAAAACGTTTAAGCCAATGTTAAGGCCAGCGACGACCCCAACTAGTACAATGGTAATTTTTAAGCTGTTTTCGAATGCGCTCCAGTCGCAATCGATGATGCAACAATGACGTAATCCCCGAGAATGTACTTCGTAATTATACCAGTAAATAGAACTCCACCACCTGAAATGTATATGCTTGTGTGATTTAAACATATTTTATTGCCAGACTTTTATCAACATATTTATATACGATAGACGTATTATAAGAATAAATGGGTTGGGTAACAAGTTCTACCAACATTAGATTAAACCCTTTCCAGTTAACATTTTGAAATTGCGGATGTATATGGCTGAGTGTAATAAAATACAATGGCAAATACATTGCGGGAGAAAAAAGCTGAATAAGTAAACAAAATATATAGAGGAAAGAAAACAAATAGAGAAAGAAAGAGATAGAGTCGTGAGAACGAGAAAGAGTAATTATCCCCAATTTAAATTCCAGTCAGTTTAGAACACGTAAACACTTTCTAGGAAACGTGTTTAAAAAAGTAGCATACACGACATTTTAGACAAGTAATATTTACTATAGTCGATTATATTAATGACGGTTGAGACAAAATCAACACCAGTATGCGTGTAGAGAGTGTTGAAAAACGTCAAAGAAAGACACCAATGTAAACCTATGTGTTTCTCGTATATATGATTGAACTGCTTCGATACTTGTGTACGACAATGCGTTAAGTGCTGTGTTACGGTTATAAAATCGAAACAGTATTACTCTTATTACTCAATGGTCTTTTAAGGTCTTCGAGCGCAATGCAAGATTTGTGACTTTTAAGTGCCACGGAGCGTGAGAGATGTTGTAATAAAACCGAGTCTGCTACTTTTTTTCTCCATTACATGAGCATTTAAAAAATAAAAGAAAACAACAACATTTTATTCGCAGAGAAACACAATGTAAAGACATTTCATGACAGTTACCTTGAAACTTTTCACTGTTTCCCTTGCGAGTCTACGTACCAAAAAAAAGCCCGAATACGTGCCATCACATTACAATGCACGAGAATAAATGACCATCGACCAGTCGTCGGTCGCGGAAACAGGACTAATATGTGTGGTTACTTGATATTTGCTAGAGAATGTAGTCGAGTTGGGGGCTTTATAGTTCAGCATTTGAACGTTGTTACAGTTGACATCTCCGACTGACTGTTGTGTGGAGGAAGGCACGAACGATAACTCTACGTCACGTGACGGGACTCTACGTCACGTGACGGGACTAGGGGCTTTAATATGTATAATCCTTGCATAACTAAGGCGTCTCTCCCATCAAGGATACCGTTACCATAAATTTCAAAAAACCTTTTATTAATAAACCTTTTATTAATGTAACCCTGGTCTACTTTTAAAATATAAAGAGATTTAAAACTCTCCTGCGAGAAGGACTATGACAAAATGACTTCTATGATGAAGCAATTTATAAACTTCATAAGCTCATGATCACTGTCATACAATCTTTATTAAAATTGTTAAACAGTTTATCAAAAAAGGTTATGACCCTTTCCCCTTTTCAACGCACCGCATGTTTTAGTGGTTGACCCATTTACAGTTGCTCTCTGTGCTTTTCTCTTTGGTTGTGCGATGACCGGACAGATTGTGGAGCCGATGTTAACAACTACTCAAATCACGAAGGGACGGTAACATCTTTAGTCGCGTCTTATCGTACACTTAGTGATGTATTCTCGTGTTGCTCTGGCTTCTGCCAAGGCAGTGAGTACTTGCTTTGTGTCTTTCTAGGCTTTTGTTTTTATATGATCATATGTGTGTTATACTTATATTACCTTTTGTTGCTGCCTAGTGTGTTAGAGGATATAGCCTGTCTCGGATTTCTTTATTTATACTTTCCCTTTTTTATTGAGATGACACTAGGGTAAAAGTGCGGTTTTGGTGCATTCTAGAAACTGGTTAAAACACCAGCGATATTTTTGCCGCTAAGCGTTCCCTATTGTCAACTTGTCAACATATTTGTGTGTTACCTTGCCTGTTATTGTTGGTTGATTCGAGGCATTTTTTTTGTGTTTGCTTTTTTGGTTGACTGTGGTCCTTGAATGCTACATTTCTTGCTGGACTTTTATATCTAGTTTTATACATAAAATGTATTTAAAGAAAAAGAAATACGATTGGAATATTAAATAAATTGTCAAAATTTATCCTATGTATGGCTATGACACTTTTATTGCATCGGATCGATGCTTTCTGTCAACATTTTAGTACAAAGAGGCTCGATATTAATACAGTCATTGACTTATTCCGGAAGACAGGCAATTGAGCGGTGGGATAATTGCCAAGGGTTCCAGAGGCATACCTATCCCGTGATCTCTTTAAAAACTTAGGCTATGGCGCCTGCCTAGTGAAATACACCGATTGACAGGGAAACTATTTGAGACAATCCACGACCTAACTTTTCGATCCAAATCTATTCCTGAAGGTTGAGATCCAAATTAAAAGAACGCTGAACACTAAGATTATAATAAAACAATGCAGACTTTATTGAAACATGACACTGATATTTACCAATAGCAGCTCCCATGTACAAACTTTAAACTAAAGTTGCATCTGCTCTTAAAGATTTAATGCTGAAATAACTTCCACATATATCACCCCAATCACTGTAACCATTCCAAACGTGCATACATTCAGATATAAACACGTCAGCATTGCGAATACTTTCCTTGATATGGACACATCTTTGTAAAGTTTTGTTTTCCCGTCGTTTGTTCTTGTTGTTTATTGTCGTCTGAATCGTCGTTAGAATCTGTCGATGATACCATCAATTTCGTATTATCCTTGGTTTCTTTTTTCTTATTCAAACAGGTATATCCGTTCTTTCTGTCTTTCGTAACTTTGTTATTTGATCGAATGACTGATATCCGATATTCCGTCGGTATTTTGTTCAGATAACGTTGGGTTAAAAGCAGCAACTCTAGAATATTTCAACTATATCGCCTATTTAATATGTCCGAAACAACCAAGGTATTAAACAAATATGACAGGGTTATGAATTGAATGTTGTTTAACGGCTCATCTACACAGTATAGGTTATTTAGAGCCGCCCCAGAGAGAGGGGAAGGATACATAGGAATCCGGGAACCTGCCCTACTCTTATTATCGAATAGATTCCTATGGTTCTTTAACGTGCTCGGAGGATAGACCTATACACGGGACCGCCCGGTTTACGTCCCCATCCGACGGACGAGGCTTAGGAAAAGTGTCTTGCCCAAGAACACACCGACGGAACTCAGTGGCACATATATCCACGGAGGATTGAACCCGGGGCCTCCGGTTACAAATCCGCCGCGCTACCGACTGCGCCACGCCAGCCCTCATGCATAATGTTTGAAATAAACAACAAAATGGAACGTGATACGTAAAGTACATAAACATATACTGAAACGAAAAAGAAACGCAACTCGGGAATTTCCGCTATATATTGATACTGCACACTTAATTCCACATAATATTCCAAAGAAATACCAAGATGTTTTGCAAAACAAAAAGTTGCAGTTAGTTAGAGAAATGACACAACTGTGATGTTGAAGATGTTTTAATCACAGTACACTTTTAATCACAGTACACTTTCAATATTCATAAATATTGACGTTCCTCTTTGAAAAATTGAGCCATTTTAGTTCTGTATTTAACGACTTTGCATCCTAAATTTGCTCACATGCTTGAGCCAAAAAACGTACTCCGTCAATAATGAAACTTTGAAGGAATGCTATTTGCTCTGTTATGTGTTGTTTTAACTCTTTTTTTCCCGAAAGGAAATGTCTTACGTAGCCAAGTACCATTCGATTAACAGCAGCATATTGTACATACTACACTATATAGCGAAAATTCCCGACTTGCGTTTGTTTCTTGCTTTAGTATATTAATAAGAGCATTCGGGTAAACGTAGATACAAGAGTCGACGAGGAAATGCATTCTCCGCGTAGAGTATACATTCTCCACGCAGAGTTATCGTTCCTTGCACTCACATCTATCTCTGCTAACTACTAAATTACAAGATTTTGGTAAAACCTGTTAAATTGGAATATTTTTTTGAAACTTATTTATTTCTTGTGTAAATATAATTTTCAGAATATCTGCAAATTAGATGTTGCAAGATTTGAAATAATGCATAAAAACAACTTAGTGTTAATCGGGACTATTTTACTACCAAAATAATACGTACTTAGGTCTCGTCAATCGATACGCATATGTAAACATTTCAAACCGAAGCTAGATAGTAGAAAATTACTAAACATTTAACTCATAGAAAAACAATTTGAAAATATTGACTATAGGTCTATATCTTATCTTTGCGGATCACGCAAAAGGATTTATTATAAACATCATCATAACTTTTTTGAATAATCACGCGACCTAATCTTTCGCCCTACTTCTTTTGACGTTGACAGAGTCAATGTAATGACTGTGATAGAGATTGGAGGAAATGTAGCATTCATAAAACAAAGTCTTCAGCAGGGTTCAAGCACATACACACTATCTGTCGTAGAATGAAATAACAAACATATTGAGCTGATCAGATAAACGGCAAAAGTACAATACCCTGTAACGCAAGCTATGTTCATGAACCCGTATCTAGAAAGTACTGTTTGGTGAGAAAATAGCTAGAAAATCGTTTTACATATAACGACGCAATATTAAAATTCATTTGATCTAAAAGTAACTATCCAAATAAACATTAAAACGGAATATGCATGTAGCTTCTCACATGTATCTAGCCATTGTACCCGTACTCGTATGTACACTTCTCAAAACTGCTAACTACACCGCTCACGTTTTGGGTTATATATATCGATGGGTTGAATGTTTTTCAATAAAATAAAAAGGAAATACCAATTCAATCATTTTTACATCATTTCATTTTATTTTTTTCATGGGCAATGCTAGAACTAAACCACAATAAGCAATTACAAACGACCCATGTAAACACTAAAGTCACACTTTTATGAACAAGAAATGAAAAGTGTGACTTTAGTGTTTACATGGGTCGTTTGTAATTGCTTATTGTGGTTTAGTTCTAGCATTGCCCATGAAAAAAATAAAATGAAATGATGTAAAAATGATTGAATTGGTATTTCCTTTTTATTTTATTGAAAAACATTCAACCCATCGATATATATAACCCAAAACGTAGCGGTGTAGTTAGCAGTTTTGAGAAGTGTATGTGTTTCGTTTACATATAAGTGTATACATAAATATGTCCATTTATGTTTTATTTCAATTCTTTCAGACAAACATACATTAGTTATCATCTAACTAATGTATAACCTTCTTATTTACAAATAATAACAAACGACTGTATAGGAGTGGTTATGTACGGGTAATACACTTATATTTATTTGTATATCAATACAATTACATTCGATCTGAGGGTTTCTGCATACATAAAGCACCACTGACTGTGGTATGGTGTGTCCCTCACTTATACAATCACTTATGAACGAATATCACAACACAAGGTGGTGTAGGCCCTGTAAAATATCCCAGAAACCATCCTCGATCACTCATCGAAGTATCAAATGAAGTACGGCTCATCATGCGCATAAACAACAGAAAATAGTTTAAACTGAAATATAGCAAAATGTTATCACATGTTCAAACAATTAATGTAATGTCGGGTATCGGACATTTTATGCAGTCTTCGAAATATTAACATTTTCTAAAGGGTGGGTGGGTGTATCTACCCGTATCTAACCTCGAATGTCAATTACACGTGTAACAGCGGCTTATATAGTAGCCGCTGTCCAGCCAATTACCGTATACTGGTATCTCTACTGCTAGGTACAAAAAACAGTATACAGTTATCACATGTGTGTTTGGGGAACAGTCAAAACTGTTTTCCCGAGGTGGAGGTGATGGCAGTGTGAACTGTTTCCTGAGGCCGATAGGGAAACAGTTCACACTGACATCCCCCGACACCAAGGGAAAACAGTTTTGACTGTTCCCCAAACACACATGTGATAACTGTTTTATTACCTGATTAATGTTACTGTACGAAACAGTGAAAATGAAAATTTGTTTTATAATGGGAACCTAGGGTGAAAAAGGCAACATGACGTCACGCAAACGAAATTCCAGCACGTGAGGGAAACAGTCGAAACTAAAGCCCGGTAACAGTTCGTTTTCACCGGGAACAGTCTTTTCCTTAGTGAATTAGCACGAAATGACGATATAGCATTTATATAGGAGATCAGGTAATAATTATAACTATACAACGATAGTAAATAAATGTCTATTCTTATATTCCTATAACTTAATAATAATTACTGTATACTAGGTCATATATATATGCATCCATCCATCCATCCATCCGTCCATCCATCCACGCTGAACTATAAAACTGAATTGTTGACAAAAAGCACCGATCCGACGCAATAATCATGTCATTGTCATAAATGTTTAGTATATATTCTGACAATTTAATATTCCAATCGTATTATTTTTTCTTTACATACATTTTAATTATAAAGTCCACCAGGAAATGTAGCATTCAATGACCACAGTCAACCAAAACCATGCTTCGAAACAAACAAAAGTTACAAGAGTAAATAAGGGACCATGTATGTGACATCACAAACACAACAGGCTACCCTCTTGGAACGGCCAGTGGCAAGAAGGAGGGGATGGGGTTGGGGTTAAATCAGATTCCAGGGTCTAATTCGTGTTTCCCACTAATAATATATATTGAGTTTAAAAAATATGTATGTACATTAAATAGATGTGTTGTTTTGGAGTGAGTAATTGAGCAACACGTTATTTTCACGAATGCGAATCATGAGTTAAAATATAAAGATTTGATCAAACAATCGGTTAATGTCACTGTACCGTAATTGACAGTACTGTAAATGAAAACACTTCGTAAATAAGAGAAGAAATAATGAGATGTATTCGTTGTCTAAGGCAAAACAACAAAGCGATAAGTGTGCAACGTGTATTGTTTTATCTTTTACAATCAATGGTATCAACATTAAATGACAGTCAAACAAGCTTTATTATTGAGAGTTGTGAAAAACTTGGAAAAGGATAAAAGAGTTATCAAAATCGAATGATAAACAGAAAAAATATTACCATTTGCTGGTTGTTCTCAAACGGATACGGAAGCCGACATTTTGAGAATTATTACGTCATAGTTCTATATAAGGATATATGACACTGATATGTGCTACAACTTAGACAAAAGAAGTCGTAGAACGCAGATGAATCACCGTCACAGTATGCGAAAAGACTACAAATTACTCTTAACTTATATTCTAATAAACCAACATTTACAACGTGCAAATATACTCTCAGAAATTGAAGATTGGTATTGCTGTAATTTATGCAATTTTACATTGTCGTCTGGACAAATTGTGAGGAAACCGGAAGTAGATATTTTCTATTTCTGGTTTTCTCTAGATTTTCGAGGAAGGGCTAAAACAAAAAGAAGACTATTACACGATTGTATCATGCAGCATCCATACATATGTACATAAGCTTCCCATAGTCTCTCACAAATCAATGTGAGTGGTTTTGTATAGTTTATGTGCAATGTATATATGCCTGTCTTTTTCTGTAATTAACAGAGGTGAGACTTTAATAGAATAATTTTAAATTGCAATTTAATTTGACAAGTCCTTAGTTTGGTTTGATAAATACATATATGCTATCATAGTAACGTCAGCTATTGCATACGTTAAATACACATTATCATATGGTACTGACATACGGATGGTATTTATATATGCATCGATATGTCATATATACTAGTCAGAGTTCCTAAGTATCCATCTAAGTATATGTCAATAATATTCTCATTGGTGTGTATATTTCTTGATAAACTGTCGTATATCAGGCGAATAAAGTATCACTAAACGAATTAAATCGTCTGCTGTGATCGCATGTTCAAATGTTAAAGCTTTCTAGTCGATGTGTTTTCTTAGAAATAAATTATAACAATTATACAACTGGGTATTTTGGAATTGTGTCAAGTATAGTTGTATTACATATGCATGGATATTTCATTTAGTTGGCATACAGTTGTCTTTTATATGCATGTATTTGCACACATAATGATACATACATGATATAGCGTTTCTGATACATGTCTTGTAGTGTTCAGAAAATGTTATGGACTTGTTTGCAATACTTGCTTATGTTGCATTCTTGATATGCCTAGCGCATCTATATAAATATTAAACATCTATATAAATATTAAAACGTTGCAAAATAGTATGCATTATGGGTATTGGTTTTCTAATATACGTTCAACAACTCTTTGACCCATACTTGCCACTGTTAAACCTATGATTACCAATGGTCAGTTATGTGCAGATGCACATATGTTGCCAAGTTTTTGGAACTTTTTAATAATCCTCTTTAGCCCAACATGCTCATTGTATGGACGGCCATAATAATTTATTATAGACTATAGTGTCTTAAGCTTTCTATAACGTACTCTGGACGAGTAGCGCTTGACACTTTATCAATATCTATCAAACAAAAACTGTGTTTTGACAAACGATATTAGTGCATGCGCCTA
Source organism: Cyrtodaria siliqua (assembly GCA_037043455.1). Classification (NCBI taxonomy): domain Eukaryota; kingdom Metazoa; phylum Mollusca; class Bivalvia; order Adapedonta; family Hiatellidae; genus Cyrtodaria; species Cyrtodaria siliqua. The sequence continues at coordinate 314,192 of JAWPHD010000272.1, read as the reverse complement.
CAGAGCTTCGTGTATTATAAGCCAATTTAAAGTATTTAAGTGTTGTAAAAATTTCTAAAGAATCTTTTGTGCTATTATATTCTGTTTTTACGTGGTTTAAATAGATTTTAAACAGACGTGAATAATTACATGTAAGGACTTCAATGTCACCACAACAGTGATGAATACAGGTGTTATGAATTTATATATCGTACACCTATATTTTGATTTGTGTCAATGAAGTCTGATAGATTAGCATAAGGATGTGTAAGTTATCAATTTCCATGTTTCGACGTATCTCTGTAAAGATTTTGAACAGATAATTCAAATTCACATACGTACGGTTACATATGTATCGACATAACAGTCACAAATTAACGGCTACGTACTCCTTCGTAAAGTATATCTATTAATTTGCGATATTTATCGCATACAAATTTTAAAGGACTTTAATTGTTTTCAAAGTGGTGATTGATCAAACATGGTAGATAATTCAAACAAGGTTGATAAAAGTTTTGCCAAATGAATAGAGCGACTAGAGGATTTATATAATACATGCACGGGAACAATGCCTCTTATATCGCCATACAATCCAACTGTCAGCGCTAAAGGTAGTGTTAAGTTACCGCCGATCAATGGTTTTACAGCTAGTGAAACACGCAGTATAACTGCTCCGACTGGAACAAAAACTGGGATGGTAACACAAAATCCGAGGAGTTCCAACTCAAAGAGCCTCATTTACCGGAGTATTCCGCCTAACCCACAGAACTTCACGCTTTCCGATATGCTAGGAACAGGAATTATACCTCCTCCAAGTGGTGTGGGAAACAAGAGAATGGGTCTGTCGGGAAATACGCCGTCGGAATTCGCCAAACGATTCATGACGAGACCCACGACACAGCCGAAAGTGATAGAATTCAATGTTGGGAAAATCAATTCCCAGAAGCGAAGGAGAGGGATTAATGGGTTCTTTCCACCAGTGAAGCTCAGGGGATCTGCAAAAAGTCAACCGTTACAAGCATCAGAGGTAATGAAATATATTATTTCAGGTTTTGATTTAAAAACATGAATATTCTCTATATTTCGTTAATGGATTGTGTGGTTACTATGTGAGCTCTGGATGTATATATTTCTGGTAAAATCTTGTTTTGAATTATGTATATTGACCTATAATTTGTGTTATAATTTTGTCTTGTAATTATATCCCTACATCGATTGTGTATATTAAGCTCGCAGCTATTTAAAGAAAGAAATGTGTGTCAATGGTACTTAAAACATTCGGCAAAGTATGAATAATTTAGATTTATACAGGTAAGGTTGACATATTTTTATAAATATTAAATAGATTTGCTTTAGTCGTCAGCTCAATCGTTTTTTATATATATATCATTCTGAATATTTGCTGTATATGAAATGCATACTACACCTTCATGATTCTGCTTTTTGAGAATACGTTTTTAACAAGTTTATCTACCAAAACATCTAAGTGAGGGGTCTTTATATCACCAGGTAGATAGTTTGCCAAGTCGTATTGTTCGTCGATGATACTTATATCACATTGACCTTCGTCTTGTGTCGATCTATAACACTCTAACGGCGTGAGAATGTTAAATTGAACGTACTTAGGGTTTATAACTCCCTGTGCCCGAGTACCGCATGACATGAGTGTCTTCTGTCAAATCTATCATTTAAATGGTTTTTGATTGTATATGTTATGGTAATCAGAACACATGGAAAGAAGTATATATGTCTCAACTGGATAACGAAATATTTCTGCTAAACTACGCTACATGAACATGTAGTCAAGAAGTTGACCTTTTGGGGGAACTGACAGTAGTTTAGTAGCGTAACACACTGCCCAGGTGTTAGTGCAGCTTTCTGTTTTATTTATAAAAATTGGATCAAGTTAAAACAGTCAGCCAAATTGGAATAATTTAAGAAACTAACCCGCCAAATAACGGTAAAATTACACTACAAAACCGTTTATCAAAACTTTATCCAGGTTCAGGCCATATAATAATGTGTTATACCGATACAAAGAAAAGGTTTATTCACGGGTTCTAAAATTACCCGTGATTGAATATGCGTAAAATGAATTATGAGTTGGTAACTCTTAATTTGACACTCCACTTTCGAGGTTTGGAGCCATTTATATTGTGTCTACAGAGTTCAAAATACGTACGTTATATGTAAATACCTCGATGTCAGTCAATAGGTTTAAAAACAGTGAACGTATGATGTAAAATGTCGCTGTTGTTGGTTGGATAGAGACTTTAAACGCATTGTGCGAACATGAATATCAAACACGATTTGCTGGGCATAAAAGTCGCGTGGTCTTTTAAAATGTTTTTGATCATTAAAAATACTCTATTTACATACTCTGTATTTACCGTGCACTGGTCAAAATGTGTTTATTTAAAAATTATACTATTGATTCTATTTCAAACGGTGTCATCGACACCGACACAATGTTGTTCACAAGGTTTAATAATACAGCGCTGCGTATTGATTATACATTAATGCTTGATATATACGATAGAGTTTAAAGTTTGAATTATCCGATCTAATAAGATATTAAGGAATACATCAATAAGCCGGTGTAAAATCCCTAAACCATGACAAATTATGTTTGTGTAAATCCGGTGACATTATTTGAATATATATAGTTCGTTGTATACATCAACATGTAGGCCTGTAATATATACCAGCATTGTATTTAAAAGAGATTACGCTAAATACATTTAATTTAAGTTGGTGTACATAAAATGTTAAAATTGCGACCCATTACAATCAAAGGCAATTATTAAGGAAAATAATACGCATTCCGAATATGTAATTTGATAATTAAACATTTTTGGTTTTATGATTTGATATGTAGGACATATTTACCAGTTTCATATATTGTACAACCTCATTAGTGTCTGTATTTAGAAATGTAATCATCAGGCCAAATACAATTATATGTGTGGTTCCCGTTTTCCGACCGACCATGTTTTAAGGGCCTACCCTAAACATTGTATTAAGTTATAAAGTATTGAGTGAAAGTAAAAAGACAAAGTATAAAATATTTTCCCTACCTATCAACCATATTTTTGAGCATGTTATAGGAACCACATATGTAATTATATTTGTCCTCATATACATTGTAATGCTAGAATAAACCCTCTACGAGATAGAAAAAGAAAGTACATTCTTTTGTGGATTTCAGTTTAAATAAAAGCCAACTTTTAATATAATATAAACCAAATTGCGGCAAACGTTCTGAAATTTGTAACGCCATTGAAGTTCAAGACTTTACAATAGATCGTGTTTGTTAAAATGGTAACCTTCGCCTCTCACCGCTGCGGGTTCAAATCCTACTGGGAGCTCGACTTGTAGCTCGATAAGATCATGGCGGGGATTTCTTTATTGACACTGTCCTGTTTTAATGGGATGACAGTAGGGTAAGTGAGAGGTTTGGTGCACCCTAAAACCGGTTTAAACCCCCAGTGGCCTACTTTGCCACTGACCGTTCCAAGGCGGTAGCCCTATTGTCAACCTTTTGTGTTTGTGATGTCGTTTGCATTTATTATTACTTTTGCTTTCTTGTTTGTCTGTTTGCGTGTTTGTTTCTGTATTTTGTGGTTGACTGTTCTCCTTGAATGCTACTTTCCCTGTCCGATCTTTTTATATTTCTTTGTAAGTGAGGAAGTGTCGATACTTACGGATGACGGGAGGTGTACAGTACTGGAAAAATCCAGGAAAAGCGGGTGGTCTGCCTCCACCACAAAAAATCGATCGTCATATATAACCTTACTTGTGTTAAAAATGATATAAAATACAATACAAACAAACAAAGAAAGAAAGAAATACGACAAGATAGACAGGAAATGCCGAATCTATATTTGGGCAATAACCAGACGCAGTGAATGGCTTATGACGGGCTATATTTGGAGAATATCCAGACATAGTGACTGGCTTGTGACGGGCTATATTTGCATAAAATGCTGCGTATATTGACGGTGTATATGCTCTCTTTGTATCTCCATGTCGATAATACACCACTCAAAACTCTGGAGCACATGAAATCAATGTTTGCTTTTCAATTGAACTTTTGTAAATGCAATGATTACCTGTACAACGTATAATTACGAACAGGAGCGGATTTTCTCCTCAACAGACGTATCAGTTTTCACACAGAAACGAGTTTCAGGATCTTTTTCGTTTGGCTTTTTCTCCCACCCATTAGGTTATTATCTCCATTATTTCACCCATTAAGTTACGTCAGTTGATATATGTATATATTTAAAAAGATGAGTAAACTGTTCATTTGCGCAACGTCTTGAACGCGTTTGACCTTCTGCCAATCATTGATTAAAGAAACGATTATATTATATTGCGGAAAGCTTTATGAAAATTCAGGAATCAGTCTTTTTTGGTCGATACAAAATTCGATAAACAACTATGTAAGCATTTTAACTCTAAGCACCTACGACTTCCGCTCTATACACGACATCACCATAACAATATCAAAGAGAAATTGATACAGCTTCTTGTGCAGAAGACACCTGTAGTTATGTCAGTGTGTTCTTTACAAACTCCCCTCAGAATAATTATAATATGTGAACTTGCTCTGATATATGTAGGGCGTTATCTTTTATACTAGATAACATCTTTATTATATACGGTAAGGCAGTTTACGTCCATGTTGTTGGAATGTATTGCTATGTATACTAACTGTGAACCACTTGTCGCAGATTTACCTTCAATAGTGCTATGAAAGAGATTTTAAACTGCTAGCCAGGCAGACATTATTGTTGCATTTAATAAAATATGAGAGATGATTTAACTTTGACATCGTTAACTGTCTATATTTAGATCTCGTGCTGTACATGGTTTACATCTCCCAGCCCATTCATTTTGTTAGAGCGCGTGACGATATAAGAACTTCAATAATCAAGATCCAAGTTATTAGACTTCTTTAGCAAGGTTTCGTTATCACGAACTACGCAGATCAAAGGCGTTATCACGAACTACGCAGATCAAAGGCGTTATCACGAACTACGCAGATCAAAGGCGTTATCACGAACTACGCAGATCAAAGGCGTTATCACGAACTACGCAGATCAAAGGCGTTATCACGAACTACGCAGATCAAAGGCGTTATCACGAACTACGCAGATCAAAGGCGTTATCACGAACTACGCAGATCAAAGGGCTATCGCCGCAACGAAAACCTAATGGAGTTATACAACAACAAGTTTAACTTAAAAATATTTCTTCGTTAGGAATATCACAACCTTTATTTTATCCAGATATGATATATGCACTTCAGAATAGCTTTTCTGACCACTTCACTTAATCAGGAAATTGGTCAGATTAGGATAAAACGCTTTAGTATTGCAACGCTCTTAATACCACTCTACAGTCAGTCACTAAGCTTCACTTTTCTCTTGCGAGATGTATGGGCAACCTAGTAGGATTCTAAGATTGCACCTTCTGAAACCCTGAAAAGGACTTTAGAAGCATGAACTTTCGTCCCTCAGGATCGTTGGTCATACTCTATATTGGTTTTCTCTTTGATTGCAACTGCTATGGTTGTGCAGTACAATTGAGGTGTTTCTATTATTTATCGTCTCTATATCTTTACACCAACATTTCATCGTTTGCTAATTTCTCTAGATGCTGACTTATTGTTCGAGATTTCCTTTTTTTGTGATTTGCTATCATTTACACTGTTGTTTGGGCGCTAAATACAGGAAAATAGCGAGGTTGTGTACACATAAAATCGATTTACCGTTCTAAGTAGGTAACCCTATATCTACCACGCTTTATGTTGTGTATTGTATTGTTCATTGAACATTATATTTTCTCATTTAATAGTTTGAGGTACAGTGTAGACCTACGGTGCTATTGCGTTTGGGTGCTGTGGTTTCTATAGCACCATTTTTCTCATTTATTAGTTTGAAACACATTTAGTGTGTATTGATTCAAATTGCCTAATGACATTGCAACTATTATTTACATTAGTTTTTCAAATGCAGAGCATTCTGACGTGTTCTGACCTCGCTGTGACGAATTAATAGATGATTGATATAAGGTAATGGGAACTGCCTCAACCATTTGTTCAGTATTTCCGATGAGGGAGTTTGTACGATTGACTGAAAGGGAATGTTGACAACAGTTCTAAAACGGATATGGAAGCCGACATTTTGAGAAAAACGGCGTCATACTACTTAATTAGCATCTAGGGCATATTGATTAATATCATTTAAAGCATATAAAGTCTCTGCAAAGGAGTGCAAACTCATTAACTTACCATAGCATGCATGTGTACACTTAGTATTGTTAATTTTCATATATATTCTGAAATCTTCTTTCCTGTAATTTCAGTAAATTATCAAATTTATGAATATGCTTTTGTATTGTATACGGCTTCCATATCAGTTTCATAAGAACCTTGAGAGTGGAGTGTGGAGTGCGTGGTCCAGTGGTAGAGCGCCGAACTCCTGATCGAGAGGTCGTGGGTTCGATCCTCCGTCGTAGCACGTTATTTATCCTTGAGCAAGATCATTAATCCACATTGCTTAGTACTGGTTCTACCCAGGAAGCCATCGAGAGTGATTAATCTAAGTTGCAAGAACTTGTTTCGCAATCGATGTAAAATAAATATGTTTAAACATAAGAACCTTCAAAAAATGGTCATGTTTTCTTTGCCAATGGCATCAGATTTTGATATTTCTTTCACCATTTTTCCAGTTTTTCAAAAACCTTGTAAACAAAACTAGTATGAAAAAATTCTCTTGAAGGGAAATCAATTGTGTATTTACTCAGTAAAGCTCAAATGTGTCTTTTATTTTTTGTTATGCTTATACAGAGCTAAATGGCGGTATCTACTTTCATTTCAGACACCAATTGATCCTTCGATTCGACTACAACTCGTTCCAACTTCATATTCAGAAGTCCGACCGAAGTCAGAATCAAGGTCAATTTCAAGGTCATCCAGACAGTCCATGCCTGTATTGCGAAAAACACCAGAATCTGTGCGAACAGCGCCAACAGCGCCACCTGTCGAGGGGGTCGTCGTGTACCCAGAAACATTCGAATGTGATGACTTAAGTTTCCTGCCACCACCAAAACGGATTTTACCAAAACGCGACGTGCCTTGGGTTTTCAGATATAAAGTGAAAAGAAACATGAACGAATTGTCAAAAATAATGGCCAGTAAACCTCAGCAGCTCGTTGATGTGTAAACCATTACCACCACTTCTTTGTCTGTTGTGTTTGTGGCGAATAAGTGGATATAATATGGAGCAGATCGTTTCAAACAATGTTTACATAGATCTTACTTACAGTATTATATTCATTTTGTAAGCGAGTATTCGTCCATTCTGCGGGGCTGTTCACGGAAGCGGGCTTCATGATAAATTATAATGTGAGAAACGTGAACAGTGGTTAAACACCATCAGCGTGTGGGAGATGTTGTGTTTTTGTTTTGTTTTTGGACGGGTGGGTATGTAGGAAATCAAAATGTTTAACAAAAGTGGTAAATATATTGACCTCGTGTGTCTTCTTAAAACGATTCCGATATGTACTGCTTGAATAAACGTTATTCAACTGTTCTGTCAACATGTCATCTTCAGGTTAAATCCGTGAGTTTATTTATACATGTAATACCTAGATACATGTCGGATTATGTTTTCAATGTGTTTTACAGTTCATTTAATGTATACTCGTAGAAAAGTGTTATTATTCATGTATGCACGTGTCAAGCTATTTAAATGTGGCGGGACATGCAAGAATTGTAACCAAATGGGATATGAATTATTCATGTGTTCGTGTCAAATTATTTATGGTGTGGCCGGACACACATGTAACTAGACAGGATATAAATATGTCCAATGAGGGGATGTTTCAACATATTGATATTTCTTAGAAATTAATGCAATTTGAACATAAACGTGTGTCTCACGAATACTAGAACATGCTAGAACTTCTTCAATGGCATTGAATCTGGCAATCCGGTAGTGTTTAACCAACTTCTTCAACCAGTTTAGCTTTACGGATAGATTTTGTTTGTTTGAATGGTGTTTTACGCCATTTTAGCACAAGTTAGACCATATATGACCACCCCATTTTTCCTGGGTAGAACCAGTACTGTATACCTCCCGCCATCCGTGAGAATCGACACTTTCTCACTTGGCTGTTTTCGGATAGAATATATTGACAGGAATAAGTATTAGTTCCGTATTTTTGGAATAAGTATATTCTTCAAAGAGGGGTAAGTCCTAATTTCGAATTAAAATATGTGAATGACACGAAATTGCAATTTCGTAAATATTTGAAATAAAGAGAGCACAGTAAGTGACATAATAACATAATTACAATGCAATACAAAATGTAACGTATACAGGTCATACTAAACCCAATTCATTTTCCATAGACGTACATTATAGCTCTAAGCTCTGTACTGAGTGCCCTTATATAAGAAGCTATACTTTTGCTTACATGTTTTGAAAGACCTATCTTAGTTTTATCAAAAAAACAACATACACAAACCATACATTGAGTATGTTTTGAAACAGCTGTTTGGGTCGGATGGTGCTGACCGACCTACTTGCATGTAGAAACATGAGGAAAATGTAAAATATACTTATTTTTTTGATTATGCAACACATTATGAATACATTGCACAAATGTATGATTTAACCTTTATAAGTACTCTTCAAAAGTTGAATTATATTTTTTTAGCAAGATCTTTTGGTTTGTTTACCTTGTCAACCAATCACAATTAAGAGATTCTGTGTAATAGCTCCGAATTTACCCTGGAACTTTCCCCTGCCCACTGACTGGTTGTTAATTGGTGTAGTCTGATCTAAACTGAAGATTTTGATTGCACGAGTATGGCGGGTGCATCATGTTTATGCATGGCGCGGCATTTTAGCTGAGAATCAACCAACATTTCCGAGGACAAGACCCTCAACATCGGGGTGATATTCAGAACCACAGTTAGGAGGATTGTATTACATATAAACGCTTCATTTAACAGGGTACCTTTTCAAATTCATCATTCACAAACTTGGGCTTTGCTTTATATGTTTATGGCATGTTCCCATAATCTATAAATGGAAGATATCAATGATAGTGGAATTATCTAGCGGTGTATTTTCCCTTGTTGTTTGTAATTTATTTAATCATGCCCCCGAAGAGAGGCATATAAAATCACACCGTCTTTCCGCCCGTTAGTCCGTCCGTTCGTTCGTCCGTCCGTCCAAAACAATCATACCTCAGCCATAGCTTCGAAAGTACTGAAGGGAATTTCGTAGAACTTCACACGTCAGATGTTAATCACAATGAGAATGCATGTCAAGCGTAAGAATCAGGTCATTACCTCAAAGGTCAAGGTTACACTTGGAGATCAAAGGGCAAATGAACTTCGGGGGCATTTGTCACTTACTGGTGACATTTCGTTTTAAGCATTTAATCGTGGATACTTAAAGTCATAATTATTTCATATGCATCTACTGTGATATATTTGTTGTATGTTAATGAATGTACAGGTTGCTTGTTATCTATATCTCATTACAATAAACGCATCAAATAGATATGTGTGTGTTTGCTTAATACTTACACGTTTTATTATTTGTAGTCAAGTTTAAATTTAAAACAGAAAATAGGTACGTGGGTAAATAGTATAGCAAACAACATCCATCATAAACATGCAAGGATATGGTATGATTTTGTTAGTGTTCATAGTGTAATGTTTTCTAGCAAAAGTTAACCCACACATGTGAATTAACCCATAAATACCTTTTTTTCCACGGGATTTCTTTGGAATATTACGTAGAAAGGGAATGTAGCGACACAGCCAAACAGCTCTATTATTGAGAGTTCTGAACAACTTGGAAAAAGGTGAAAGAATTATCAAATCGGATGATAAACAAAAACGGATATGGGAACCGCTATTTTGAAAACTATGACGTCATACTTCCATATTGCCATACATGGGATATTGATAAATATCATTTAAAATGAAGAAAATCAATGCGAATGAATGCAAAAGAATGTAATGGTCATATAAAGCATTATTGCCATTAAGTATTTCATATTTTTCATACAGTTGTCATTTTCCCCCTATAAATCAGTAAATTTTCATATTTATGAATATTCCATATATGGTCATTTAGAACCGTGATGACATAGCTCAAAATGGCCGCTTCCATATCCGATTCAACAGAAACTTCAAATGAGCATATCTTCTTTGTTTATTACCAGACTTTGATAATTCTTTCACCCTTACTCAAGTTTTTCAGAACTCTCAATAATAAAGATGGTTTGGCGGTGTCGCTACATTCCCTTTAAGTGTGCAGTACATGCATTATATAGCGGAAATTTCTTTTTTTCTTTCGTATACAATTAAGAACCCACTAGGAGTTAGATTTTGCCAACTCCTTAATTTTAATTTGTTACTCTTCAAATCCCAGTTGTTCAAGATCGGTTAACTTAACCGACATTTAGGCCAAAATTTCAAACCACTCTGAATTTTTGATAAATGAATATTTCTACCAGAAATTGAGCATGTGAAAGCATCATGTTAAGAAGAACTGCAAATTAAAAACTTTTAATAGTGCATTTTTATAAGAAGATGTACTTTGAAAGTTTACTCTAACCAAGGGTTAAGCTAACCGATATTTAAACAACTGAGCCCTGATCTATTTCTAATTAAATGTCAACATTTGAACGTTGCTTCAGAAGGACGATTTTATGCTGATAAGGGGCAAAACTGTGGACCTGATCTTAACAGAACATAAATGACACGATACAACAGTACATACCATAGACGAGTAATATGACACACTATTTATTTACTGTCGAAAAAGCATTTACATGTCATTTTGTAATCAACAAAAAAACTTTACAGTTGAAACTAATGTCAGAAAAGGGGGTTTGCCTGTCTTGATTATGAACGAAAATCAATTATCAATCGTATTGTGTATTGACCAACGTAAAAACGGTACATGAACGGTACATAATTGATTAGATTGGTCTGTGCATTATTTTTAGTTTTTAGTGATCGCTCACATGCCGACTAACAGTCATATTGCAGATCGTAATACTTCTTGCGGAGCATCAATTGCGTAGTTGGTTAGGGCAGGGAGTACGTTACGTTATAACGTACTCCCTGGTTAGGGTGTCGTCTGCTATTGTAGGTTCAGGGTTCTTGTCCCATATAAGGCAACGTTTCTTAAAACCATAGCATCTAGATATGTTTTTATCAGTCTGTCGGATATAAATCAACTATTTCAAAGCATACACATTCTAGACAATATGTGTACTCATTTGAGATGGGTACTTAAATTAGTGTGACCAAGTTAAGATTGAACTGTGTTGCCTTGAATGGGCTTTTACGGAGCAGACACAAACACAGCTAATATAAGGCGTCAGCAGGAATGAACAGTCCAGGCCCAGCCTCTACTTACACAAGAGATAAAAACATGCAGAATGCTAAAATCTGACCATCTCTAAAATAAGTACATTGAAAATACTGCCTAGTTTATATAGCAAGTTTCCAGGATTACTATAAAGGTGTTCGCTTCGCCGGAGGTGGCAGGGATAAAAACCCATTTAATATTTTTAACAAAAATAAATCAATTTCCAATGTTACCATTTATAATAATCTACATACTAACAGTTCTTGATTAATATTCTATCCACAGTCCCTGATATTAAATACCATTATATGTCTGCCAGATTTATGCACATCGAGTTCATTATCATTTATAGTATACAGCAAGATACTATTTTAAGAAGTTGCCATTCACAGTATATAGCAAATGCCTTTTAAAATTGAAAACACTACATAATTTAAATATGTGCTTCGATTTTCTGTCTTTTCGTTCCATACAGAATACCCTCAGCGGAGTCAGTTACTCTTTAACTGCCAATATTTATGTATGCTTTTAACAATCCTTCACATTAAGTGGTCCCGCCTTAATTGCATTAAACAATGGGAAAGCTTATATTAGCAGGATATTATAACGGATATTTCGACAATAAAACGTTTAAAAACATGTTTTACTCAAAAAATGTGATAACCTGTTTAAAATTACCTATTAAATGTTTTAATTTTACAACATGTAAACTTTTTTAGCCGAAATTAAGGTTTTATTTCATACCCCAGCCAACCCCGTTTTTGTTTCTTGGAGAAGGGGTTGAATGGGGTATAAAAGTTAATACTCGGACCACGTAATGGAGTCATATCACAATGGTGTCTAATTGTAGCAGCGAGCTCATTGCTGTCGCACTGGAATACAATACCGTAGACACGACATGGTACCCTAACCCACACAGTCACATAACACTGGCACCGGACCGTCCTGTCCTAACATCTCCATGTATAATTATGCTGAGCGTCAAGCAAGGAAGCTACTAGTACACTTTTTAATAGCCTTTGGTACTTCTTCAAATGCAGCATATATATCACAAGTTAATATTTTGAATAGAAACCAATGAATGAATACTTTGTTTGTCTTTATTACTTTGAAAATCTAATGACATGGAATATAAATACAAGTAAAATTATTTTTTACAAAAATAAGACAAACTGTACACAATCTGAATGCAGATCTTCAGACAAAATACAAGATCACTTCATCAACATGGACGGATAAATAAATAAATACGTAACAATCTACAGTAGAGGAATAATTTCAGCTCTTGCAAATGTTAAAATATATTCCTAAAATAATTTAAGAACAATGTTTTGATTTTTGTCTTTTTGTTTTAAAGTGCTGTTATTGAACGATTAACTTTTTTTTGGTGCACTTGTATTCTTTTGTAATTGTTATTAACTTTTTATATGGATATAAAAAACAAGAACATTTCAAATAATGTATTTTTTTACTGTTCTTTTTGTGGTCCTTAAATTATTTTGAAGTGTACAATAAAACCTCTTGGGTATTAATGTCAGTTTTCAATCACTTGAACTTGATTTATCATTGTACGACATTTAAAATCGAACTATCGCCATTCAGTTTGAAGTGCCAACTGAGCAATGCCATAAAATATTCTAACATATTTTGATCGTAACATGTACCAAACCTAAACCTTTTTCAAGCTTGCATTTTAATGCAAAACACAACAGCTGTCCGTTAAAATGATGATCTTAAACAAGCTTGCAATGTTTAATTTTAGAAAATATCTTCTGAAAGGGAAAACTTTTGTAAGAATCGTGGTTTTCTCTTGTATAATGTACAACTTTTTCTGTAACAACAACAATACCGTTATTAAAGAATTGAATTGAACTGAATTGGGTTTTAAGACCACCAACACAGGAAAGGTTATATGGCGCCTAATAGGCATGAACATGCCAGGCTCATCCTCCATGTACATCGAGATAAAATATGGAAAATGGGCCTAGAACCTTCTCACCCTGAACTGCAGAGTTGTTGCAAATTCTATCGTAGAAACTCCATTTACGCTGGAGCCACGTTTATTGTTTTTCTGCCACTGCTCTTTTGATGTGAGCGAGATGGCACCTGAAACAATGCAGGGATCATGATGAAGACCTTTAATGAACATGAACAAAAAATGATAAAATGAACATGAATTTGGGAGGGATTCTACCCCTCTGCCTATCCCTCCAAAGGGATCTGCAGTGGCCCTATTCTTTGCCCGTGACCAAACGTGGCCCCCGGGAACCACACGTTATTAAAGAATGCACATCATTATGTACTAATGCAGGAAACATGTTTACTGTCAGATTTTGAAGTGGAAATGAAATCTTGCAAACACTTATTCTTTCATAAATAAATAAATTGTCATGAATTTATCTTAAACAATGGATTATATCCTTTCTTCGTCCCTCTCATAATCTTCTTTCTGACTTGACCATGTCAGGGTTATTCCATTAAAACATACATGGGACCCAGTAGGGCACTTTTGAAACTGAACACCCAAACCCATAGATGCAAAATTAAGTTTAAAGAAGCAAATTACTGAAAGTAGGCTTTATCCATGGATGTTCATTAAATTGCTTTTTTTTGGTATCGGGTATGTTTTAATGGAATAGCCCTCACTCTCATATACCCTCTTTCTGTTTCCTTACAATAGTGGACGGAATAGCGATGATCATCATCTAAATACTATAAAGCACATTATACAAAATAACAAATTATCTTCCAACATCCTTATTACATAGTTAATTCCATTAATTCAATTTAATCTATTTTAACCCTTAACCTGCTACATATATATAATGGACGGTTCTTTCTTTGAATTAATATTTCCATTTATGTGACACAGGTTCTAGCAGGCTGATCTGGGTTTACAATGGACAGGGCTGTTATAGTCGTGCTTAGCAGGTTAAGGGTACAATCCATGCATTTGGAATGTTGAAAATATCACAACAGTTGCCAATCTAACAAAGAAATGCTCTACCAGCAATGGAGTTAAAAGTGGTTCAGAAACAGTTTACAGCATTTTGAAAATTCAACATAGACAATCCTTATTAATCAAGAAAGTTAGAAACATTACTAAAATGTTGTTAAAGGGCATACTTGCAGAGCATTTTTAGAAATGGTGTTTTTAAATATTTTCAAACACATTTTCAAGAGCTGTCAAACTCTTTGCGAAGCTTTTAAAATTTCTCCATTTTTCTGAGCTTAGCAGAGCTTTTGTTTCAGAAACCGGTAAGGTAATAATCTAGAAGTATGACCGTGAAATAAATAGTTGCCATGGACAAATATTCATTCCGTGATGAACAGTACAACACATCTATTTAATATAAAAAATACTGATATTAAATTTTTTATTTAACAAAATAGAGTAAGAGGAGAATGGCTTTCGTTTTAATCCTTCAGTAAGTTTTGTACATTGTAAATATGAAATGTCAACTTTTGAAAAAACAACAACATTTATATTAAAACCAAAATAAACCCTGAAATTTTATATACTAGGTTTTCCTCAGATTCCCATACTCAACACACTTTAATAATATCCATGTCACAATTCTATTTAGATTTGAATCTAGTTCTTTTCCCTGTTATTATCATAGTTAAGAAAAGGCGTTTTCCCTCCTGGTTTAAAACTAGATTGTTGCAGTGTTCGTTGATTAGATTTTCCCAGATATCTCAAGGTAAAGGAACGAGGTTCTCCTTGGCCCATTTCTTCATGGTTCTGACCATGTACTCCACTTGTGGATTACTCGTGTTTCGTAACATGTTGATAACATCACGCAAAGTCTCTCTGAAATGGAAAAGAATTTGAATCAGTCATTATATCAATATCGTATAAACCAGGGTGGCTACAGGATTCTCAAAATAAAATTCCCTGATATTTCCCTGACCCACAATTGGGCTTCCTTGATAAACATAAGAAAAATTACGGCCTCCATCCACCGTTTATAGCCGTACCTTCACTCAAATATATGGACATATATATATACTGTTTTAGACATGTTAGAGATTTAAATATTTCATAATAATAAACCCATAATAAGTTTCATGGAAAACACTATTTCTTCTATTTTTCTGCCTAAGACAGTCAATTACATTAACGGCATTAACTTTTTGTTTTGTGCAGGTCTGATTTTTTTTTCCTTCAAATATCCTGATTTTTCACTGTAGGGAATGTTTTTGGCCATTTTCCCTGTTTTCTAGAGTCTGTGGTCACCCTGTAAATGCTTGATACTATTTCAGTGCAAAGTTCCGTGATTCAGTTTCAAGCTCTGACTTCTACTGTCTATGGCTCAAGTGCTCACAAATATTGACCATGTACTTCATGGTATTTTACAATATTTGCGAGACAATATGTGTTTTTGTTTGGTTGGGTCAAATCTCTCGGGTATAACAGCTTGACTGACAGATCGGAACTATACATTGAATTGAACTGAATTGGGGTTTTAAGGCGCACCAACACATGAAAGGTTATATGGCGCCTAACAGGAATGAACATGCCAGGCTCATTCTCCATGTACATCGAGATAAAATATGGAGAACGGGCCAAGAACCTTCTCACCCTGAACTGCAGAGTTGCTGCAAGTTCTATTGTAGATACTCCATTTACGCTGGAGCCACGTTATTATTTTTCTGCCACTGCTCTAGTGATATGAGCGAGATGGCACCTGAAACAATGCAGGGGTCCTGATGAAGACCTTTAATGAGCATGAACAAAAAATGATAAAATGAACATGAATTCAGGGGGATTCTACCCCTCTGCCTTCCCCTCCAACGGGATCTGCAGTGGCCCTATTCTTTGCCCCGTAACCAAACGGGGCCACCGAGAACCACACTCGGCTGGAACTATACATTAGGAATGGACGGAGTAACAATATATTAATATTTGTTTAGTAGGGTACACAATGCTCATGATATAACATGTATCTGACAAGAATACCATTGAATCAACAGCAAACTAGACCTATCACTGAAGACTATCACTGAAGGTATATAGACCATGAGAATAGAGAAAATCAAGAATAACAAGAACTATTACTGCAGGCGATGAATACCCACTCTGTTTTGATATAGCCAATGAGAATGGGCAAAATCAAAAATAATAAATTCTAATTAATCGTTAGTTTTTTAATATGACAAAAATTCTATAATGCTGAAGGGTGTTCCACGTCGCCGTAAAACGAAATTTCAGACCGCAAAACCACTCACATACCGTCCCACATTGAAAATCTTAGCAGGGTTATCCCTTAAGTTATGAATAGCCTTAAAGAAAACAACCTGCCAAATAACGACACAATTACACTATAAAACTGTTTATCAAAACTCTGTCCATGTGTTTAGGTCATATAATAATGTATATGTGCCGATTGAAAGTTGTTTTTTCACGGATTTTCAAAATACCCATGATTGTATATGGATAAAATAAACTATGAGTTGTAAATTCTTAATACGACACTCCTGTTTTAGGGTTTGACCTAAGACACGTTTATACCGTGTCTGTAGAGTTTAGATCTTTAAAATATATGTTATGTATATACATCGTCCAAGTAGGTTTAGAAACGGTGTACCTATGTTGTAAGATTTTGCTGTTGTTGGTGAGATAGCTACTTTAATTTACCTGTAGGCCTCGATTTAGTCAAGAATGTTGTGGGTGTGTCTGTAGAAGTGATTGGGTGGAGGTCGTTAGGGAGAAGTAAAAATAAAACAATAGACAAACCTTGGTTCATGTCCAGCAATAATGACTTGGAACACACCGACACACGCCCCTCGCTTGCCCTCCCAGTACTCGGGATTGGGATCCAGTCTCTCCAGCACATCAAACGCCTTGGCGGCATAGTAGAACTGACCCATCTGCAAATATTGATGCATTGTGCATGATGTGTCTAACAAATATCTTAGAAAGAAATGAAATGTTCAAAAACATGAAAATCACACCAAATTCAACAACTGTCAGATGTTTGTATTTTGATTAAATATATGATAATAATTATTCAAGTGTTTAAAGAAAAAAAAAATGTTTTAAAGAGGTTGCTGTTAAACAACAACAACAACAATGTATACTTTATTACACTCGGGTTACATGTACATATTATTATGACTTGTTAACAGCATGAGAAAAAGAGAAGATGGATACAACGCTCTTTACAGTATACATATGAGCCGAAACACGCGAAAACGACCCTTCAGTCAAAATTTTGACTTTTTTTTTTTTGATGTTTATGAAACACGTTGATTTTCTCTTTAAAAATCTTTTTAATTTATATTAATATCTTAATTAAAAATAATTTTATCTCAATTTGAAAACCAAAGATTGTATTAGCCATTAATTTTAACGTTAACGTCGGCGTCTTGGACGACGTCGTTGATTAAATAACAACAAAAAACATAAACAATTATCATTTTCTATAGCATCAACTATTTATATTAAGAAAACATATTCCCTATGATATGATTATTAGGTAAAACACGGAAGTGACGAGAAATGATTAGTAATTAATTGATTACCGGCCAACCTCATAAATTGTTACTTTATGACATTGTCGTTTAAACGTCCGAAGGGACGTTTTCGTGTGTTGCAGCTCATATATAATCCAGACTATGGGCTTTGATAAATTGTATATTATATTCAGTTTAGAAGAATTTCTTCAATATATTTAAATGCCTTAAGTCAAGCACAAGTTGTTTTTTTTTTAAATATTTAAAAACTTTTCTTTTCAAAATTATTTATTAAACATGCTCACCTTGTAGCAGTCATTTGCTATAAGCTGTAAGAGACTGAACGACTCCCCCGACGTTTCCATCTTCAAATACAGCTCCCACGACAGACGTGCCTTTCTGTTCATGATGTCTGCAAAACAAACGTGAAGCATAAATAATATTAAAAGGGAAAATATGTGCAAGGTCAGCAGTTACACTGATCCATGCATCCATATGTCAAGTTTTCAAAAGACTCAGATTTACTACATGTCTCTACAGGATTCAAAGTTACCTGAGGTCAAGTCTACAAGCGTCACATGCACACATATGTCAATATGAAGGGTATCCATTAATTTATGTCTTCCTTAAATTTGAAAATTGCAATGACTCAAATATGTGTATAAATAGAGGATATTTGTTGTTTTTGAGTGAATAACAGATTTTATTTCATCGAGAAGTGTGAAACCTTTATATTTTCACGAATGTGAAGCATGAGTGACAATAATGAAGTCTGATCACTTCGAGATGAAATAAAATCTGTTATTCACGACAAAACAACAAATTTTCTTTTTATTTTATGTTTTATAATCAAAGTGTACTGCAGTGTGCAGAAAATAAAATAAAATTTGATGTCATTGACTTTGTTAGCTAAAATTGCTGTTTTTAATTACCCATAACTTCTTAACTACTTAAAGGATTTCAATAATCTATGACTCATTTTCTTAGGTAAGTTATTTCCAATCCAATATAACTTTATAGCAACTTTCTGAAAAAAGTAGTTACCAACTGTCATTTTTCACTATAAATGACAATTCTGAAATACTTGACCAGTTTTAAAAACTAAAGCTCATTTTCTTAGTTAATATGATTTACAGTTTTAATTTACATTTACAGTTGAATGATATATATTAAACAGTTAATTCTAAACAAATAAAACAATAAAAAAAATCGATATTGAAAAAGAAAAAGAGCCGGAACGGCAGTGAAAAACCCTCTATATTTCACACATATGAAATACCATTTTTATTTCATTGCTAAAATCCACTATTGCACTGCTAAGCATGAAATAATTAGGTATATAATTATGTAAAATGAGTTAAGTGTTATGTACATGTTTATCACATAACTTGCAGTGTGGGGGAGTGTAATAAATCCAAGATTTATTTATCATATAACATTAGTGTAATAATTAGGCAAATGAAGGCCGAATTATCATTCAGTCTATTCCGTTCAGCTTGATGTACATTCAAATTGTGTTATCGATTTCCGTAACCGTTAAAAATACTGGAGATTGGAAATCAACGAGGTAGCTCCTTTGTTTGGGGTCGTACGGAGAAGACTGCGTCAACATATGACATCATCATACAAACATACAACATCATCATACGACAACATTATATACAGGCAGCTACAATAATAAATCTTGCTTTTTTGGAGTTGTGATAAATATAGAATCTCACATTCATGTCTATTTAATACTGAATTTATTAAACTTGTTGAATAAAATTACATGATGCCAGGTTGTGCCTCATTTAAACTTGTTTAATAAATTCAGTATTGAACAGGCACCCATGTAATTTCCTCTATGTATAATGAGTTAAGTGTAATAAACTTACAGCATCTGGCGAGCCAACTGAGATATGTGTAGTCATTCTTTATCTTGTCACTCTGTATCAACAGTAACACCTGAAACATGGAATTGTAGGTAAGTAGGATGTAGGCAGGTGCGATTGACAACCAACATAGAAGTGTAGGATGTTGGCAGGTACGATTGACAACCAAACATAGAAGTGTAGGATGTAGGCAGGTACGGTTGACAACCAAACATAGAAGTGTAGGATGTAGGCAGGTACGGTTGACAACCAAACATAGAAGTGTAGGATGTTGGCAGGTGCGATTGACAACCAAACATAGAAGTGTAGGATGTTGGCAGGTACGGTTGACAACCAAACATAGAAGTGTAGGATGTAGGCAGGTACTATTTTAAACAACCAAGTGATACCTCAAAATGGGAATGGGGTGTCTGGCATTAGCATCTGTGCCTAACAGCTGAAAGGTTGGGGCTCCAGACACAGAGGCAGACCCATGATCTTCAGGATACAAGTCAGACATGCTAACAGTCTCAAACCCATGACCTTCAGGATACAAGTCAGACATGCTACCAGTCTCAAACCCATGACCTTCAGGATACAAGTCAGACATGTTAGCACTAGACAATGTAACCCATGACCTTCAGGATACAAGTCAGACATGCTACCAGTCTCAAACCCATGACCTTCAGAATACAAGTCAGACATGCTACCAGTCTCAAACCCATGACCTTCAGGATACAAGTCAAACATGCTACCAAACCCATGACCTTCAGGATACAAGTCAGACATGTAAGCACTAGACAATATGTAACCCACGACTTTCCGGATACAAGTCAGACATGTTAGCACTAGACAATGTAACCCATGACCTTCAGGATACAATTCAGACATGCTACCAGTCTCAAACCCATGACCTCCAGGATACAAGTCAAACATGCTACCAAACCCATGATCTTCCGAATACAAGTCAGACATGCTACCACTAGACAATGTAACCCATGACCTTCAGGATACAAGTCAGTCATGCTACCACTAGACAATGTAACCCATGACCTTCAGGATACAAGTCAGTCATGCTACCACTAGACAATGTAACCCATACATATATACAGCAAACTAGTAAGTAATTAAGGTACATATTCCTGTTGTGGTTTGAACTAGTGTATAGTCATTTATTACAAAGCTTGCTAAATGGTTTAACTTTATATTCTACAGAACTAGAAGGTGTTCCACCGAACGCTTGAGTCTCCTGCTGTGTGCTTATTTCAGCTAGTGAAGATGTGTCTGAAGTTTCATGAACACAGGTCAAATACTTTTTAAGTTATGGCCAGTTATGAGCTTGGTTAGGTTGCATGTAAAAGTTTTATGAAAAATGGCATAATGCTGCAAAAATTAAAGTCAGAGTTATTGGACATGTGTAACAATATTCATTGAGATAAGGTGAA
This sequence comes from Cyrtodaria siliqua, assembly GCA_037043455.1. NCBI lineage: Eukaryota > Metazoa > Mollusca > Bivalvia > Adapedonta > Hiatellidae > Cyrtodaria > Cyrtodaria siliqua. The sequence goes on along the minus strand of JAWPHD010000272.1, from coordinate 293,045 downwards.
AATTCTGTGAAGTTTATGGCCAAGGTTAGGTTGCAGGTTAAAGTGTGTCGGACGACGGACAACAAAGTGATCCCTAAGTGTCTGCCATGCTACGCAGGTGACACGATTACCAAGGTACAGAAACATGTATTCAGTAGAGGACTATCAGACATATTGAACCTACCTCTTCTGCCTCCTTGAAGTTCCCTACAGCTGCCTTGGCCTGAGCATAGTTGAAGTTGAAGGTGTCATCATTGTAGAAGTAACTCTGTAATATAAATGTTCACATAAAAGTCAAATATGCCAACATAACTCAAAAAAGCAATTTCAGGAATAAAAGAAGATACACCCCTTCACTCGTATCTAACACTAATACAATATATTTTTTATTGGATGGCAAAATGAGTTTTAAACAAATACATGAGGCAATTTTCATATTAAAAGATAGCTTGACCATTATTTATGAAACAGAAATGAAATTAAAATGACCCAGCGGAAAGACATAAAAGGGGTTGATGCACTATTTTCGAACAAGGTTTATTTTAAAGGGCTCTAAACAACTTGAAAAAAGCTGAAAAAAAAAAAAAATGCCATGAAAAATAAGAGATATGACCTATTGAAAATTTGCAAAGAAACATAAACGGAGACAGCCAACTTTGAATGATGATGTCATCGCGCCTTTTTACTATATATGGAATAGTGACAAAATGTCTTTTAAAGCAAAGAAAATCACCGCAAATGAAAAATAAGCATAACATTTATGCATTTTACATCTGTATATTTAGTTTTAATCAATTTGCAGTGATTTGTTTTGCTTCAAAATGTGTTTTGTCTGTATGCCATTTATAGTAAAATGGCACGATGACGTCATCCTTCCATGATGGCCGCCTCCATTTATGTTCTTTGCAAATTTTCAATCGGTCATATCTTCTTTATTGCTCATAGCGTTTTGATATTTCGTTCAGCTTTTTTTTTAGTTTTTTCAGAGCCCTTTTAACATGTTTAAATAAATCATGTTTGAAAATAGTGCATCAACCCCTTCAATATAAGACATTTTCTTTATAGCATCAGGCAAAATTAAGCCAAATGGGTTCTGTATTTATTAAGCTTAATAAAGATCCAAGAACAGTTTACACATTGATTATCAATTTAAATTATAGAATTTACTACCCTATTTCCATGGAAATGCCAAAAATATTGATATTAAAAGTTCTATTATTTTCACATCACACCTTATCTTTGTTTTGCAGGAGCTCTTAATATTGATAAAAAAAAGACCGTTTACACAAAAACATACACACTGACATCCACACTGGCAGAGAATAAATTTATGGAAATATTACTAAATGACATTTATTTCTGATATAAAAAAACACAAACCAACAAATCAGACTTCCTTATTATATAAGTTCATGTGTCAGTATCATGTTTATAACAATGCATACAAAACTTCGATAAAAACCCAAGAAATTGCAAATCTTCAGCATAAAATGCATGTCTTAACTATTAACCCGCTAAGCATGACTATAATAGCCATTGCGTCCATTGTAAACCCAGATCAGGGTTTACAATGTCCAACTGCTGATCAGTCATTTCCCCCAAAACACCCCTTTGTCACATAAATGGAATGGTCTTAATTCAAAGAAAGAACAGTCCATTATATATATGTAGTGGGCTAAGGGTTAATGGTTTGCATACCTTGATGGAGTTGAGATATATGAGGACATCTTCAAACTGTTTCAGCAGGAAGAAACACGACGCCATACATTGCCTGCCTGGTATCGTGTCTAATATAAAAGAAATATTTAACATATAATATACGAATATAACTAAACACATATATATATATAACATTTGTCTAAACAAATATAAACTTAAACCCTTTACAGGACCGGTTTCTGTCCTCACACATTTTTATCAGTGTTCTTTGTCAACTGTGTTGAATATTTTAAGCTACAGTGTTTGTTAATAACTTAACAGACTCGGTATTGAATTCCTGTTACAGGAGAATATTACTCCAAACAGTCAAAGAAGGGTTCACTCGGGTTGAATAGTCAAAGAAGTGTTAACTCAAATTGTATATTAAAATTTTCTAAAAAATACTTTAAATCACTATCCCACCATCAACAGGAAAATTTTACAACAGGTACACCGTTTCTAACCCTACTGATGATAAGGTATATATATATAACTTACATATTTTGAGAATCCTAAACTCTATACACACAATGTAAACGGCTTTAACTAGCCAGACCAAACCCAAAAACTGGAGTGTCGAATTAGATTATGAGTTACTAACTCATAATTCATTTTACACATATTCAACCACAGGTATTTTAGGAAACCGTGAATAAACCTATACTTGTAATTGGCACATGAACATTATTATATGACCTGAACAACTAAATAGAGTCTGAAACGGTTTTGTAGTGTGACTTTGCCGTTATTTTGTGGGTTAGGTTCTTTAAACAATAACCACATCTTAAAACCTATCTTAATAATTTAAAAAAACAAATATCTGACAAAAAAATAGAATGACCCCATTATCTGAAGGAAGTACATCAGGATTGGTGTTTTTTTAAATGGTTCAAATACATTATGTTTGTATTCCATTGATAACAAGAAACATGGAAATTCACGAAAACCAGGTTTTCCTAGCAGAAATAGTTTTTTCTATTTTTAGTAACAGTGACCTTGACCCCAGTGACCCCAAATGCAATCACAAGCTTCCTTTCCATATAAGCTACCTACCCTGCAAGTTTCATCACAATAACTCATTCCTTACAAAACTTATGGAGCGGAAACCATTTTTCTATTTTTAGTAACAGTGACCTTGACCCCAGTGCAATCCCAAGCTTCTTTTCCATATAAGCTACCTACCCTGCAGTCCTAACAAAAGTTATTGAGTGGGATTTTATTTGGCGTTGAAATTGCAATGTACTGCATCCGAGCTTCATGTGTAGATATTGCCGAGATGCTCCGTGTGACAGATATTTATTACTTGGGGATTCTTTTATGACCTGATAAGACTAAATATAAATTATTATTTCACGTTTTAACCAGTTCATTTCATAGTATTTATTTATTTGTTTAGCCCAATGCCTGAAGTACCCCCATTAACTACATTCATCAATATAACTTTTGGGTCATAAAACAAGAACGGTGTCTGTGTACTGGCATTTAATAAATAAAATAATACAAACTAATACATGTAATATTTGATGAATAGTTAACGTTATAACTATCATATTAATTATCTTACTATTTTGAACATGTTCAAATACCAGTTGTTGGTTTTTACTGATAGTCCCAAAATAAACTGTATCATTAATAATATAAAGCTATTCTTTCAACTGCATTTGTATTATATTTACTGTTAAATAAAAGTCATCAAATATCCACTACCATGGTAAAAGCATCATACAATGGTTAAGGCTAAACAAAGGGTGTTATTGAATACTACAACATAAACAAACTATAACAAAACCCATTGGTCCAGGATTCCAAATTGCATCCACTACTCATAACTCAATATTAAGGGGCGTTTTTGTTTACAAATCATATTAATAAATCACACTTTACATGCTCAACTTATCCTCATAATGATGACATAAATAGGTTTTTAAATACCTAAGTACTTTCCATTCAACAGTTTAATTAAAAGGAGAAATATGCAACCCTACAATTTTAAAAGCCTTTGATCTTCAATGATTTTTTTTGTTTTGTATGGTGTTTTACGTCAAGGTTATATAAGACGGTCAAATTTTTTTTTGGTGGTGGCAAACCACCCACGTTTCCCGGGTAGAAACCAGTACTGTACACCTCCCGCCATCCGATCCTCAAATGAAAAAGATAGCAGTTAAGAACACTGGTTTTGGGGTCAATAAAGTTTTACTAAATCATCTTTAATACAAACCCTACTCAACTGTACTTTTTTGACAGATTGTCAATTTAATCTAAACTGTGCATCGAAATCAAAAATAGTATTACTATAAATAGAATAATACTCGTAAATATCTGACAATACAGTTTTTAAAATCTTTGTTCATTCCAATCCTTTTTATCTCCATTGAGACAAACCAATCTGTGTATTGTACCATTTCTTTAGTACATTGAAATTTAAATAGGCCTTTTCTCCTAATAGCTATTAAATAAACATGACCACAATGAGGAACTAAATCAACATGCAAGTCGTCTTTAAATAAATGCTAGCTAGGTAATGAAGCAGATGAGTGCAAAACAAAATGAAAACATTTATCAAAACTAAAATGAATGTTATATTAAACAAGGAGAAAAACTTGATGAAAAAAATAAACTATAAACAACAATGAAACCCGTGACATCATATTTGTATGTAATTCTCAAACTGAGCATTTCTACAACAAAAGGTACCTTTAAGTATGTACAACCAGTAATATAAGACTGACAGCGGTATAACTAAAATATAGGTGGTATCTTAACATCTGGCAAATACTTTTAAACATTCAGAAAACTTTCGCTGAAACACTGCAGTTGGCTTGCAATCTATAACCAAGTTTTATGGGGTTTTAAAAATCTGTTATGATTTTAATAATGTTTGCAATTGTCAAATAAAGTTTCGGTGAAAATAAGCTTAAAGCAAATCTCAAAACTAGTCTGCCACTAGTTTTAATCTGAAACTAAATGCTACATAATAATAAACTGTATAATGTAGGGTTGATATACTGATCCCAAAATAAAAACATCAATCAAGCTTCAGATTTTAACCCAAAAAAAAGCAAACATAAATCGTTTTGCGCGTTGCATGGCAAGACAGAATGCCTGATCAGCCGAAGTGTTGAACATAACAAAACAGAATGCCTGAACAGCCAAAGAGTAGAACCTAACAAGATCGAATGCCTGACTGAACAGCCACAGTGTAGAACTGTGTATTAACAAAAGACATGACATGAAAATTTAGATTAAAACAAACTTCAAAACTAAACATAAAAAAAGCAAACGCATAATACTTCAAGCAGAAAGAACAAGTTCCTACTATTAGGTAACTAAACATAAAATGCCTTTAATTCACATTGCTATTAAATCACCAACAAGCAGAGAAAATGAGAGATTTTAAATCCTGACGGGATTTTGCGCTAATCTGGATGCACAAGCTTCAGGTACCTTTCGAATGCAGCAGTGGCTCATATTTTTAAAACGTTACGTACCACTCTCGCTCGCGGACCCTCCAACCAACTGGAAGAACTGCTGAGCAGTCTTTAAGCTTTCTCTCTGTATAAAAGATATCATCAAAGTTTTACTCCTTGTTCCACCAACATTTTAATCTACTCCCTGCACTCTCACTTGTCTCCGAATGGCTTTTCCTTGCTCAAGCACTGTCACTGACTGACAGCATGCTCTCCATGTGGCCTTTAACAATGACTGGTTACTACCTTGTTGTTTTATACTCTTTACTTTTAATTTTTAATTGATTTGATTTTTTTTTTTTAAGTTTTCAAATTTCTTTTTGCTTTTCTTTATGCGACATTTTAATAGTTTAATAATATATTTTCATTGGCAGATGTTCAGTCAAACCTGGTTTAAGTGACCCACTCAGGGGAATGATCAAATGTGGTCTCTTATTACAGGTCTAACATTGTTCGAATTTTTATGAAATACAATAGTTAAATATGTACAGCAACTGTACTCTATATATACTGTACATGAACGTAAATCTCATCAGCGGAACTCGAAAGTGGTCGCTTACGGCAGGTGGGAGCTTAAAAGCAGGTGGTCATATGACCAGGTTTGACTGTATTTGCAGTGCAATAAACACTGAAATCTTTTCTATCAAACATCAAAGATGCTGGCAGTTAAACAGCCAAATACAAAATCGTAAAGCAAAACCAATGTAGCACACAATCATTGTGTTTGGCCAGTGACAGCACTTGTAACTATACGTGTATACAGTTCTACACCTGATGTACATACCACTTTCACTGGCCGACCCACCCACCAACTGGAAATACTGCTGTGCTATCTTCAGGTGCTCCCGCTGGTGGAGGAGAAAAAGCCATTAATTGTCCACATGCGGAGTTCCAGAAATACTGGCCCACAGTCTTGCCTATAGAATGAATGAATGAAGGTGTTTTACGGCACGTCGACACATAAATAGGTCATACTGTGCGCAACAAACGGTATGAAAGATGAAGAAATGATAGTAGTAATTAAAAATTAATGTAATGTTAATATATAAAGATAAAACTATTTACAAATGGGGATGATATGGTAATATAAACTCTATTATGTAAATCAACAAGTGCCCGTCAACGGGTAATATAAACAAGTAAATATATATTATAACGATCTTTATAGTTCTTGCCTATAGAATACCAGATGTATTTTATAGCTGTGCATGCAGTATAAAATTAGAACACAAGCGGGGCTTTTTTAGGTGTCCCACGGTACCAAATATGGCCCCATTCCCAATACAAATACCCATTAAATTTTAAAGGCATGTAGAATTCCCATTTTGTCAAAGTTTGTCCTGAAATTATTTCCCAAATGCCCATAATTAATTCCAAATTAGGTTAAGCAGGCCCTTTCCCAGAAAAGCGTGGGAACAGCCCTGATAAGTGAATCCCAATGTGGTTCACGGGCCAGAATAGGGCCACGGCTTATCCAGACAGAGGGAACCAAATTCTTGTTATGTTATTATTGCCTTGTTCCATAAAGGTCATCATCATCATCCCGGTATTGGTTTTCAGGTACTACTTGAGTGTTGCTTAACCAACATGTACTTTTATGTGCAGTCTGATTCTTGTGCTCTGCCTTTTCAAACTATCCCATAAATTAGGCTTTTAGTAATTTGATGAGAAATAAAGAGTCAATGGACATAGCCAATCAAAGTGATCCCTATGATTCTGCCATGCAACCATGTGGTTATTTTAGCGAAGTGTCTCGCACTAATGACGAGACTAAAGAATACTTAAACATACACAAGTGTTACAACACAAACAAACAAGTGATGCATGTAAACAAGGCAAAGTTGCATGACAAAATACATGATTATAGGAAATAAAAATGATTGCAGAATAATGTAGAGGTGGTGTTCCTGAATTCATGAAAATGGAGTTTTACGTCCCGTTAACACGTTAGGCCTATATTGGGACAGCAACCTCAGAAGGAGATAAGGATGAAGTTTCCGTCAGTGATGCCTCTACTGGGAGCGAACCCACGTCGGACAGAGGTATGTACCTAGGCAGTATCCACCGAGTTGCTGAGGCCTTTATTGAAACAACATACTATTGTAAATGATCATCAATTAAAACAAGTGACAGTGAAAAAAAATAATATATTCAGATAAATTTTCACTGTATTGTAACTATGCTGCTGCAGCTTCTTTTCTTTTTTTTTTTCAAAGCTCTGTTATTATTAAAGTATATTAGAGATTTTTTTTTATAAAATAGAAACGTACTAGGTATTACCGTAACACATTTTTTATGTCAAATAGAGTAAAGTGAAGTTCACGCATCAGACAGCAAATAGATCTTAACAAGATTTCAAACCAAATTCACAGTATGGAATAAACATGAAACTAGATGGGTGTTCTGGGGAACATGTGTGTTGCCTGTCAGTGCTGTGTCAGTATAACAAGGTGTTTTGGAGCCCAGATAAATGACCTTGCAAACTGCCTGCTAAGTTTTTGTGAAGAAAAAAAAGAGAGTATTTAACCCATATAATGACCTTCAGTGTGACCTTGACCTTTAAATTTAGTATCATGTCGATGTTGTCCATGAAAAGTATATACTGTAAGTTTGATGAGAAATATCAAGAAATGAGAAAAGTATAGCCAAACGTTAAGTTTTCCTGAAGAAAAAAATGAGTATTAACCCATTAATGACTTCAAGTGTGACCTTGACCTTATTTTAGGTATGAGTCATGTTGATGTTGTCATGGTTCGTGACGGACGGACGGGCCGGGACGACAAAGTGGTCCCTATGTATCGCATATTTCTTCAAAAAGACGACTCAAAAAAGTTCACAAAACATTTTCAATACTTCAAGATATGTTACCAAGGAAATAATCATGCTTCATTTAAATCCAAGTATCTCCTAGGTTATCTGTGAACCCTCTTTCAAAGGGAAAAAAATCAGGACCTTAAAATCCCATTTCCCACACAAAATTGTTCCATTAAAGGGACATACCACAATCTTGATGTTTTTAAAAACTCCATGGCGTCCCCGTTAGTATTTCTCTAAACTGCATTTGTTCAATCATTAATATTAATTGTTAGACTAGTTCAAAGGCAAATTGTTTTTACATATTATTGACTTTTGATAATATTGCACAAATAATATATTTAAAAATTTGGTAAATAATGAAGAAAATTGAAATCTCATTTTTTTTTATTTATTATAGGCAAGCAGTTTTAAAGTTAAAATGATGCAGGATAAATGAATGAGGAGCAAAAAAATGACGCAGGAACCGAAGCATTGTGGTGTAGTGGTAATAGCGTCTGCCTTGCATTCGGAGGTCGTGGGTTCGAGTCCCCTGACCGCGTCATACCAAAGACATTAAAAATGGAGTAGTCATGTAAATTGCCTGACAGAGCAAATAAGGGTAGTGCTACGACCGATTGACCAGTGTCCAGAATAATGTGGCTGGGTGGGGTGGGGGTATCATGTCCTACTACGGCGTGGTATTCCAGTGTGGCAGCACCTATAACTAGAACCATTGAGTTCGCGGCTTCAAGTAGATATATCATCCACATCACACAACAACACACAGATAAAAGTCCAGACATTGTGCCTATAATCGTCGGGTAGGACGCCTGTCGTAGGGTGGAGGGACTATAATCCTTAGAAATACACACACACACACAAATGACGCAGATAAATGAATTGAGGAGCAAATTATGAGTTTAAATAAGACCAGACTCTATTGTGCCCATCGCGGCAGGGATACCTTGTCGTGGTGTTAGTTGGCGGACGGTCTATACACCTTAGAACTACACACACACACACTTAAGAGTTTAAATAAACTCAGATTGCCATGTGTCCCTTTAATTCACAATAGAAGATTTTGCAGTATTTACAAGTGCAAGAAACAGTGGTTCACAAGTCAACACTTACAGAGCCCTGTTCCTGACCCAGAGCTGCATTCACCACTCCTTCAATATATACTCCTGGGGAGGGTGGGCTCCAGATCCCTTTATCAGGTTATAGGCTTCTGCTACGTCATCGGGAAATAAATAATCACATCATTTTAGCCTGCTATATGCCATTTATTTCCAAGACTCCATTGTAAGAATTGAATCATCACAGTATAGGTTATTTAGAGCATCCCGAGAGAGGGGATGGATACATAGGAAGCCGGGAACCGTGCCCTACTCTTATTATCGAATAGATTCCATGGTTCTTTAACGGTGCTCGGAGGATAGACCGATACACGGGACCGCCCGGTTTACGTCCGTCCCCATCCGACGGACGATCCATTTTAAGAGAAAAATAGCAGGAATGCAAATGCAATGTGTTTGTGTTTGTGTACATGCACAAGGATAAGTTTCCATAAAGAACACTGAAAAGCCTCTTTTTGGTTTAAAAGTATGTTATAAAAATATTAACAACACTACACAGTACACAACAGGATTTGCAATTAAAGATGAAATCCTTATCCAAGAGCCTTTTTATTCATAGAATTACATAAGAAGCGATATACAGCAAGACGCTCTAGTATTGCAGAGCAATATGCATTCCCTACAGGGCATTATTTCAGTAACAGTAACCTTGACCATAAATGCAAAAAAAAATAAAAATAAAAATAAATACAATCCCAAACTTGCTTTTCATGTAAGCCACTTACACACCAAGTTTCAGGCCAATGTCTCATTCCCAAGTTAATGAGCATTAACAGTTGTTTTATTTCTAGTAACAGTGAAATTGACCTTGAACCCATTGACCCCAAATGCAATCCCAAGCTTCCTTTTTTAAATAAGCTACCTACCCATAAAGTTTAATTCCAATATCTCATTCTTAACTAAAGTTTTTGAATGGACACCATTTTACTATTTTTAGTAACAGTGACCTTGACCCCAGTGGCCCCAATTGCAATCTCAAACTTGCTTTTCATATAAGCTACTTACCCACCAAGTTTCAGGCCAATATGTCATTCCTTACTGAAGTTATTTAGCGGAAACAATTTATCTATTTTTAGTAACAGTGACCTTGATCCCCGTGACTTCAAATGCAATCCCAAGCTTCCTGTTCATATAAGCTACCTACCCATAAAGTTGCATTCCAATATCTCATTCCTAACTAAAGTTATTGAGCGGAAGTCTTTTTCTATTTTTAGTAACAGAGTATTTTGAGTATTTTTTACAATTTCTGTTGCCACAGCAACCACAAATTTTGACATATCAATAAAACAAAATAATGTGCATGATCTCCTCACTCACTTTACAAACATTTTCATTAAATTATTTTAAGCATTTATTTTGTACCGAAAGATTCATATATTTTGTGTATTTTTACTATTTCCATTGCCATAGCAACCATATGTTTTGTCAAATCAACAAAATAAAATGCATAATCCCCTCATTGCTAAGTTTCATAAAAATATTTTCAATGCTTTTTTCATTGTCGCAGGATCCATATTTGTGGGACAGACTGACGGGGGGTGAAATCTAAAATCCCTCCGGTGACACACCGGTAGGGGACTAATACAATTAAGACAAGAGCTACTTGTATGAATTAAATGATGTTTTTAACAGCTCATCATTCTTTATTAAGAGCTGCCTAGATAGAGCGAAGGATACATAATTATATAAATCCGCCAACCTGCCCTACTCTTATTAACAAAGATTCCTATGGTTATTTAACGTGCTTGTACAACAGACGTCGCTATACAGGTATGTCTGGTAACGCCCCATCGGACAGAAAATGTTCGGGAAAAGTGTTTTGCCAAAAAACAAAATGACAAAACTCAGTGGCACTGGTGAGGCTTGAACCCGGGTCCTTCGATTTCATGTCCACTGTGCTATCCACTGGGCCATGCCAGCCCCCTACTACTTGTATGAAACTTCTATTAAATAAATGTTTCAAAGTTTTCCTTTAGGGCGGGGCATTTGTTAGTTGAGCATTCTCACCTTGTTTAAGATAGTAGATAACAAGGTTCAATCTAGCCTCTGGAATAACGTCAATCAAGGGAGGTAAGCACTGTAGAGCACCTTCACCGCTTCGGAACACAACCTGAAACACACACCAAGACACCCATGTAGGTCTGTATGGCTTAAATAATTTAAAATATAATATTACTTCAGTCTCATTATTGACTACCCACTTTTCTCCCGACATTTTGCTATCAACACAGATGTTGACCTTTAAATGCCCGATTTTGGGCAGTCGATACACCATTAATGAAACCGAGTACCAATTTGTGATTAATGTATGCATTTTTTAAACATAAGCTAATCCCAGTCTGAGTGACCGTAAACATAGTCCAGCAACCCTCCCTTGGTAACCGGTTTCCAATTACTTTTTCAGGTCAACCTTTTCGAAGGACCAAGTCGACTGGTACAAAGTGTGCATTATTAGTCTATTGGTACCCAAAGTCCCAATCATGACTGCAGGGTAATTTTAAATGATAAATGTATGTGTGTATTAGGTTTAACACACTTTCAATCTTTCAGTGATATCTTGTGTATACTTGTAGCAGTTAACTCTATGTTCAACTTCATTGTTCTGCCACACTAAAATACCATAATTCAAGACACATGAAATGATACCCCACCAAGTCATTATACATTATACTGACACCTGGTCGACTAGCCCCAGTACCACCCTCCATATACTGAACATCAAGCAAGGGAGCTACTAGTACCTTTTTTATTCAGTCTTTGTATGACCCGGCCTATGATTGAACCCACAACCACATGATTTCACAGTTTGTTTGTTTGTATGGTGTTTTACGTCACTTTCAACACCTGTAAGGTTATATATGACGGTCGATTTTTTGTGGTGGAGGCAGACCCCCCACATTTCCTGGGTAGAACCAGTACTGTACACCTCCCGCCATCCGTAAGAATCGACACGTCCTCACTTACAAGTCTTACTTGTAAGGTTATATATGACGGTCGATTTTTTGTGGTGGAGACAGACCACCCACTTTTCCTAGGTAGGACCAGTACTGTACACGCCATCGAGAATCGACACTTTCTCACTTACAAGTCGAGCTCCCAGTGAGAGGCGAAGGTTTACAATGCTTCGTCTTTAACCATTCAGCCACGGAGATGCCATACCACATGAAGGCGAGGCTGATGCTCTACCATTACACCACCACGGTGGTTGATAAATTAAATGGCTTTTCTGGCAAATGATATCAACTAATGAACATGACGAGTATTCATAAGATCAATGAATGCAGGAAATTATCATTATCTAAAATAATTGTACTAACCAGATTATGTTTGATGAGATCTCTGGCAAATAAGAATGATGGTGATGCCATGTCCTGTAGACTCTTCAACTCCGCCTGTAAAACATAGTTCACACATGACAATTGGCTGGTAAGTACTGAGTCTCATTACCTAGTTTATTAAATGGACTCTGAAGAGTACTGAACTATCTTAAGCAAACTACCATATGTTAACTGTTATTTATTACATTTCCATAGGTGAATCTTAGATTACAAGAAGATCGGTAGAACAAATGGATGCTCCCCGAAGTAGATTCTTTGTGGGAAAGAAGTTGTATCAGAAAGAGAAAAGGTACAACAACAATAAACTTATTTAGACCTGTGTATTAAAATATTAGTGTTTTTCTAGGACAAAGGTCAAGGTGTGTTGCCTGTCAGCACTTTGTTAGTATAACAAGATTTTTTGGACCCAGATAAATGACCTTGACAAACTAGCCTGACTAAGTTTTTGTGAAGAAAAAAATGAGTATTTTAACCCATATAATGACCTTCAATGTGACTTTGACCTTTATATTTTAGTATGGTCATGTCAATGTTGTCATGATGAGTATATATTGAAATATCAAGAAATGAGAAAGTTATAGCCAACGTTAAGTTTTCTTGTGACGGACGGACGACAAAGTGATCCTTCGAAAAGTCGACACAAAAATCTTTTTAATATTAACTAGAATGAATCTGAAGGCGCGCTATTGCAAAATACCCATGTTTTCTTCACACAGGTCAATTCCCTTTAACCCTGTATCCATTTTACATGTCATTGTTTTGATCGTTCTTTGATGCTCAGATCAGAAATAGTATTATTTATGCTTTTCTGTATTCATGAACGACACTGTAAATGAATAAAAAATGTTTAGGGTATTTGTGTATTTGAACTTTTGACCCCTATCACATGGTCTCATGGTGACCCTGGAGCAAATTATACTGATATTCCCAAAATCCCCACCCCCACAGTATATACACTGTAATCCCTTCATCAAAATGTTTGTTTGAGACATAATTAAACAAAAAATTGACTCCCTGTTAACCTCCACCCACCACCTACCCTCAAGTTTGGTTGAATTCCATTCAGCGGTTTAGGAGAAGATGCGGTAAAGGACGGACAGAGACAAACGGAGGAGATTTTAATATACTTTTTTTTTCAAAAACTTGGGTATAAAAATAAACTTTTCTGGAAAGCACACAATAAAGGGAACGTACCTCTGCAGCTTTGCCATTATACAGTCTGAAGTGGTTACATGCCTTCAGATTGAGCGCTATAGCACTGTCTGGGAACTGCTGTAGGTACACCGCTAACACTTCCTGTAAATCAGGTAATAAAAGTAAAGTTTTACATTACACAGTATTGTTTATTATTCATTTATGTAGTCTCGGGCTGAACCCTCAATGTGGAGTGGCTTTCCGATTGATATTAAAGTGCTGAAAAGTCAATTTCTCTTCACGTCAACAAAATGTAACAGAAGCCTAAGGCACTATAAATCTATTCTTTCCAATACACAAATATGTATCAGTGGCATATATACCGATAATTATAACATGTGGTTATGCCATCCATATCGATCAAGGAAACCAAGTTGCATGTAATGGGGAACAATTACATTATTAGAAATTTGTAGTTAATAATAAGATATTGTTGGTGCATTTGTTTCTGCAAGCATTTTTTTCTATAATTTTTAGACACAATTTAAAACGCAAATAAGTAATATATCAGGGAAGCAAACATTTTTAGTGGTAAATAAAAATACCGAACTTTTAAAACTGGTTAAGAAATAAAAAATTCACATGGCAAATGTTGTTTTTCCTTTAAAAATCTAAACACCCTGAAACTTTTATCGCAAAACACAAAGCTAACTATAATAATGTTATCTGAGATATTATAATTTTATGCTGCCCATCGAAAAGTATTTTGGCTGTAAAATATTTATTTCTCAACCGAAATTCAAAACTAAATTCTAGTACCAATGATATATGATTTATGTTCATGTAAATGCCGAAATTGTTTTGGCTGAAACTTGTGCCCCAAGCAATAGTTAAAGATAATTTCATGACAATTTCTAATTTTGTATAGGCAGCACACGCTTGTGAAAACTTCAAATAAAACAGTGTGACAATAAAGTTTCAGAGGTTAAATAACCTAGGGATGTAGACAATTGAATCACTATTAGAATACGTTTACACAATGCTGAATTATTCCCTTTAAAACCGTCTTATACACTGTATACAAACAAATTCATTATTACATTTCAGGGTTTCACAGAAAATTGTGAAAGCATGTAGTTTTGACGTTAAATGTCATAATCTGGGCAAGACGGGTGCATAAAACAGATACTATAATGACCCCAGCAACCAACCAGTCATCTGACCAATGAAACTTACCTGAGAAACATCATAGTAATCTAGTTTGTAGTAGCAGAGGGCAACATACACATTCAACGCCAGAAAATCTCTGAAAATTATAAGAAAAGCAACACTTGTAACTAAATTTCACGAAGTAAATAACTGATTTGACACTTGGGAAGCCAACACAATATTCAGTAATTGCTTGGTTTTTTTTACACAAAAACATGTACTACTCATCTGTTTTACAACAGTTATTTCTAAGTAACACACACACACACATGAAGCAATCACAGTTCAATCCTAGACAAGATACTGACTTGGATGGGGATGTAACTTGTCTGGACTAAGTGATTTCCCTAGTCACAGTATACCCTCTCTCTGTCAACTCAATGTCCAAGCCATAAGCTTTTTTAGTGAAGGATGGAACATTTGTTTAAATAAAATATTTAGCTGCTGAAGCATCATCAAGTAATTCTCTTTATCCCTTATAAAGCAATTTTCATTACCCATTTTATAGTAATTCTCTTTTATACCTGTTATATATCAATTCTCATTACCCATTTTATAGTAATTCTCTTTATCTGTTATATAGCAATTCTCCTTATCCATTATATAGCAATTCTCCTTATCCATTATATAGCAATTTTCTTTACCTGTTATATAGCAATTCTCATTACCCGTTATATAGTAATTATCATTACCCGTTATATAGCAATTCTCATTATCCATTATAAAGCAATTCTCTTTACTCCGTTATATAGAGTTTAATAACCAGTGTTTTTGAGATATGGGAAATATCTCCCGAGGTAGAGAAATGGCCCCGATATAAGAACGAGTGCGGAGCACGAGTTCTTATATCGGGGCCATTTCTCTAGCGAGGGAGATAGTTTCAGTATCTCAAAATCACAGGTTATTAAACTATATATTACATAATTTAAAATGATATTTTATTAATATTTCTAATGATTCACGCCTTTTTACACCAGTTTGCACGAGAACGCCAAGACGACGTTACGTCATACAAACAAAACAAGTGGAACCGGAACTCTTCGTTAATTTCCGTAATCGTTATTTCCTAGTGACGGAATCTGACGAAGACGTCCGTAAAACAATCAGAACGTCATTTGGCATTTCCGCCACTGACGGAAAAGGCCGAGCAATGTTCCGTACTGGGAAATATCTCCCACTGGGAGATATTTCCCAGTAGAGCAAACGAGTAGATATAGCTTTTCTATTCCCAGTATTTCCTATATAAATCAGAGACAATTATGTAATATATAGCAATTATCATTAATTGTTATATAGCAATTCTCTTTATCTGTTCTGTAGCAATTCTCATTACCCATTATATAGCAATTCTCTTTACCTATTATATAGTAATTATCATTACCGGTTATATAGCAATTCTCTTTATCTATTATATAGCAATTATCATTATCTGTTATATAGCAATTCTCTTTACCTATTATATAGCAATTATCATTATCTGTTATATAGCAATTCTCTTTACCTGCTATATATCAATTATCATTACTGTTCTTTAGCAATTCTCTTTACCCTGTTAAATAGTAATTCTCATTACCCATTTTATAGTAATTCTCTTTATCTGTTCTATAACAATTCTCATTATCCATTATATAGCAATTTTCTTTACCTATTATATAGCAATTCTCATTATCTATTATATAGCAATTCTCTTTACCTGTTATATATCAATTATCATTACCCGTTCCTTAGCAATTCTCTTTACCCTGTTAAATAGTAATTCTCATTACCTATTTTATAGTAATTCTCTTTATCTGTTCTATAGAAATTCTCATTATCCATTAAATAGCAATTTTCTTTACCCGTTATATAGTAATTCTCTTTACCCTGTTATATAGCTATTTATAGCAATTATCTTGACCCTGTTATATAGCAATTCCCTTACCTGTTATATAGCAATTCTCATTACCCATTTTATTGTAAGTCTCTTTATCCTGTTATATATCAATTCTCATTACCCATTAAATGATTTTTATAGCAATTCTCTTTATCTGTTATATAGCAATTATCATTATCCATTAAATAGCAATTTTCTTTACCCGTTATATAGTAATTCTCTTTACACTGTTATATAGCTATTTATAGCAATTATCTTGACCCTGTAATATAGCAATTCTCTTTACCTGTTATATAGCAATTCTCATTACCCATTTTATTGTAAGTCTCTTTATCCTGTTATATATCAATTCTCATTACCCATTAAATGATTTTATAGTAATTCTCTTTATCTGTTATATAGCAATTCTCTTTATCCTGTTATATAGCAATTCTCATTACCCATTTTGTAGTAATTCTTTTTACCTGTTATATAGCAATTCTCATTACCCATTTTATAGTACTTCTCTTTATCCTGTTATATATTAATTCTCATTAGCCATTAAATGATTTTATAGTAATTCTCTTTATCTGTTATATAGCAATTCTCTTTATCCTGTTATATAGCAATTCTCATTACCCATTTTGTAGTAATTCTTTTTACCTGTTATATAGCAATTCTCATTACCCATTTTATAGTACTTCTCTTTATCCTGTTATATATCAATTCTCATTAGCCATTAAATGATTTTATAGTAATTCTCTTTACCTGTTATATATAGCAATTCTCATTACCCATTTTATAGTAATTCTCTTTATCCTGTTATATATCAATTCTCATTACCCATTAAATGATTTTTATAGTAATTCTCTTTATCTGTTATATAGCAATTATCATTATCCATTATAGAGTAATTTTCTTTTTCCTGTTATATAGCAATTCTCCTTACCCTGTTATATAGCAATTCTCTTAACCCTGTTATATAGCAATTCTTCTTACCCCATTATATATTCTCATTACCTATTTTATAGTAATTCTCTTTATCTGTTCTATAGAAATTCTCATTATCCATTAAATAGCAATTTTCTTTACCCTTTATATAGTAATTCTCTTTACCCTGTTATATAGCTATTTATAGCAATTATCTTGACCCTGTTATATAGCAATTCTCTTTACCTGTTATATAGCAATTCTCATTACCCATTTTATTGTAAGTCTCTTTATCCTGTTATATATCAATTCTCATTACCCATTAAATGATTTTTATAGTAATTCTCTTTATCTGTTATATAGCAATTATCATTATCCATTAAATAGCAATTTTCTTTACCCGTTATATAGTAATTCTCTTTACCCTGTTATATAGCTATTTATAACAATTATCTTGACCCTGTTATATAGCAATTCTCTTTACCTGGTCTATAGCAATTCTCTTTACTTGCTATACAGCAATTCTCTTTACCTGGTCTATAACAATTCTCTTTACCTGCTATACAGCAATTCTCTATAGTAATTCTCTTTACCTGTTATCCAGCAATATTCTCTTGTATATATCTATTGCCTCCTGATAATGACTTCTAAGATAATGGATTGAGGCTAGTGACAGCTGGTCCTCCACGATATCCTGTAGATTACCATGATATCCCATCAGCCTCTTCTCATCGTTGAACTTGTGAGAGAGGTGAAATGAAAGTCGGTTTTGTAAAAGGCTTCTGGGACCTGTAAATATAACATGTCGAGCAAAAATCATTTTGCTGAAGTTTTGAGTAACCTGTAACATAACATGTCAGAGTGCTGTAGAACAAAAGTCAGTTTGGAAAAAAGCTTTCAGGCCCTATAGAATAATTTGTCAAAGTCCAGTTAAACAAAGCCATTTTTGTAGCATGTTTTTGGACCATGTAAAATAACATTTTTAACTGCTGAAGCGGGCTGTGGCCAAGCGGTAGAGATTCCGCCTCGCATGCGGGAGTTCTTGGGGTCAATGACCAGACAGGGCATACCAAAGACTTCATAAAAATGGTACTAGTTTCTCTTTTGCTTGAAATTCAGTACATAAAGGGTAGTTCTAGGATGGGTCAGGACGGTGTCCGTATAAAGAGACTGGATAGGATATTATGTCACGTGTCTACAGCATAGTATTCCAGTCTAGCAATACTATGAAGCTGAGCACTAAACTCACTGCTAGTAGACACCGTCGTGATATGACTGAAATATGGTTAAAAGCTATGTTAAACCTATTATACATACATTCTATAAGGGTTTGATAGGAAGCACTCTAACTGCACTATTTAGGGTTAATTATAACAAGCAAATTCGATGAATTGATATCCCCGCCGAATGATGTATTATACTCAAGTGGCAGAAATGTGTTCGGATCTTTTTAAATTAGTATAAATCATGACCTTGAGCCTTCATAAATTCGAATATCTACTAGATAGTATTTTTGAAATTCATCACCATAGTAAATTTGAAAAAAATATGTACCATTTTAAGGCATTGACTTTTATAGTGGGACTAAAGGGCTGGACTGGGTGTAATATTAGCAGGTGAGTATAATTTAGTAATAAAATTAATGTAATATACAAGAAATGTAGAAACATATATCAATGATTACTTTTTAATTACCTGGCCATGTGATATTTATCAATCAGATTACTTCATCTCATTACTACGCCTACTATCAGATGATCTTGTTATTTCAGGGGGAGGGATGTATTTGGCTCAAGTTTGGCTAGCTTTAAAATAAATCAAACTTTCATTAATATAAACACTCAAACCAAGTTTGACATGTGACCCAGGGGCAGAGCCAACTTTGACCCCAGTGTCACCATTTGAACGAAATTGGTAGAGGACCATAAGCTGAGTGTAAATACAAAATATTAAACTGATGACTCTTTTAGTTTCAGAGAAGAAGATGTTTTAAGGTTTTCCCGATATAAGTCTATGTAAAAAGAAGATTATAAGTTTTTCTCTATATATAAGGCTATGTAAAACTGCGACCCCTGGGGCGTGGCCAAATTTGACCCCAGGGTCACCTCTGAACAGAACTGGTAGAGGATCCATCAGCTGATAATAAACAAAAACTATTAAACCTTTATCTCTTATAGTTTCAGAGAAGATTTTTGAAGTTCTTCCTTATAACTGTATGTAAAACTGATCCAACAAGGGTACCTAAGCTCCCCATTAAAGAAAAAATGAACCCATGAACCTAAGCTTCTTATGAGAAAAATAATAATAATGAATAATTAACAAGAAGCCCAAGAGGGCCTGTGGATGCTCTACTGCCTAAACATAAAGTTTATGTATAAAATCATTCAACCGGAACAATGCGAGCTATTCGCAACTAGGCTTGGTACTGATCATCCCTGCCAAGTTTTGTTAGAATCCAGCCAGATGTTCAGGAGAACTAGTCTGAACAAAGTTAGTGTATTAAAGCCTTTAAGGAGTCATAACTCTGCCAAAATTCAATGTCATTCAACCAGAACACGGCAATGGAAGGGGCAACTAGGCTTGATACTGATCATCCTTGTCAAGTTTCGTTGAAATCCAGCCAGGGGTTCAGGAAAATTAGCCCGGAAAATGTTTGTGTATCAAAAACCTTTAAAGGGCCATAACTCTGCCAAAAATCTGTAAACTGGAACGCAACAATGATATGCACAACTAGGCTTGGTGCTAATCATCCCTGTAAAGTTTCGTTGAAATCTGGTGAGGGGTTCAGGAGAACTAGTCCAGACAAAGTTTGTGTAATAAAACCTTTAAAGGACCATAACTCTGCCAAAAATCATTCAACCGGAACATGGCGAAGATTTGCACAACTAGACCTGGAACTGATCAAATCTAAAAAGTTTTGTCTAAATCCGGCCAGGGGTTCAGGAGAACTAGTCAGGACAAAATGTGTGTATTAAAACCTTTAAAGGGACATAACTCCGCCAAAATCATTCAACCAGAAAACGGTGACGAAAACTAGGCTTGGTACTGATCATCCCTGAAATGTTTCACTGAAATCCGTCCAAATGAAGGCCCTTTCGACTTAATGAGGCCAAAATATAGCATATTGCAGAAAATCAAGGGCTATAACTCCTGTGTAAATGGTCCAACCTGGCTGTTTTTCAAATTTTTTCAGAGCTTTCATTGATATTAACAATCTGGTAAAGTTTGGTAAAGATCGGATGAAAAATGAAGGCCCTATCATCTTAACAAGGCAAAATATAGCATTTTTAAATAAATCAAGGGCCATAACTCCGCTGTTACTGGTTAAAACAAAATATATATATATAAAACAAAAATGGAAAAAAAAAAGAATAAAAAAACAAGAGGTCAATGACCTTGAAGCTCTACTGATTGATTTTGATTTCAGGAAGTAGTCGCTACAAACTTGTTTTTTGAAAATTTATTTTTAGCCGTGGCGGCCATCTTGAATTTCCGGCCGACCTGAAATTTTGCTAGGATCAATTAGACATCAAGAGCAACATTCCTGTGAAGTCTCATGAAAATCTGTCAAGTAGTTTCAGAGGAGTAGTCGCTACAAGTTTTCATTATATAACTCTATGTAAACAAAGATGGCCGCTGGCAGCCATGTTTAACGCCGAATCAAAACGATTTTCGACAAGGACCAACATCATGTCATGCTGATCATTTTAGAAAAAGTCCCATGTCAATATCACTTATAGTTTTCAAGAAGTAGTCGCTACAAACTTGTATTTTGAAAATCTATTTTAGCCATGGTGGCCATCTTGAATTTCCGGCCAACCTGAAATTTTGCTAGAATCAATTAGACATTAAGAGCAACATTCCTGTGAAGTTTCATGAAAATCCGCCAAGTAGTTTCAGAGGAGTAGTCGCTACAAGTTTTTACTATATAATTCTATGTTAACAAAGATGGCCGCTGGCAGCCATGTTTAACGTCGAATCAAAACGATTTTTGACAAGGACCAACATCATGTCATGCTGATCATTTTAGAAAAAGTCCCATATCAATATCACTTATAGTTTTCAAGAAGTAGTCGCTACAAACTTGTATTTTGAAAATCTAGTTTTAGCCGTGGCAGCCATCTTGAATTTCCGGCCGACCTGAAATTTTGCTAGGATCAATTAGACATCAAGAGCAACATTCCTGTGAAGTCTCATGAATATCCGTCAAGTAGTTTCAGAGGAGTAGTCGCTACAAGTTTTCATTATATAACTATATGTAAACAAAGATGGCCGCTGACAGCCATGTTTAACATCGAATCAAAACGATTTTTGACAAGGACCAACATCATGTCATGCTGATCATTTTAGAAAAAGTCCCATATCAATATCACTTATAGTTTTCAAGAAGTAGTCGCTACAAACTTGTATTTTGAAAATCTATTTTTAGCCATGGCGGCCATCTTGAATTTCCGGCCAACCTGAAATTTTGCTAGAATCAATTAGACATTAAGAGCAACATTCCTGTAAAGTTTAATGAAAATCCGCCAAGTAGTTTCAGAGGAGTAGTCGCTACAAGTTTTTACTATATAATTCTATGTTAACAAAGATGGCCACTGGTAGCCATGTTTCACGTCGAATCAAAACGATTTTTGACAAGGACCAACATCATGTCATGCTGATCATTTTAGAAAAAGTGCCATGTCAATATCACTTATAGTTTTCAAGAAGTAGTCGCTACAAACTTGTATTTTGAAAATCTAGTTTTAGCTGTGACGGCCATCTTAAATTTCCGGCCGACCTGAAATTTTGCTAGGATCAATTAGACATCAAGAGCAACATTCCTGTGAAGTTTCATGAAAATCCGTCAAGTAGTTTCAGAGGAGTAGTCGCTACAAGTTTTCATTATATAACTCTATGTAAACAAAGATGGCCGCTGGCAGCCATGTTTAACGCCAAATCAAAACGATTTTCGACAAGGACCAACATCATGTCATGCTGATCATTTTAGAAAAAGTCCCATGTCAATATCACTTATAGTTTTCAAAAAGTAGTCGCTACAAACTTGTATTTTAAAAATCTATTTTTAGCTTTGGTGGCCATCTTGGATTTCACATCAACATGAATTTTTGCTAGGATCAACTAGACTTCATGGGCAACATTTCTGTAAAGTTTCATGAATATCTATCCAGTAGTTTCAGAGGAGTAGTCGCTACAAATAAAAGTTTATGGACAGACAGACGGACGCCGCACCACGGCATAAGCTCTGCTGATCTCTGATCAGTCGAGCTAAAAAATGAGAAAATGAAGAAATTTCTTTTTAAATAAAAACTCAAAACAAAAATGAAAAAAAATGAAGAAAAAATATTTAAAAAAAATAATTAAACGAAATGACATAATAAAAAAAAAAGGTCAAAAAATCTGGTAAACTTTGGTAAAGAAGATGAAAAATGAAGGCCCTATCATATTAACGAGGCAATATATAGCATTTTTAACACAAGAGGCCCAAGAGGGCCTGTGGACGCTCTACTGGCTTACATGGCTCTTATAACATCAATGAAGTGAGTGACTGCCATTTACGTTTTTTTGAAAGTTTCGGGCAAAAAACAGCTTTTGAACTAAATCAAGGGCCATAACTAAAGAATCTGTTAAAGTTTGGTAAAGATCAGATGAAAAATGAAGGCCCTACCATATTAAGACTGGTCCAACATAGAGCTAAAAATACAAAAAAAAAAAAAAAAAAAAAAAAAAAAAAAAAAAAAAAAAAAAAAAATAATAAAAAAAAATAGAAATAAAAAATAATAATCATTCAAAAAAATCAAATATAAAAAAAATAAAAAATTAACAAAATAAAAAATTATAACGAATAAAAAATATATATATATAAAATTCCAAAAAAAAAATAAAAAAAAAAAAAAATAAAAAATAAAAAAAATAAATAAAAAATTAAATAAAAAATAAAAAATAAATAAAATAAAATGAAATAATAAAAAAGAAAGTAATAAAATGTGGTAAAGTTTGGCAAAGATCAGATGCAAAATGAGGCCCTATCGTATGACGAGGCAAATTATAGCATTTTTAACAAAATCAAGGGCCATAACTTCGCTGTTACTGGTCCGATCTGGCTGGTTTTCGAACTTGACCGAGCTTTCATTGACATTAACAATCTGATAAAGTTTAGTAAAGATCGGATGTACAATGAAGCCCCTATCGTCTTAACGAGGCAAAATATACCATTTTTAACTAAATAAAGGGCCATAACTCCGCTGTTACTATTCCGATATGTCTGGTTTTCGAACTTATCCGAGCATTCATTAATATTAACAATCTGATAAAGTTTGGTAAAGATCGGATGAACAATGAAGACCCTATCGTCTTAACGAGGCAAAATATAGCATTTTTAACTAAATCAAGGGCCATAACTCCGTTGTTACTAGTCCGATATGGCTGATTTTCGAACTTGTCTGAGCTTTCATTGATATTAACAATGTGGTAAAGTCTGGTAAAGATAGGATGAAAAATGAAGGCCCTATCGTCTTAACGAGGCAAAATATAGCATTTTTAACTAAATCAAGGGCCATAACTCCGCTGTTACTTGGCCGATCTGACTGGTTTTCGAACTCATCCGAGCTTTCATTGATATTAACAACCTGTTAAAGTTTGGTAAAGATTGGATGAAAAATGAAGGCCCTATCGTCTTAACGAGACAAAAGTTAACAACAGACGACGGACGACGGACGACGGACAACTCGGCATCCCATAAGCTCTGCTGGCCTTTGGCCAGTAGAGCTAAAAATCAAGGGCCATAAGTCCTCTGCTACTGGTCCGATCTGGCTGGTTTTCGAACTTGTCCGAGCTTCATTGATATTAACAATCTGGTAAAGTTTGGTAAAGATTGGATGAAAAATGAAGATCCTATCGTCTTAACGAGGCAAAATATAGCATTTTTAACTAATCAAGGGCCGTAACTCCGCAGTTACTGGTCCGATCTGACTAGTTTTTCAAACTTGTTCGAGCTTTCATTGACATTAACAATCAAGAAAAGTTTGGTAAAGATTGGATGAAAAATGAAGGCACTATCTTCTTAACGAGGCAAAATATAACATTTTTAACTAAATCAAGGGCCATAACTCCACTGTTACTGGTCCGATCTGGCTGGTTTTCGAAATTATCCGAGCTTTCATTGATATTAACAATCTGTTAAAGTTTGGTAAAGATCGAACGGAAAAAGAAGGCCATATAGTCTATCACGAGGCAAAATATAGCATTTTTAACTAAATCAAGGGCCATAACTCTGCTGTTTACTGGTCCGATCTGGCTGGTTTTCAAACTTGTCCGAACTTCCATTGATATTAACAATCTGGTAAAGTTTGGTAAAGATCGGATGGAAAATGAAGACCCTATCATCTTAACGAGGCAAAATATAGCGTTTTAACTAATTCAAGGGCAATAACTCCGCTGTTACTGGTCCGATCTGGCTGGTTTTCAAACTTGTCCGAGCTTTCATTGATATTAACAATCTGTTAAAGTTTGGTAAAGATCGGATGAAAAATGAAGGCCCTATCGTCTTAACGAGGTAAAAGTTAACAGACGGACGACGGACAACTCGCCATCCTAAAAATTAAAACTAGATTTTGATCAGAACCTGATCAAACATGGGCTTTCCTTGTCATGCTTAACATGTAAAATCATACTCAATGACGTCATGACGTCACAATGGTCAGTGATGATAAAGACAATGACCTTGATTGATTTACTGTAAAACTGACGGAGAAAAGTAAGAAAAAAAACAAAAAAAATAATTTATGCAAAATCGTTATTAAATATGAAAAAACATGCAAGTTTTACTGCGCAGGCTTAAAAGATGCGTGGTGGACTTAAAAAAATAAAATAAATAAAAAAACCTTAGACACTGTGTTTGTTGGTGACGTCAGGTAAACAACTTTGTCACATAACACAACACGTGACCAACCTAAACATTCTTACCATCCGCAGTATGATGTTGCACAACAAGCGATAAAGCCGAAAAAGTAAACCATCCGCAGTATGATATTGCGCAACACGTGGTAACGAGAAACAGTTATAACAAGAATTTATAGTTATATCATACTGGATGACGTCATGACATCACAATGATCAGTGACGTTAAAGACAATGACCGTGATTGATTTACAGGCTTCTGGTCGAAACTGCACAAAAATGACTATTTATGACTTAAGACGTCACAGGCCGACGTCACATTTAATGATGTCATTTTATATTCTTGCACAACTAGACCCTGAACTGTACAATCTGTGAAAGTTTCATTCAAATCCAATCGTAAATGCACAAGCTACAGTGATAACAAGATTTGCCTATAAATGCCAGCGGTGGCCATCTTGGATGACGTCATCCCCCCAAAAGCTTCGGGGCACTATTCCAGCCTGAGCTCTACTAATGTGTTGACATGATGCGACCAATATTTCTATGAAAAGTCGAGCTAAGAAGAATAAGAATAAACAGAACAAAAACAAAACGTCTTTCCACTGAAAGGTGGAAAGCCCTAAATAACTCTATGTAAAACTGATCACACAAGGGCCCCTAAGCTCTGAACCAAGGTTTCTTATGAGAAAAAAAAGTTCTTCTTTTTTTTTTTAGAAAAATTTAACCCATGAACCAAGGTTTCTCATTCTGGAAATAATTTTAAAAAAAAGAAGAAGAAAAATATGCCTCCTGTGAGATTTGAACCCACGGCCTGAATAATTCAAGGGGACATTTATCAATTTAAGGGCAATAACTCCGGCGTTACTAAGACGATTCCGAAAGAAATTTTGCCGCGTCACATCCGACTACTGGGATAAATATTATAATGAAGTTTAATGAAAATCAAATAAGCGGTTATCAAGATATGGCTGTGGATGGACAGAATTAAGCAATGTTTATCAATTAAAGGGCAACAACTCCGGCGTTACAAGGACGATTCCGAAATAAATTTGCCGCTTTACATCCCACTATTGGGATAAACATTATAATGAAGTTTAATGAAAATCAAATAAGCGGTTATCAAGATATGGCTGTGGACTGACAGAATTAAGCACTTTTTAGCAATTAAAGGGCAATAACTCCGGCATTACTGGGCGATTCCGGAAAAAAATAGCTGCTTGTCATCCCACTATCAGGATAAACATTATTACGTGTAATGAAAATCCAACTTGTATAGTTATGAAGACATGGCTCCGGACGAACGGACGAACAACGCCAAATTAATATCCCTCCGCCTTCGGCAGGGGATAATAAAATTTAAAAGAACACATGGCGTCATTATTCATTTGGCACATTGAACATCTAGGGAACATAATCATCTCGCTAAAGCTGTCAACAGACATTAACATACAATGACATGCATTGTTTTCAATATATACACAACTAGACAATAAAATGCTTAAAATCTAGACCTGGGTAGATGGTGTTTTATTTACTGTTATTCTCCCAAAATAAACCACAATAATCTCTAGGACAAGGGTACATTTTACAAGAAAATTGGCACTAAAGATGAGTCAATTTTGCCATCTTCAGTTACAGGCCAAAACAATACCTATAGCCATGTACCTTCAGTGTGTTTTTTAAACACTATTTTTATGTGTGAATCATAATTTGCAAATCAGCACGTCTTTAAAAGTGTTTATACTTGTATTAGGCCAAACAAAATAATATGTGTGGTTCAGGTAACACTGGCCAAAAAAATAGGGTAGGTAGATAGGCTTTTTTTTCTTCTCAATAATGAATTCAATTCTGATAATGAATTTAATATGTTAAATTACTATACCTTGAGTTCGATTTTTTGCATTATCAAGATTTTTTTTTTTTTAAATTTTTGCATAAAAAGTTTTCGGGTCAGCCCCTTAAAATAGGGTCGGTCGAGTTACCTGAACCAAACCTATTTTTTTATGGGGCCTTACCAATTAATGCATATTTTATACGCCCTTTTTCAACATGAGAAACATCACTTGCTTCATTAAAGGGACAATGTCCGTAACTTTAAGCTTATAAAACACAGAATAATTACGTTGATAAACATTCCACAGCTATCATTATTGAATATTTACTATACAGAAGCAAGATGTCTTGATGGAATTCAATAGCGATACCAAAAAAAAAGTTCCGCTGCCACTAAAATTACACTCATGGGTAATACTAGACAACCAATTGAGATAGACAGATAAGTGATTTAACACAAGACTTTATAATGCGGTCCCAGCAATGCTACAAACAATAATAAAACCTTCATGCTTTTATTACTACAGATTGGGTTTATGCTCAAGTTTTCATGTACACAATTCACTGAATAAAAATCAAATAGTTATTTGCTTATGCTCAATATATACTTTACTTTTGGAAATTGTCCCTTTAAATATATGAATTATTTATAAGTTTAACAAATACCAGCAGGAGGCAATATTTTCACACACATTAATGAAATATTTACCTTTAGAACAGTTCTCATCAGCCTCTGGATACATGCCTAGGAAAAAGTAAGTACAGCCCAGGTTGGTGTATACATCTGGATGGCAGTTACCCTTGCTTGTAATCCGTAGATATTCCTAAAATACCAGTATTTGACAACTGAAGTGAACTGAATTGGATTTTATAGTCACATCAACAGCTAATGTCATATGGCGACTTTCCAGCTTCCATAGGTGGAGGAAGATCCCAAGGTGCCCATCCGGGCAATTTTGTGCACGGGTGAGCACCTGGGTATAACCCCTGACGTTCCGAAAGCCAGCTGGATAGCCTCCTCACATAAATATTCTTAGGCCCATGAGGGATCGAACCCACAGCAGTGAGGGGCGAGTGAGTTCAAGTCAAGACTCTAACCGCTCGGTCACAGACGCCCCTCAATATTTGACAAAGTTTTTCTATATACGTCTATGTTAAACACGTGAAATCTATATATTCATTACAAACTTGGAATCCTGTGATGGGACCATTTTTGATCACGGTGTCTTTATTTGAACAATTTTTTTTAGGTATCTAGTGATCATTTCTGAGGAACAACTTTCAAAATATGTTCAGCAGTTCTTGAGAAGTTTGACGATTTTGAAGGATTGGTAATGGTAGCCATTATGGATATTATTTTCACCTAAGTTAAACAAACTTAAGACATTGGCCTAATGATCACCGTGTGAATGGACGGATGACAGACAAAATGTGGTCAAATGTGGCTGCGAGAGATAAGTAGTTTCAAAATTAATCATCTAAAAATGTGACCTGTGAGCGATGAGGTAGTTTGTAATCAACTTAAACATGTGATCTTCCAGAGCTCAAGCAGTTTTGAAATTAACTAAAACTGTGGCCATGAGAGATCTAGTAGTTTCCTCATTAGTTCGAGGAATTTACTTTTGGCTACAATCACAGAATCATTTTTTTATTTAAGAAGTGAACACAGAGAATATTTACCTCCATGGCTCTCTTGTAATCGGCAAGATGAAACGCACAATAGGCAATCCACAGGTCTGTGTCTTGGTCACCCTTGCCACTGTTTCTGTTAAACTGTAATATAGAAACAGTACAGTTGTGTTTGTTTGTATGGTGTTTTACGTCATTTTCAGCACATGTCAGGTTATATATGACGGTTGATTTTTTGTGGTGGAGGCAGACCACCCACTTTTCCTGGGTAGAACCAGTACTGTAAACCTCCCGCCATCTGTAAGAATTGACATTTCCTCACTTACAAGTCGAGCTCCCAGTGGGATTCGAAGGTTTACAAC
Source organism: Cyrtodaria siliqua (assembly GCA_037043455.1). Classification (NCBI taxonomy): domain Eukaryota; kingdom Metazoa; phylum Mollusca; class Bivalvia; order Adapedonta; family Hiatellidae; genus Cyrtodaria; species Cyrtodaria siliqua. The sequence continues at coordinate 263,780 of JAWPHD010000272.1, read as the reverse complement.
GCAGCGTCGTTAACCATTCGGCCACGGAGTACAATTATGTTCAAATGTAAATTTATCAGAATGTTAAAAAATAACTAAGTCACAAAATCTGTAAAGATTTTTTTTATTATTATTTAGAAGTAGTATTTGCACGCTTTTAATATATAACTCCATGGAAACAAAGATGTCCTCTGGCAGCCATGTTTAATGTTATAAATGATATCATATATACATGTATATAATAACATGCAGTATAATTATAACAATAGTTTATTTTAATGTTCCACCACAAAACTGGTGTCTGTCTGTCCATTATGAAAATCTTAAATTCAAGTTTTTATGAGACGTACAGTGTTAAGAGGGGCATCCTTGAAGCGTGAACACATTTTCTAGTTTTAAGATTAAGATACAAGTATTTTTAGTTTAAAAATGAAAACAGTATGTAATTGTTCATGATATATTTTTTTTCTTACAAAAAAATCCTGTCATATATAAGTGATAAATATTTGTGTAACATACCTCTAACAATGTTATCGCTCCAGTATAATCTCTTTTTTCCAGAATTTCTTCAAGTTTTGGGAGCTTTTTCTTCTTTTTGTTTTCCTTTGCAGGTGTTGACGAGCCAGGCCCAATGGCCGGCTTTTGGCGTGAGAGCATCTAAATATTAATATTTGCAAAATGATTATAGTGCATTATAAATAAATATAAAAAAAATATGTCTAAGACCCAAATATCTTTTTTCATCCATAGATTAGTGCTTTTAATTTTGGATGAATGTGTAATTATCATTTAAACAAACTACACATGAACAACTATAAATTAAAATATTTATATTTAAATGCAATACAGTATTCTATTTAACGTTCTAACATGACCGCCGCAGTCTTTCATATACACAAAGAAGAGAGACAGCTGTATGTTATTCTACGATAAAATATAGCTGTTCCATTAATTCCCCGCGTATATTGGAAGCGCACGTTACATGACGTCACTTGGTAAATATACGTCACGAAGACAAACTCAACAGTAATTTTAATGAAATGTTAATTACAACAAACTTGCCATGCTCCCAAACCATGCACACCCCCGATATAAACCCATCATATTCATCAGTACACATATAACTTTAATAAGCATCTTGAACAAGCTGAGAATGTTTTATGTCATAAAGCGCAAGCTATATGACGTAAGCAATGACTTAATTGTTTGTCACGTGACTACTAGTGTACTGAAACGCAGAACTTTGCATACGGGGGCGCCCAATGGAACAGCCTGTAAATATAGCAGCCTGATTACCTTGACCTCCGAGATAATATATAGTGCCCCAACAATAGCGTAAACAATTGTTGTGTTAGAATCGAAATAATAAATACGTACCTGTATTTTATCGGATGCACTCGTGATTTAATTACTACGCATCCAAACTCCTAGCTGTATTTTATTCACCGATAAAACACAGGTACATATTTATTATTTCTTAATTAAAATGTTGAGGTGTCAGTGCAGAGTTTCAATAAGCTTTCAAATGCAAAACTGGAAAAGCATAATCAGCCTGAAAACATACTTATACTGCTGCTTATATACATCATAGACCTACATACATATATAGGTCTATGTATACGTTATATAAATAGTGCACCACAGTAACGGTGACAGTGAATATGGTCAACCTGAGGCAAAAAAATGATGTCGAACATGGGAAAGCAAAGATTCCATAGGTAGGCTAGTGCTAGGATTTTAAATCCTTTAGCCGATCTGTCTAAAGACCTAACATTTCTTTAGCTAAATGAAAATGTCTTTAGCCAAACTTAGCGAAGATGTTTTGAAAAAAAAACAGAAGGCGATAAAAAATTAATCTTTCTGGGCCGACCATAAAAAATTGTTGGTTTGCTGTTTCCCTACCTACCCACCAAAAAGGGCCCTACCCAAAACTTTTTATAGCAATTCTTTAACATTTTATTTATTTTTTTACTTTGTTTTTAGTATATTTTTCTTTAATTTCTTACGGTTTTTTACTGTCTTTGGCAAAAAAAATAATTCACCTATACCTACCTACCCACTTATAAAATCCTGGGTCGGGAAACAGCAAACAAATATATTTTTAAGGATGGCCCATAGATAATCCTGCATTTGCGTACATTTAATTAACTACTGAGGCCAAATAAAATTATATGTGTGGTTCCTACTACATGCTAAAAAAAAACTAGGGTAGGTATGGAGGGAAAATATTTTATTTGATATATTTGCAGTTTTTTTCACTCAATACTCTTAAAACCTACTAAATTACATTGAATATGTATTTGTTGATATCAGATACAGAACAGATACTCACTCTCCTTTGCATCGGTTATAAATTACTGACAAGTACAAATTATTTTGTTATAAATGAGTAAATAAACACTTAACATATCATTAATATATTTTTCTTTAAATTATTACTGTATAGACTCGACAAACTAAGACCAGTGAGAGACGCATTTTAGAATGTCCAAACTGCTGAACAATGGGCTTTGCCTTTCAGAATGTCCAAAATTGGAAGTGATATTGGAATTTGAAATCAGGGTTTCCGCATCCCACCCAGCCCCACCAGACAAAATCGGTCGGAAATTCGAATTTCGTCAAACGGCCAATGGTTGGCGGTTCAATACCTTTTGCCTATGGCAAACTGGCGAATGCTTAGCGTGAGCTTGTCATAGGAATCTATTTGATGGTAAAAGATGGGACTTAGATCCCAAATTACTATGCATTCTTCCGCTCTTCCTGGATATCCCAAATTACTATGCATTCTTCCGCTCTTTCTGGGGCAGTCGAAATAACCTATAATGTGTTGATGAAACGTTAAACAACACAACATATAAATATACCCCACCCACTATCTTTCCATTATCAAAAAGATAAATATTTATAATTTGCGATATTTCCAGTTAGTTCATATTTTAAAACATATTGTATTTTGTTTATTCATTTACCATATTGATGCCTGTTGATGATAAAACCTTCCAAAATCAATGCTGTTTGGTATTTATAAATATTTTCTACAAGACAAGACAGCTTGCTTTTTCGGTTGTTTGGAATGCAACGGTCTGGTTCCTGGCTCTTCTTCACTACCGAAGAAAGATGTTCCAAAAATGGAGAACCAGTTATTTTTAGCGCGTGCGCATTACTTTCTTTTATTATGCAAAAGAGATGCAAAGAACAACAAGTAAAAACAATAATACTTTTTGAGACAAAGGACATTATATTACCCACAATATTACCCACAATATTATCCCCACGATATACATTGGACAGCTAATATGAGACTCCTAAGTAACTGTAAACTGTTGCAGCATAAAAGAACACAGATCAGAATGTAAAGCTTCGGTTGACTATGTCAAGCCAAGGCTGAAATAAACTACATTAATAAAATCATCCAAGATGGGTTAGATCAGAACATTGATATACAGGTAGATCTATGATCAGAATAATACGAAGACCTTCTTGAAATATGTGAAGTCAAAAAAATAAGACAACATCGACATCTCACCACTCAAAAAGAGTGGCCAGCTCGTAAATGACACGAAAGGAAAAGCAGCAATACCAGTGAATTCTTAATGACCAAAACAGGTATGAGTTACTTTAGGTACGAGTTGTCTCGGGTACGAGTTGTTTCGCATCCCCTCTCAGCACTAATTATAATTATCGCACCACAATGAGCGGAGAAACTCTTAAACAGTATTAAATGTTTCAAAGGCTTCGGCACCTGTTAACATCGCCAAAATAATGTTAAAGACTTGCGCTAGCCAGCTTGCAGAGGGTTATATTGCAGAAATGAGTGGCGAATTATCAACAGAATGGTTAAACGCATTTTTAAGAAAGGAGAAGTCCATGCGGCGAAGAACTATAGACCAGTGTCACTTACCTCCGTAGCATGTAAGATAGTATAACATATCATCTGTAAACACATCTTGCACCATTTCGAACGCAACAACATACTCACTAAATTAAACCATGCCTTCAGATTTGGATTCTCCAGTGAGACACAACTTTTGAATGAATGAATGGTGTTTTACGGCAGGTCGACACATAAATAGGTCATACTGTGCGCAAAACTACGGAGCCCCGCAGGTGACATGCAGAAAAAATAATTTAAAGCGTTCGCACGCTCTACTACAGCGTTCGCACGCTCTAGTAGTACAGCGTGCGAACGCTCTAGCTACAGCGTGCGAACGCTCTAGTAGAGCGTGCGAACGCTGTAGTACAGCGTGCGAACGCTCTAGCTACAGTGTGCGAACGCTCTAGCAGAGCGTGCGAACGCTGTAGTAGAGTGTGCTTTCGCACGCTCTAGTAGAGCGTTCGCACGCTGTAGCTAGAGCGTTCGCACGCTGTAGCTAGAGCGTTCGCACGCTGTAATAGAGCGTGCGACAGAAATATAGTGACATAATTACAAAGATCATGGTATTAAAGAAACTAACCCTAGGATTTTTTTATAGGATTAACCCCTAGGATTTCCAATGTACAATACCCAATATTTAAAAGATTTACATAATTAGGAATTAGGAATTAGGAATTATGAAGTGAAATAACAGTTAGTCAAATGGGCCGACGTAGATACGAGTACATGCAGTTATACTGTTATGTTAAGTTAATATATCATGGTGGTCCATGAAAGAACTTATTGAATTATAGTTCAATATAGGTTTGTCTTATAAAGACATATTGAGTGTTCTTGCATTTGAACACAATGCTAGAGCGTGCGAACGTTCTAGCTACAGCGTGCGAACGCTCTAGCTACAGCGTGCGAACGCTCTACTACAGCGTGCGAACGCACTAGATACAGCGTGCGAACGCTCTACTACAGCGTGCGAACGCTTTAAATTATTTTTTCTACATGTCACCTGCGGGGCTCCGTACAAAACTGATGAAAGATGAACAAATAAAGTAGTAATTAAAAGTCAATGTAAATATATAAAGATAAAACTATTTACAAATAAGGGATGATATGGTAGTAATATAAACTGTATATATAAATCCACAAATGCCCGTCAACGGGTATATAAACAAGTAAATATATATAAGAACATATTATAATAATTTATATAGTCTGATTTCTTTCAGAAAGTCTAAAACAAGACTAAAATCTATAGTATCAAATAACTCTTTTATAGTATTATCATTGTAATACCTTTGACGCATAGAATCAACAAAGTCTACACATTCCAACAAGATGTGTTTGACCGTCAACTGTGCAAAGCAGGGTATACATTCTGGTAATTGCTCACCTTGTTATAAATATGAACGAGTATAACGTGTATGCCCTAATCTGCACCGGGCTAGGACAACTTCATCTCGACGAATGGGTCTACTAGAAGAACGTCATTCTCCGAGTAACAGTTTAATTGAATAGAGTTTATTGTTAACTGACAAATCCCAAGCGGCATGTCAAGAGTTACGAATATATGTGTTAACACAACTTTTAAAATCAGTATAAGGTAATTTGGCATTAGGTTTACATGCCTAATGCTGCCTTAGCAGCACAATCAGCTCTAGCATTCCACTTATTCCTACATGGCTTGGAAGGCATTTGACACGGTACCCCATATACGACTGCTGCACAAATTGCAAATTTATGATATTAAAGGCCCTATCCACCAGTGGCTATCAGCATTCATGAGATGGAGAAAGTTCGTCACCAGAGGAAGTCGACTCAGGAGTACCACAAGGGATAGTACTATGACGGCTTCTGTTCGTATGTCACATCAACGACCTTACAATATCAGTCAAATCAACAGTGAGACTATTCGCAGATGATTGCCTCCTGTATAGAACTATCAAAACAGTGCAAGCACATATTATTCTTCAGAAAGATCTTTAAGAACAACTAGAAATATGAGCAAAAAAAATGGGGAATGAAATTCAAATCAAAAACATGTTGTATAATGAGTATAAACAAGAAGTCATCATTTGTATAGCCTGGACAACCATATTCTCAAACAAGTTGCAGAAAACCTGCACTTAGGCCTAACACTCTCACAGGATATGAAATGGAGACCATACATACAGAAACCAACTAAAAAGGCAAATTCTACCTTAGCATTTCTTCGTCAGAATCTACGACACTGCCCAGACTCATGCAGACGTACGTCATGGCATATATATCTCTCTAGCCAGATCCGAACTTGAATACATGTGCCATATTGTGGGACCCCTATTATTATTTTAATACCATTCCATGGCCAGCGGCTGATGGTTCCAGTTTCTAACAAAATGCTTTGCCATAAACGAGAAAACAGTGGGCGAAATAAACAACATGGAATTTAGCTTTGAGCAGAGGGTTTGAAGTCTGCGTATCACACGTTGTCGGCTATACACTAGTTGTCTTAGTTTGTCCTAACCCTAGGCGCTCTAGTTTGCGGGTCACTCTTTTCTGCTTTCTTGTAGAGGGGGCTGACGTTTGCATGTGTCCAGTCTTCAGGGATTTAACCAGTGTTGAAGTATTTTTTTAAAAAGTACCTGAATGATTGTGGCAATCTCGTTTCGTAGATACTTCAGTAGACTTGGTTTTGTGACATCCTGTCCTGCCGTCTTATCAGGGTTGATGTTAGCCAGTAGTTTTAAGACATCGTTTAAAATAAAATCTATATTAATATCGGGCATGGATGGATTCTTACTTTTGTATTCAGTGGGTACATTGGGTCTGCATTGGTTTATCCTGAACTGTGGGGATAATGGGATGAACACTGCCTGTTCTGTCTTTGCTTTATCTTTATCTCCCGTGTATAGGGCATCTTGCTTGTTGTCCTTCAGTGCAGCTATACCTTGCGAATCTTTCCAGACATTTTTAACTAGAGAGAACAGTCGTTTTTTTATGGAAAAAGTTGTGTACTAGTACTAGTATTTCTGTGATGTAATTACTAGGTGCTATTTTCATTATGCCCCCATAACAAATTCGGGAGAGCATATATATTGTCGCTGGTTCGTCCGTCCGCCCGATTATCTGGTCCGGAGAATAACTTTTAAACTACCACTGGGACTCGAATGAAACTTCACACAATGATAGAGAACAAAGAAGGAAAAAAACACACACAAAAAAACATAAAAATATCTTCCTTCAAATTTGATTTATTGCCCTTTGTAATATTATGCTTATTATTATTGTCCGGAACATAACATGAAAACTACTGATGGTACTGAAATGAAATTGGCACAATGATAGAGGGCATTAAAAGGATGTGCACAGCATAATAACCATAACCATATTTGCATTCAAATTACAGTTATTGCCATTTGTAATTGTATACTTATAAATATTATCCGAAGCATAACTCGACTGACGGGACTGGAATGAGCTTTAAAACAATGATATAGTGTAATGAGAGGAAGTGCGAAGTAAGTACAAGCAACACAACTATTTAAATTAGAGATATTGCCCTTCGTGTATACTTATAATTCTTGTCTGGAGCATAACTTGAAAACTAATAAGGGACAATAATGAAACTTCACAAGAATCAGAACTATAACTTTAGCTTGAGTAAATTCGGAATGATCCCTATTTATGCACTTACATTTATATAAAGTTATACTGAAAGGAAAAAGAAACGCTACACGGGAATTTCCGCTATATATTGTATGTACAATATGCTGCTGTTAATCGAATGGCTACGTAAGATCTTCCTTTAGGGAAAAAGACTAAAACAACACGTAACACAGCAAATAGTATTCCTGCAAAGTTTCATTATTGACAGAGTACGCGTTTGGCGCAAACTTAGGATGCAAAATTTTGCAAACTGTTTACGTTAAATACTGTACTGATCTGGCTCAATTTTTCTGGCTTCAGCATTTATTGATTTCTTGTTACAACGTGTTCTGTGATTAAAACGTCTACAACATCACAGTTGTGCACTTTCTCTAACTAACTGCAACTTTTTTTTCCACAAAACATCTGGGGATGTCCTTGGAATATATATGGAATTAAGTGTGCAGTATATACAATATATAGCGGAAATTCCCGTGTCGCGTTTCCTTTTCCGTTCAGTATATTTATGCATGTTTATCAGACATCTCTCTTTTGGAATTTAATGGATTGCCATGCTTAGTTTAATTGATACGCAACAGCCTGTTATTGATATTTGACCTTCGTCTAAGAAAATCACTCGTATCATAGACTTAAATAAATGTATTACTACGAAAATATTGCCGTTCATTTTATATCCACTGAATCAAATTTCATTTATGCAAAGCATCCACTTCGGGTCTACCTATATGGTCAGATACCACTACTGATTGGTTGAAATCAGTATGGGGCAAACAATCAATCTCTACCAGAGACATTAGATTTGTGAGTGCAAGGACCGATAACTATGCGTGGAGATTGTGGGGCATAAGGTAGATTCGGATTGGTAGTAATTACCCAAATCATAACAAATCCCCATACAAAAAAAATAAAATATTATATTTCTATCATACAGCATGTTTATATAGAATATTTTGATTGGAGTTTGCATTTTCAAAATTGTACTGTGGATATATTTGCAAAAAGTGCAATGTATTCTGCTGGTGTTTTTTTTAGTGTATCTAAGATAGTTTTTTTAAGAAAAGTTTTTTTTTCAGTCAGTGTGATTTAGAGATAGGGACTGAAGACCAAAATGCTATTATGTAGGGTTGCCAGTCAAAACGTCCCCTGGTCAAAACGTTCCCAAATTGGTCAAAACGTCCCACTTTGGTATTTTCAAATAGTCAAAACGTCCCCACAAAAAATGTCCCCTATTAAACAATTACCAGTATTAAAGGGGTTGATGCACTATTTTCAAACAATGTTTATTTCAAAGGGCTCTGGAAAACTTTTAAAAAGCTGAAATAATTATGAAAATGCCATGAAAAATAAAGGAGGTATGACCTATCGAAGATATGCAAAGAAACACAAATGGAGGCGGATATCTTTGAACTATGACCTTTTTACCATATATGATTAAATGTCTTTTAAAGAAAAGAAAATCACTTGAAATGAAAAATAAGCATACAATTTATACATTTTACATCTGTGTATTTATTTTTAATTAATTTTCAGTGATTTTCTTTGCTTATAATATTTGATGACGTCATCGTTCAAAGATGGCCGCCTCCATGTATGTTATTTGCACATTTTCAATAGGTCATATCTCATTTATTTTTCATGGCATTTTGATAATTCTTTCAGCTATTTTTAAGGTTGTCAGTGCCCTTTTAAATAAATATTGCTTTAAAATAGCGCATCAACCCCTTTAAGTTTGTTTTGTTTTATTTTGTTTAGCAACTGTTTTATGACATTTTTACGTGTTTAAGGTAAGTAAATACTTCTCTTTTTTTGGAAAAGAATTATTATGATTATATATCTTAAAATATTTTTTTTAAAGGGGGACGTTTTGACTAGGGGACGTTTTGACTATAATTATTATTCTGTTTATAGAAGTGTTTGATTGCCGCCAGGTATAATAAATAATTAGTTAACTGAATGGGAAATTGATTAGAAAAAACATGCTTATTTTATGATTTTTATTTCACATTTTCATAGCATGAACAATAATCAATAACAATTAACAATTACTGTGTTATGATATTTTTATTTGTTTAATGAATTCTGGTTTCACACCGTGTTGTTGTTGTTGCTGCTGTTGCTGCTGATGATTTAGCTACTGATGCTGTTGTCATTTCATCTACTGCTTCGTGATCCTAGGTCTGTACACCACGGACATTCACTTCAGTAGGCCTGTTGAGGTCAAAGTGCCCTTGCGGTATCTGTAATTAAATTCTGCGTTTAGGCAGATATTTGTGAGACCCTCTACCCCAACAGCAGCATCTTCGACGATCGTTTTCGCAGAGGCTTGAAGAAGACTTTGGAGGCAACATCTTTAGCCTGTAAATGTATTATTAATCATAAAACAAAGGATATTAATTTTATACTATATATATTTATAAACTTATGATGGAATGCATACTCAGCTTACGGTGGAAACAAACATTTATCATATTAACGAGTATTACCTTCACTGCCACCGCCGCTGTAAGGCACCTATTCGGGTTTGGTGCATGCACGTGCTCGTGGTTGTTCGCTAATTAAAGAAGTAATTGACCAAACACTGAATGCGTGTTACTCCGTTATCAACACTTACGTTTGCTAATACAATCAACTAATGATTAATTCAGGATGTGTTGTCATGATAATTAATTGATATTGGACCATATTAAAAAACATGTAATATGCTAAAAAAGACGTAAAACACCATTCAAATTAACACAAAATATGCGAAGGAAATCTGGTATTGAACACAAAACGTTAATACGTATTATTTTTCCAAATTTATCTAAATAGTAATATCATGTCAATAACATTATAACAAGCTGACATAAACAATAAACAGATATTTTCCAAAAAATTACAGCTTCAGAATTAAAACATATGCAAGCAATGATAAAATTCATATTTAAAGGTACACACGGCAATCTTGAAGTATTTAAAAGTAATTATATGCACAAATGATTTGCTTTGACTAGTAAAGAAAGGCGATGATCATGTTTGTTTCTAGAATAATTTATCATTTAAAAATACTCCAATCAACCTATGATAGCAATTAGTATTATGCAAGTATTATGCAAAATACATTTAAGAGGTAAATTAGTTTTAAAAAGCGGTATTGTCGTGTTTCCCTTTAATTACAATTATAATTGTCAATGCATATATATATGTATTATCACGAATACTGAATATGTCGACTGTCTTTATATGATACGAAAGTTTTGTTGAAATTACAACAATGTTGATGATCAGAAACGTTACAAAGAATGATGATCTAACGCGATGTATTTGGTGCGCGTGAGTTTATGAACATGATGGGCGACTCATGTGAACCATTGATTGTCAACAAAAGCCTTCTATAAGGATTGATGACGCGATGAATAGCCTCCAACGAGGTTGTGTGGTGAAGTTCCTCCACTGAGGTCTGATAACGGGCCAGCCACGTGTCCCGGAGGTTGTTGCTTCTATTAAAACCTGACAGTGTTGTCCAGGTACGGGGACCGTCTCCACTCGCTCATTACGTTATGCGTTGAATCACCTAAATGGCATACACATCCAATATGCTTAGCTCCACACCGGGAGGCTTTGGCTGTAATGATACATACTTTTAGACGTCGGTTCATCAACTCAACAATCTTATACAATCATCGTTACACAAATAATTCATTTTCTAGTAAGTATATGTGAGCCACTCTCTCATTATGACGTGTAGCAATGTATACGTATTCTACAACGCCATTGATACGAATCTGCATATATACATCTCACCGTTAACTAATGCACCTAATATACAACGTTATCAATTTAATCGTGTATTACAATTAATGATCGACTACCATAATTACCTCTAATAAAGTTAATTTCATATGCTAGTTATATCAAATTAATGCTTGAGAACATATAACAGCTAACCGCATGTAACATCACCAAACAAAATGGCGACGCCCATTGAATACAAATGTACAATAGAATTTCATAAAATATATATACTGACAATATATTGCCTGTGAATATCACCCTTTCCAAACGACTACTCCAAGCAAAGCAACTTTCAATTCCCCCGACCACGACTGGAAAACAAAGCACTTTATAACCCAACAATCATTTCCCGCGTTCATTCCGTGACAAACATGGCAACAGACGCAATTTTCATATCTGCACAAAGGACCCTTTAGAGAGATAAATAGTAAAATACCTATATTGTTTGGGGGCGCTTGTTTCAGACAAAGTTTTTTTGGACTTTTCAGACAAAATACAATTCGTACCTAGATAAGGTGTATATCAGTGAAACAGACATTTAGTGGTAAACAAAAATACCTTACTTTTCAAAATCGGTTGAGAAATAAAAATGTCATACATGAAAGCTGTTTTTGATGGGGCAACTGTGCTGCATGAACAATTTGAAAAATACTTATTTTTAGAATTTTTATCCGAAAATGGTTTTAAATTATTGGCCAGTCCTAAATATTCATTTCTCAACCGATTTTCAAAACTAAGGTATTTTTATTTACCACTAAAAATACCAGTTCTAATGATATATAATTGATGTACGTATTATTTAAAGTGCGCAAGCTTTTGCAGAAAAATCTAAAAGCTATGTACGACCAATACGCTCGACCCAAGACAGAAATAACTTGTCTCTTGGGCGAATACATCTTTTAATTTGTTGAGTAACCCATGCCAGTGACGTTTTTGATCCAATGCGTTTAGCAGGCATACATTTTGTGAAACCTTCAGATACTGCACTTATGAATTATTTCCATAGTCCTTCAACTGATTTCGACTCGTGGTCTTGGAGTATTTTACCTGGCAATAAAAACTGAAAACGGTCAATTTGACAAAACTATTACTATGTATACACATAATCAATACATTCTCATGTGTACAATCAATAAATGCTCATGTATAGTATTATATCCTAGTATATAATAACTACAAATAAATATAATGCTGGCAAATACTATTAAAGACATTTTCTACAATTTTGTCCAGATATTTTCCCTAAAAATAGATATTTTAAAATAATCTGAGGGTGACCCACCCCCTCCCCCACGCCACCGCTCCCCCATACCCCTTCCCTCTTTTTTGGATGCCGGATTCAGGCTGAATTAGAGAGTATTCCGGACGCAGAGGCGTGGTACGCGGTACGCAAACTATATATTATTTTGGACGCGGACGCGATTAACAAATGGAAATTTATTTAAAACAATTTTAAATCAGTAAATACGGTCAGATCCGATGAAATATATGAATACGAAACTGCATCCCAGCGCAGACTGAAATCAGGCTGATTTAAAACGAAACATCAAGTCTATATCTACATTAGCCTGGATGTAATTTTACACAGTTTTCCCCCTTAATTGAAAGCCTCCATTTATTAGATATTACTGTAGCGCAAAAAAAATTGTTTACGCATCTGCACGTTGAAGCGCCTTTTCTCACATTTCGGGATGCAAATCAAAAACCCGAAATGCAAAGCTTTGTTCTAAGCACAGCTAGCCGAACTCGCACAATTCAAAAAACTCCTTTTGATTGAGTATAGTATTCCTTTGTGGATTTCTTCTCAAGGTGTTGGAGACTATACAGTAAAGATTGCATTAAAACGCCTTTCTAAAGACATTGAGTAATCCAAATGGACGATTTCTGATGGCAGACACGTAGGTGGAGTGGGATAACTCGTTTTTGAATAATGAGCCGAAGACACACAGCATCTTTGGTAGATATAAAAATCGAACAGGAAAAGTAGCATTCAAGGACGACAGTCAACCATAAACATACACAGAAACGAAGAACAACTTTAAGATGAATAAAAGGCAAGATAAGACATCACAAACACAAAAAGCTTGACAATAGGTCAGAACGGTCAGTAGCAAAAAAAAGCCGCTGGTGGTTTAAACCAGGTTCTAGGGTGCACCAAACCTCACTCTTACCCTATTGCCATCCCAGTAAATGGTAAGTTTTGAATAGTTTGAACCCATTGTATACATAACATGGTCGGTTATCGTTATTATTTTTTATTACCTAAATATCCTTTTCTTGGTTTCGTTTTTATCGTTGTTCGATTCTATTACCCATAAAAGAGTTGTATGTGTTTGCAAATCAACATTCAGCAATCAGCATTGTATTAAAATTTCGGTTCTGTACGTATAAATCTATTATAATACTGGAATGGTTAAGACATACGATTATTAGCTCGGACTTACAGACAGATTATGAAAGACACATACGACTATGGAATCAGGAGATTGCTGCAGAAGAGGACGATGATGACATGTCCAGTGATAAAGACATTGGTTGCATCGTAAAAGAGATACCAGTTGTAATGAGAACAATAATGGGCAGGACTGTCAAGTTTAACAGACTAGTGATTATATAGCTTAAAGAATAGACATGTATAAAACCTATATTTTTGGACTGAATTATCATTTATGAATAAATACTGAAAAGGGGATCCCTTGGAAGCTACAAACACAAACAAGAGAGAAAAGTGTAAGACTCGTTTTATTTAGCCTGTTCATGAGAGGTAATAGAAGATGCTACACCTATCACGCCCCAGCATCGGCGTAAGCGGTATACTACTGCAAAGCCACACATATTAGGCTTGATGATCCCAAAGGACCAGTGAATAATAACACTACAGATTCGTAGTCGGGCGACTTTGTACAGCCGCCAAACCGCACTAAACAAACGCTATAGTGTGAATGTTAATAAATACCGAAAAGTGGATCCCTTGGAAGCAAGACACACAAACAAGAGAGAAAAGTAACAGACTCGGTTGTATTGAGTCTGTTCATGAGAGGTAATATAAGGTGAAACACCTCTCACGCTCTCTGCCACCGACTTTAGCAGTATTCTACTTTAAAGCCACAACTATTGGGCTTGATGATCCTTCCAAATGAGCAGTAATTAAGAAAACTACCTATTTGTATTTGGGGCGAATTTTTATACCCGCCACACAGCACTAAACAAACGCTAGTGTGCATGTCAATAAATATCGATAAGACTAATTAAAGTAGCTTTCTCGCCAACAACAGCCACATTTTACAACATATGCACACCGTTTCTAAACCTACTGACGAAGACGTATATATATAACTGGAGTATTTTGAGTTTACAATATAGACACAATATAAACGATTTTAACCAGGCTGGTCAAACCCCAAAACTGGAGCGTTGAATTAAGAGTTGCCAACTCATAATTTTTACGCATGTTCAGTCACGGTAATTTTAAGCATCCGTGAACAATCCTATACTTTTAATGGGCCCATATATGTTATTATATGATCTGAACATCTGGATAGAGTGTTGACGGGTTTGTAGTGCCCTTTTGTCGTTATTTAGCGGGTTAGTTTCTTTAAGGGCGCAGTTTGAACTCAAACAGTATTCCGGATTCAGGCTATAATTTAGACCACTATTGCATTTTCTACAGACTTACTGTTTAATGTTTTCCCATCTGACATGTAAACAAAATGCCTAGGTTTGTTTTTGCTTACCCTTCTTAATGCCACTTGCATGTGTTCGAAGGTCATGACCCTACACTTTGAGGGAACCCCGAAACAAATTTATGAAAATCACACACTTTCCTTTTTACTCAGCCATATCATAGAATAAAATCATATGATAATCAGAAATAAATAACAAATTCAAGTAAACATAATTGAATTTCATACCTAGTCTCTCATCCAATCAAAACGAGGCTTATGTATGCATTAGACATGCTTTTTATGCCAATCAATCCCAAATCCTTAATTTAAATAGTGTATTAAAACCAATGTCTACCCAGAGTACACTCGTTCCTCATTTGACTCTGTCAACGTCAAAGGAAGTAGGGCGAACGGTTAGGTCACGTGATTATTCAAAAAAAGGTTATGACGATGTTATTATAATTCCTTTTGCGTGATCTGCAAAGATAAAATATGGACTGATAAAATATAGACCTATATTAAATACTTTCAATTTTTTATTTCTATTAGTTATTTTTTTTTAATAATTTTCTGCTATCGATCTTCGGTTTGAAATGTTTACATATGCGTTTTGATTGAGGAGACCTAAGTACGTATTATTTGTGTAGTAAAATAGTCCCGATTAAAACTAAATTGTTTTCATGCATTATTTCAAATCTTGCAACATCTAATTTGCAGATATTCTGAAAATTATATTTACACAAGAAATAAATAAGTTTCAGGCAAACATATTCCAATTTAACCGGTTTTACCAAAATCTTGTAATTTAGTAGTTAGCAGAGATATATGTGAGTGCAAGGAGATTGTATTAAAACTGGAAGGGAATACTCTTTCTGCACTCCCTGATTAAAGAGCTGCTCTGTGTACGAGCTATGGGAGACTAATTCTCAGAAAGCATTATATGCACTACAAGTATTATAAACACATATCATTAAAATGTGTCTAGTATAAACTGTTGTAAACCTGATAAATACAAAGATAAAACTAAACGTGTACAGTATATTAAAGGGAATGTAGCGACACAGCCAAACAAGCTCTATTATTGGGAGTTCTGAAACACTTGGGAAAAGGTGAAAGAATTATCAAAATCGGATGATAAACAAAAAAGGTATGACCATTTAAAGGTTGTTCTAAAACGAATATAGGAGCCGCCATTTTTAGAACTATGACATCATAGTTCCATATTACCATATATGGAATATTATAAATATCATTTAAACGAAGAAAATCACTGCAAATGAATGCATTTTTTACTGGTCATGTAAAGCATTATTGCTATAAAGTATTACATATTTTTCATACAGCTGCTGTCATTTTCCTATACAGTATATCAGTAATTTTTCATATTTATAAATATTCCATATATGGTAATTTAGAACCGTGATGTCATAGCTCTCAAAATGGCCGCTTCCATATCTCCTTTCAACAGAAACTTCAAATGATCATATCTTCTTTGTTTACCATCCGATTTTAATAATTCTTTCACCCTTATTCAAGTTTTCAGAACTCTCAATAATAAAGATGTTTGGCTGTGTCGCTACATTCCCTTTGAGAATAAGATAATACACCGTTAAAGGGATACATGGCAATTTTGAAGCTTTTATCAAGCATTAAAATTAGCATCTTGGTTTATTAATCAAGTGTCATTTTGACTTTAAACCTGATTGAATAAAAATAATAATAATAATAATAATAATATTAATAATAATAATATCTTTATTTCAAGAGGATAACATATTTGGCTACAAGCCAGTCTAACAAATGGTCCTCAGACAAAATTGAATATATTTACAGTTTATACAAACATGATCAAACCAATGGTACGCAAATAATAAAATGAATAAGATATGTCTAGAAACTTCATGATTTTCTAAAAAGATAGTATTTGAGATACAATGATTAGGAATGATTCAACCTTTAGGTGATGTGTATACAATATAAAACTAATGTTTAAAACTCGTCAAGTGTATATGTTTTTAACAATATAAATTTTAATTAAGTAAAAGTATGAGTTTTCGTTTTTTCCTTCATAGTGTTACATAGGTTTATATTTAATATTGAAGCGATATAATAAACAGTTAGTAATATGCAAAAAAACCAAAATTTGCTTGCTTTGAACTTTTCTTTTAATACATATTAATGATTTGAAAATGCAAGTTATGCAGAAAAACAACGGGACATCGCCAGTTTTAAACAAATCCAGATTCCCAACCTTTACCGGGTACATTATTGAGTGTCACATTGACAAGGTTGGGCATCTTTTTGTATTATAATACTACTAATAATAGTTATTAAATAACGTCTGGGTTTTGCCACTGTCTCAGTACGACCTTACGACCTTAAAAGAGTACGAGAGTGGACCTTTGGAAACGGCCGAACACGACATATACGAAATATTGCAGTCGCGGTTTGATTGAGACTGTTCATGAACGGTAGTGAAATATGCTAGCTACCGCTCACGCTAAGTTACATGCGTCAACGTGACGGCAAACCCTTTCGTTGTCATTTTAATTCATTGTTAAGTAATTATATGGTGTATTTTGAAAAGAAAGTGTAGCACTGCTATCATTATACATTATAATACGTGGTTTGCATTAAAAGCACACTCATGAATACACAAGGCTGTATTTTGGAGCTCTCGCGTGAGAGGGGTTGTATCGCGCATGCCATCCATGTATTAGTATGTTTTCCATTAATTTGCAACCATTCATCATCGTCTATTTCACCGATTAAATTCCATATTCAAAGATTAATATTGGACACGTTGGGTTGTTCATAGCATCAAGATGAACCCCATCAATAAACAAGAGCTGCAGTTGTTCGTACTCTCGATTTAATTCCATTGCGTCGCCCTTAAATGAAACACTTTAAATTGTTGCATTTTGATTGCCTTTAAACAATTTAAGGTGTTGCATTTTAATTGACCTTAAACACTTTAACGCGTTGCATTTTAATTCCCAGTAAAATTGACGTTACTTGACGTTCTCGTGCTTGTTACCTAAGGCGGCACTCCACAGTTTAATGAACAATTCTCAACAACTAAACCCATGACAAGTCCATAGCCTGAATCCTTGAGCAAAATAGATGACACCGTCATTGGATCATTCTTTGAAGTCCATTAAATTACCCATGTTTTCGAACAAAAATACCAACAAGTATTTCCTTTAATGTCAACTGATGAACGGTTATGGCGACTAACAGGCATGAAACTTGCCAGGCTCATTCGCCATGAACATCGAGATAAAATATGGAGAATGGGCCTAGGACCTTGGCGAGTTAGTTTCTTTAAGAGAATCAATTGCTCGTTTGAAGTCGGGTTCGAATCCCACTGGGAGCTCGACTTGTAAGTTGAGAAAGTGGGAGGAGGTATACAATACCGGTTCTACCCAGGAAAAAGTAGGTGGTCTGTCGCCAAAAATCGACCATTATATACAGGCTAAACTTTGCTGAAATGCAGTAAAAACCCATTTAACCAACCAAACAACCATCGTTTGAGGTACTTGTAAAAGAAGAATAATTCCTAATACTCTCTGTGGAAAATAGGTTAAGGAAAGACGATGTATTGATCGGTTTGCCGGTTTTCTTATTACAGGAGAAACTATGGTACGTCGAACGGAATATTCGAGGAACTCATTTCGACACATGGTCGAACATGATAATATATCATTATCACTCTATGGAACCAAACTAGTTAATATTAATCAAATCACCAACGCCCAATCAGCAGCTGTCATTCATCGATGGTTTATAAAGTGCTGGATTATCAATAGGACTTGATATTAACTTCCCCAAAGCAAGCGCAATTAAGACTGTATTTCATGCTGTAGAAGCCGCTCCATCGTGTCGATTAATATGCACTTTGGTAATGTTTAACAGCTCAAAAATGGACTGCACCAAGTTTTTTATCAGAAAATGTTGCTAATGACCTTTTACATCTACATAATTTAATTTGGAGAGTAAAGATAGTAAAAGAAAAGTTCGGTGGAGGGTTAATTGTTTATATTGTAGAAAATATACATTAATGGTCACTCCACATTTTAATGTTAAATTCTCAATTATCAAACCCATGACAACCAACGCCTCAGCCTGAATCCTTGAGCAAAAACAAATAACGGCATCATTGGATCATTAAATTACCCTTGTTTCCATTCCAAATAAAAATACCAACAAGCATGAAGCATTTTCTGTACAACTTTGTCTAATTTCTTTAAGAATACCCCCACCCCCTCCATAATAAAAATCCTAAGTATACCAGAGTTATTTCTGCATTCACCGTGCTCTTGCATATCAAGAAATGCTAAATTTTACATAGTTTCGACGCCTTTTTAAGGAATTAATTCAGACTGATTTAAATGTGAGGAAAAATCTGCCATTAAGATAGTTTTCCGAAGTTTTTGGTAGCTTCGTTTTTGTTTTATTTAGAGCCTACAATTAAAAAACAGGTTTGACTATATCAAAATAAAGTTATCGGTACTCAAAAGTTAAGAAAAAAACACACCAGCAAACATACACTTTACACCTTGTCGCAGATTTGTTTTTATATTGCTATGAATGAGATTTCATGTTGTGTCTTTCACCAGATACCGCGGCAGATGTTATTGAAGAGATATAAAAATATCTGACAGGGAAAGCAGAATTCAAGGACGACAGTCAACAACAAAACACAAAAACAAACACGCAAACAGACAAACGAGAAGGCAAAGTAATAAAAAATGCAAACGCCATCACAAACACAAAAGGGTTGGCAATAGGGCTACCGCCTTGGGACGGTCAGTGGCAACAAAGGCCACTGGGGGTTTAAACCGGTTCTAGTGTGCACCAAACCTCTCACCCTACTTCATCCCATTAAAACAGGACAGTGTAAATAAAGAAATCCCCGCCATGATCTAATCTCTAACCAACAAGACAGCATCAATAGGCAATGAAGCCTTTAATGACACCTCTCGGTATCTGGATGACATATTGAACACTCCGGTATCTGGATGAAGTATTGAACACTGACAACCATTTTTTTTCTACTATGGTTAATATTATATATCCTAAAGAACTTCAACTTAACAAACAGGCGCGTATCCAGGCATACGCACGTACGCCAATGCGTACAATTCGTCAGCAAAAGTGAAAAAAATAAAAGTTCTAAAAATTCCAAATATGCAATAAAAACTGAGGCGGAGGGGGTATGTGCTAGTGTCAAACAAAATACCATATTAACGCTGAAATATAGCTTGAGAACGCATCATTTGCCTCCTAATTTTCAAAAATGTCCACCCCTCCCACACCTACCCCCACCCCCCACTCGCAGCGTCGCTGATCGGTTCGCAGCTACGCTTCTCATATCTGGCGAACATTTCAAAATGCTCCAGGTACGCCCCTGACAAAGCTAACATTTCTGATATTAACGCTTCTTTTCTCGATTTACATCTCTCTAAATGATGGTGAAATAATTAGCAAAATCTATGACAAGAGAGATGATTTGAACTTTAATATGGTTAATTATCCTCATTTAGATGAGGATGTTCCCCGAGCAACTTCTTATGGGGTCTGTGTATCTCAGCTTATTCTTTTTTCTAGAGGACTTTAATAATCGTAATCATTGTTTAACTAAAAAGCTACTCCATCAGGGCTACCAATACCATAATTTCGTAAAAACATTGCAAAAATTTATTATCTCAACCCTGATCTTCTTTCCAAATTAAAAAGTAATTTAAGAACTCTTCTACGACAAGGACTATCACAACCTGACTTCTATGGTGATGTGATTTACAAACTTCGTAAGATTCTTGGTCATGATCACTTTCATACTATCTTTGTTAAACTTGTTAAAAGGTTTATCAAAAGAGGTTATGACCCTATCATTTTGCAACGTACTGCATGCTTTATGGTGGACCCATTTAAAGTTCGCCACTATGCTTTCCTCTTTAACTGTACGATAACCGGACAGGCTGTGGACTCTATGATGACGTCTACCTAAAGCCCAAAAGGACGGTGACGTTTGATTTTTGTATGCGGTATTTTTTTGTCGTGCCCTCAATGGTTTATTCTCTTGTTGCTCTGGCTTCTGCCAAGTCATCGAGTACCTTCTGGTGGCTTTCTAGGCCACTTTTTTTGTATTTATATATACACAAGCATCTTTGTGTTTTACTTATATTGCCTATTAATGCTGCCTTGTTGTTTAGACAATAGTTCATGGCGGCGATTTCTTTATTTACACTGTCCCGTTTAATTGGGATGACGGTAAGTGTGAGGTTTGGTGCATCCTAGAACCTGGTTTAAACCCCCCGCTGACCGTTCCAAGGCGGTAGCCCTACTGTCAACTTTTTTTGTGTGTTTGTGACGTCATCTGCCTTTATTATTACTATTGCCATTCTTGTTTGTGTTTTTGGGTTTACTGTGTTCTGTGAAAGCTGTATTTCCTGTTCTACTTTTATACTTACTTTTAATATCATCGATGGACCTAAAATTTCTAAAATTGGGTTAGTTTTTTTTCTTTCTGATTACACCACGGACGTCCAGGCGAAATTAAGGACTGCACCCTTATAAACGTAATTATGATATCGGAAAATAATAATATAGTTTTGAGTCCATTTGGATCCACAAATTAAACACCTAAATTTATGTCCTTTAACGTCCACCAGATTTGGACTGATGTGTATAATAAAAACAACTGAATATGGCAGATATGATAGTTGTGACGTTCATGTTTTAGGAGATTTAAACATACACATTCCTTCAAACAATGATGTTAAACCATTTCAAATTAAAAATGGGAAAACACTGTACTAAAGTTTGGTCTCTCCCAATTAATCAAATCGCCAACAAGGGTGACTAAATGCTCTTTAATCATTATCGTCCATATCTATACTACAAGAAACGATCTTATATGCTAATTAGTATTTGTACCTTTTTTCGGTGCAAGTGATTATTATCCTGTAGGTTTTACAAGGACAACGTCACATATTAAAACTAAGCGCAGACAGCATAAATCAGTTATACAGTTTTTTTAAAACACATTGATGAAACATATATACTATATGATCTCTGGAAATTGTGCAACGTTATACGATCAAACTACTTCAATTATATGTTTTTATCACATAACGGGCTGGCGTGGCGCAGTCGGTAGCGCGGCGGATTTGTAACCGGAGTCCCCGGGTTCAATCCTC
Organism: Cyrtodaria siliqua; assembly: GCA_037043455.1. Taxonomy (NCBI): domain Eukaryota; kingdom Metazoa; phylum Mollusca; class Bivalvia; order Adapedonta; family Hiatellidae; genus Cyrtodaria; species Cyrtodaria siliqua. The sequence continues at coordinate 241,644 of JAWPHD010000272.1, read as the reverse complement.
CGTGGTGCCACTGAATTCCGTCGGTGTGTCCTTGGGCAAGACACTTTACCTAAGCCTCGTCCGTCGGATGGGGACGTAAACCGGGCGGTCCCGTGTATCGGTCAATCCTCCGAGCACGTTAAAGAACCATAGGAATATATTCGATAATAAGAGTAGGGCAGGTTCCCGGATTCCTATGTATCCTTCCCCTCTCTCTGGGGCGGCTCTAAATAACCTATACTATGTTGATGAGCCGTTAAACAACATTCAATTCAATTATCACATAACGTCCCTTGTTAGCAGTGTCGAACACCCATTTAATATTCTGTTTTATTATATACCTATCAATAATATATACATAGTACCTTCATTTTCTTACAATGGAATACAACAACCTGTATCACACTACAGGTTATCACTATGCTACTAAAAATAGAATTAGTATCACTATCTCACTAAAAATAGAACATCGGTTTTTCCAATGATTCAAGCAAGTTTTACGCCACTATGAGCGAGAATGTCAAGACGACGTTACGTCATACAAACAAAACAAGTAGGTCAGACCAATGAACACCAAGACCTTAAAACTACACACTATTTCCCGCTGCACTTTATCGAGAAATTTATGCTTTATTGAATGTGTATGCAATAGCAATGCGAATATTTCTATGTTAATGATGTGTAAGAGGTATATAATAAAAGGAACATCACTAGAGTAACGTGTTCTGGAAGTTTGTATCACCTCTCGTAGGTAAATACCAGATCAGGATCACACTCGAGGCTCCGCCACTTGTGTGATCCCCGCCTCTCGTGTGATCCTTGATCTGGAATTCACCTACTCGAGGTGATACAAACTTCCAGAACACGTTACTCTAGTAATAATCCTATTGTATGACACACGTGTAATATAACCTGGAAAGATGTTGATAGGTTGAGTTAAACCTGTAACACTACGCAAGTTTATTAACTGAAACTATTTTATTTATTATAAATTCACCCAGATCTGAGTCATAAACTTATTATTTGTGACAGCTTATTAAAATAATGCACGTTATACAAAACATTGTTGTTGGTTTGTTAAAAGGTTATTTTGTAAAGAGGTAAAGTACGAACTCTTTTTATACGCAACGTTATGTGTGAGACGCGACGTTACGACGTCACTTATTTTATGACGTTTTGGCGCTAAAGTGTGTCTGACATCGTGGCGGTTCTATGTACATCTGAATTATTTTTTACTAATTTGATTGCAATGTTAAGTGATAAAAAGGATCTTAAACTCGTTCCCATTCCATATAAGATTTATGAAACTCGTTATGAATTATTTTTAATTTTAACTCTCCAAAAGGCTCGTTAAAATTAAAATAATTCATAACTCGTTTCATAAATCTTATATGAAATGGGAACTCGTTTAAGATCCTCTATGTATTCTATTCTAATTAATATTTACATATATACATAATTTATATTGCTACCATATCATCCTTTATTTGTAGATAGTTTTATCTTTATACGCTTACATTATTTTTAATTACTACTTCATTGTTTCATGATTCATCGGTTTTTGCGCACAATATGACCTATGTATGTGTCGACGTGCCATAAAACACCATTCATTCATTCTAATCAATATTTTATCTAAACATGCGTCGATAAAAGAAAAAAGGGTCAAATATAATAAGCAATCGGGATGATTTATGATAAAGTAAGAAAAGTAAAAACGAAATAACAAGACTGTCAAAGAAAATAAGAATTCTAGTCACATATGGAAAATAATAATACATGTACCAGTTCTAAGTTGACTGTTAGTCGCCGGACGAAGCGGCAGCGCCCACGAGGAGCACGGCGCAAGCTGAGGCTGTCCACGGGAAGGCCTGGGCGGACGGATAACGGCCATAAAGAAAACTCGCTACTCAGATGACTCACATAATATGATAAAACTGTTAACTGACGACGACGTTCGCAACATTTCGCAAATATTGCTGAAAAACATAATAAACAAACACTCAAAGTTGAACACTTTGTCGCTTAAAAAAACACTAGACAGTAAACTGAAACACATTACTTTTTATAGGAAGCTAACAAATGTATCACCTTTTGAAGTTATGAAGCACATCTCTGCCAATACATTGCCAGAACGGTATCATTTACGCTACGATACACTGAGATTGCGCGTAACTGAAGCATATGTTAACGTTTAGCCAAAATAGCATAAGTTACGCTTAAATTAAGGCGTTATGTTACATGATACATAGTGCTTATTGCTTAAGTTGCGCGTAACCTAGGCATTTTGCACATACTTTAAACATCTAACAAAATACGATGTTTATGTTACGCGCAACTTTACTTTGGTAATGCGTAACATTAAAAGTTTATGACCATCAATGCCAGAATGGTATTATTTACGCTACGATAAACTGAGATTGCGCGTAACTGAAGCATATGTTATGCGTGGAAAAATGTGGTTATCCGTTACGCGTAACGTTTAGCCAAAATAGCGTTATGGTCTCACACCTCTATTATCTCCCCTTAAAGCATTGATTTTTAGCGCGTATTTTCTTTCTGAGTAAAATCAGGCACGATTGATTTCGTTTCAGCTAAGCTGATTGATTTAAATAGAGTCAAATCAATGTTGAACTCTGATGTCGAAATGACGTTGTTTTTAAGATGGATTACCAAAAAGATCTGATGTTGAAATCATGTTTTAAAAGAACGACGTTGTCTTCCGGTCTCACACCTCTACTCGTCGGGGGCCACTTTCCGTCACTTATGTAAACATAAACTAATTTTTCAGACAAATCTATGTATCCTGACAATTTTTGCTCTATTTTCTATTAGGTTACCTCTTCCTGGAAATTTGATACCAAAGAATTTTGTTTTATATAAATTATCGAAGTGGCACGTGACCTGTTTATAAATAGACTAAAACTGACAAATCATTTTATTTACAAGCCCAGTTTCCGTCATGTATTTAATCGAGTGATAGATTCAACTAGGTCAAGATACAGTAAACTTTTATGAATTAGAAACTTGTTTGCAAGTCTATTCAACAATTTCATTGTAAAAATGGTATGTTTGCATTGTTCCATCAGTCACCTCGATCGTTATAACAATGCGCCTGGAATCGTCAATGTAAAACACTTTTACACTGTAAAGATGGGTAACTCTATGTAAATCAAACAGATACAGGTTGTACGAGTTGCTGCTCTTTGGTGAACCTAAATAATCACGGTCTATTTAACTGCGTCCACTGAAGAGTGATAAAATTATGACGTCATTACGGTGTTATATTTTAATAGTTTATTATGCGGCAGTATGCGCGCGCATCCCCAACGCCACACAAGGAAGTAAATACATTTTTCGGAGAAATCCCTTTCGTTTTTGTACCCCTTATTTACTTTTTGGTTGTTTTTCCTGTTTCCAATTTTCAGTTATAAACGTCTGACAATAAGTGACATCGCGTAAGTAATTTGCAGTGTAAAAACGTTTTTTAAATGAGAATGACGGAAACTGGGCTTGGACGGAAACTGGCCTCTGACGAGTATTATTTCCTCTGAAAGCTCACGGACCTAGAAACAAAAGGAAAACAGAAAATAATTCTATTTTTACCTCAATTTTAGGCAATTTTTAATTTAAACAATAGTTTTTTCTTTGCTTTAGCATACATCTACAGTGTGAAAGACAGATGATACAGAAAATCCCATGTTGATATGAGGTTTCATTCAAATTTTAGAAGTGTTTGACCTAATCACCACATATTCACTTGGCTAGTGTATGAATTGTGTATTTTCCATAGGGGTCACATAAACATGAGCGAGAAAAAAACCCCAACCTGGCTAACTTATGTATTTTATTGTTTTAAATTACTGGTCTTGGCTATACTGACGATATTAAACCAACAACAATGTCTGCTGGCCCGCTTTGAAGCTCAGATGTTGGAAAAGGCTGTACAGTAACTCTATGGGAAAATTAATTGAGATGTGAGACCTTATGGGTCTAAGATAAACGTGATGCGATCAGCTGGCCTGGAATTCACCAACCATTCTTCAAACTATTCTTAGTCTTGGGCTCAAGTATTCAAATTTCGTTCTCAAATATTCCCATGACCTTCAAAGATAAACACTCGTATGAAGTTGTCATTTATTAGTATTTATCATGTTTATAAATAGCAGCTTGTTATGAATGTTTATACTTTAATCTTATAGAAATGTTTGTCATTGAAATTTACGTACTTGGCATTCTCAAGAATGGTTGGTGAATTCAATGCCAGATGTTCAAGATATTTTGAAAATTATTGATATATTTATGTTTTATACGTTATGTTTCCTTTTAGGATTGTTTTTTATTAAAGTTATGACGCGTTTGAATATTTCATAATTCTATAACAACCACGCATGCTTTTTTCAACGTGTAAACCTAGTGATTCCGAATAAATTGTCGTCCATTAGGTGTCATAGAAATTGTTGATCAATTCGGTGTTTTGTTGTCTATGCTCTTTAAAATGTCAACACTACAGTTTTGAGGAGAAAACAACTCCTTTATGTAGCTGACTTTAATATATTTAATGGGAATTCTCTTTAAATCAGGTATAATTAATCACTATATTTATATCTTCATGCTTGCGAAGGAAAAACAACCTCGGGGACTATAAAGTGATTAATACGTGAAAGTCCTACAAAGGATTGAGATAGCTTAATGTATGTCTCCTGGTTAACTATCATGCATTTGTGTCAACTTATGTCGGATCGATGCCGCTGTGTGTCATCTAACAAACGAGCCTTGTCTTTAGCAAGACATATCTTTTAAAAGGATTAGCGACGGACGAAATCATTTTAATTGCATGAATGAACCGAATCATTTGATATTGTATTACTTCATAGAAGCTTGCCGTTAATATTAAGTAACTCTTTTTATGAGTCTGCAACGATTCATCAATACCAAGATTCGTCACGGTTGGCTTCACACACAGCAGCAATCATAACAATGAGATCTCCAACTTAGCCACTAGAATCAAACTGAACATTTACAATATCGGGAGGAAATCGAGTTTATACGCTTGTTTTTAAGTCAGTTTGAGGCCAGCCAAAAAACATTTTCGATTATCGATACTCGTGAACTTATTCGACAGCGATAACCGAAAAATAAAAATAAAACAATATTATTATTAGTAGTAGTGGTAGTAGAACTAAATGTATTATCATTTAACGATTAATTGTTTAGATAACAATATAACAAAATAAACATATAACTGAATTTTGAGTAAGAATCCGCTTGTACTGTATTATTTCATGTTCTTTAATATTGTTTCTAGAAAATTAACTAATGGAGTGTTTGTCGATGTATATATGCATATTGTGTGTGTGTGTGCGTGCGTGCGTGCGTGTATGAGTTTTTGCAGAAGGCCACATTGAAAATAATGATGTATGTTATATAACTCTAATGTGTTACCTTCTTTAAATAAAGCTTTTATTATTATTATTATTAGCATTATTAGTACTGAGTAGTATGTCTGTTATTGTTTGGTGATGATCCTCAGCGTGGATCCGTTTTTGCGTCAAGTTGGAACAATCAGAATTATCAGTGGGGTAATCACAGATTTAGAGGTTAGATGTAAAACAAACGATCTTTAAATTTTGGTATATGTTGGCTATCAAACGATAGTCAAAGTTTGCTGCTTTGCAATTAATACATTAATATAATTATCAAGTTAATAACATTATATATAACAGAAATAGTTCAAAGGTGAATTAAGTCTAACCGATATGGTTTGTTGTCGTTACGCTTCTATTTATTTAGACAATCAAACGTTTACTTGTATACGAAAGGAGAATTAGCCGGTGGCTACCCTAGGAGAACATCTCCTGTACTCTAATGTTCAAATGTTTTTTCTTAATGGAAATATCCTTACTAAGACGATTATGCCTTCTTGTTTGTCTGTTTGCGTGTTTGTTTCTGTGTTTTGTGATTGACTGTCCTCCTTGAATGCTACTTTCCCTGTTCGATCTTTTTTTATTTCTTTTTACGTTGCTGAGTGCTTGAGAAATGACCAAACGAGTATATTTTTCTGCAATACATGTTTTGGCGAAGACTAAATTCTGGAGAAGTTCTTGATGAAATTCGCAATAATGGCAATACACACTTATGACTTGACTACACACTGTATACCTTATACACGCTGTATACCTTATCACAGACCCTTATAAAATACAGGCTTATTTCAAAATACATTTAAAGAGAAATAACTACAGTTTTGGCTTGTAACAATATACAATCAAGTTTTACGAACGGGAAATTAGATAATAACACCATGTGGATTTGCCAAGAAGTTTGTGAAGCGCATATATTCTTATTATATATCATTGTGGTCAGTTATGGAACTACTGTTTAGAGGCAAATTAAATTGTTGGTATGCCAATGACTTCAAACCGTGTACCTCTAGTCGAAGATTATTTTGCATTGCTATCAAAGACATTTCATGTTGAGTCTTTCTCTTTTCTCCTTGCATACTCTTTTTCACCACATACTTAGGCGGATGCCATTGGAGCCTCTAATAACACCTCTCGGTATCTGGATGATATATTGAACATTGACAACCTTTCAGTTCTATGGTGAATAATATATATTCTTAAGAACTTCAAAACAACTTATACTTTTGATACTGTCGCTTATTTTCTTGATTTGCATACTGGAGAAATAATAGGCATAATCCATGACAAGATAGATGATTTCAAGTTATCCCTATTTAGACGAGGATGTTCCCAAGGAAACACCTGATGGGTGTATATTTCTAAACGTATTTTGTTTCTAGAGCTTATAGCCAAGTTGAGGAATTTATAATTCGTAGCTATTTATAATTCGTAGTTTGTATAACTGAACGCTACTCAGTCAGGGCTACCATTACCATACGAGGGTGCTTCAAAAAGTTCTGTCACTAGGCATATATCCTTTGAACTGGATATTACACTGAGATAAAGTAGTGTATTTATAGTACTTATGGGTTCGCTCTCTTAAATAACACAACAAAAATGAAAAGTTTCCGGTTATTTATACCTCCCCCTACCACACCTTTTGGATACTGGCATCTCTGAAAATGTCCTTGTTACAAAACGTTGTAAAAATTATTTGAATAATTCTATGCTTTTAAATTTTCTTGTACGCCATCTGTTGTTATTCGCCTATAATCCATGAAAATGATTGTCGATAATTCGGAAAGGTCTTGCTGTAAAGCAGATATGAGTGAATGCATATCCCTTAATTTTAGCGGAAATAACACTGATTTTCTTCATTTTGTTTACGGAAATGTTATAATATCTTTTAAATGTCGTAATTATTCTCATAGTATTAATATGTTTTCATATTTGTTTACAAATCCTAGTCCTTCAGTGTTTAAATTTTATATTCAACACATTATTGTAGAATTTTGCACAATGTTTAGTGAAAATATTGATCATCCAAAAATGCTATTTCAGAAGACTGCCCTTCCATTTAATGTCCATTTATCATTAAATTAATTTTACATATTAGCTTTAAATGTTAATTTCTAAGACAATGCCTTTTCATCTACCATGCTTAAATTCTGAATCTTGTAATGCACAGATATAACTGGTAATGTATGAGAAATTTCAAAGGTCTTCGACAAGTACTTAAAGAGAAACAGGCATTTAAAAAAGTAACAGTTAACATACCTGAAAAAAAATCAGGACAAATGCGTCAGTATGTATAAGTGATGTATATTAAATGGTCCATAACTTTCGTCACACAAAAGATACAGCATTCATTTTACCATCAATGGAATGGTATTGAAACTGTCTTTCATTTAGTACATCAACACTCACAGCGAGCACATAATTGTTAAAACGCGTTAGTGACAGAACTTATTGAATGACCCTCGTACACTTCGAAACACCTTTGCTAGATTTTAAGCAGCTGTGTGGAGTTGAAATTCTTGATGATAGATCATTTGGAAGTAATTAAAATCAAAGTACTGAAAGTACTGAGAATGCCAGGTTTGATAGGAAAGACTGTATGAATATTTGCACGATTGCTGGACATTTAAAATTTCCATTAATTTGACATAGTTTTAACCAACTTGGCGATCTTGGGCGACCTATAAAAATCTTAGAGGGTCGATCCATTCCAAATATATTATGATCAATTGTCGTTAAACTGTTTCAAATCTAGACTAGAATATTATTTTATGAAATTGCTGATGGATAAACAGATTTGTGTATTATGGCCAAACTGTCACCCAAGATGACCTCCATGTCTAAAAGTATGTTATTTACAGAGTGGCGTGTATTAAGTAGTCTTCTGGGAACAAGATGCACAAGAGGGCCTGTATCACTCTACTGGCTTGAATAGTCTAAGGCCTACTGGAAAACAACTTTTTAAAAAATCAAAGATGTGCCTAGTCTGGTGCAACTGGTTTTGTGGCGTAACCTAGAAAACGTCTTCTGCTGCAGTGACAAATAACTTAACAAGAGGCACTACCCGTTGATTCAACTACCCTATGTCTGTCCCAAACATTGAAAACAAACTTTACTGTAGTATTTACTAAAAAATAAAAATAAAAATACATTTGTAGGTGGAAAAAAGAATTGAAATTGACTATAAGTAAATACACGGGTAAAAGTGGCCATAATTTTGATAAAAAAACAAACAATCAAAAAACAAGAAACAGAAAAAAAAAACAAGAAAAAAAAAACAAGAAACAAATCTGGAGCTTGACACTTGTTATGAATGAACCAGATTTTGATCCGAACCGCTATCCAAATTGGATGACGTCATGACGTCACAACGATCAGCAATATGGCCATTTTGGATGGTATCGGGGAACATATTTACTTAAATGTTTACCAATGGGTTGTAGTATATCGTGTGCACTGTTTGAAACATTTTCTACATTCTTGCATTGGTTGGTTAGCAATGTATCTCACATAGAAACACTGGATCATTTTCTGGATGATTTCAATTTTACTGTAAAAAGGAGATCGAATCAATGTCAAAAGCTGGTTACATGTTTTACTATCATCTACGGCGAGCTTAGGGTTCCCTTAGCGGACGAAAATTTTGTCGGCCCAACTACTGTGCTTATTTTCCTCGGTTTAGAGATCGACTCTAACGAAATAGTAAAATTCGCATTCCAATACATAAAATTGCTGAGTTACTACAAATTTAACTGCCATGGCTCAAAGGAAAGGGTTTCTCTGAAAGTACTTCAGATCCTGACAGGCAAATTGAGCTTTTTCGGACAGGCTATACGCTCAAGTAGGGATTTTTTACGACGATTTTATGATGCAATGGTTGCTTTAAAATGTCCGCACGATAGGTTGCGGATTTCAATGAGCTTAGGGAGGATTTATGTCTATGGTTACGGTTTCTAGTCGATTTCAACGGAGTGTCATACATTCTGGAAAGTTCTTGGTACAATACTGAAGTGTTACAGATGTTTACCGATAGTGCTGGGTCGGAGAACTTGGGCTGTGGTTTTTACTTTCGCGGCGAATGGTCATTTTTCTCGTGCCAGTTAGCTGGAAAAGCAGCCCAACCATGTCTGATATCACATTTCTTGAGATGGTTCCGGTGGTGTTAGCAGTTATTCTATGGGCCCCTGAGCTAATCAATAGAAAGATTATCTTGCATATTGATAATGAAGCCCTGGTCAAAGTGATAAATAAACAGTCATCCAGGTCCAGGCGTCTTATGCATCTGATAAGGCAACTAAAGTGTTATTAGTCATGAAGTACAGCATTATCTTTAAATCTGTCCATATTTCATCTAAACGTAATTCTATAGCTGATTCTATTTCCCGTAAACAGTGGGACCGATTCAGAGCTTTGGTTCCGGAGGCAGAGACACTGCCAGAAGAGATACCGAGTCAATTACTATAGTGAAGCCTCACGATTGCTGAACGCATCGTTATCTGTTAAAGGGACACATGGCAATCTTGAGTTTTATTCAAACATTACAATTTGCTCCTCGGTTTACTTATCTTGCGTCATTTTTACTTTAAAACTGCTTGCATATAATTAAATAAAAATTTCAGATTTCAATTTTCTTCATTATTTTACCCTTTTTTTAAAATATATTATTGGTGCAGTATTATCAAAAGTCAATAATATGTAAAAACAATTTGCTTTGAACTATTCTATCAATTAATATTGATGATTGAACAAATGCAAGTTAAGAGAAAAACTAACGGGACGCCGCGAGTTTTTAAAATATCAAGATTGCCGTGTGTCCCTTTAACACGAAAGACTCTTACAATGTGGGGCTGAGTAGTTTCCAATCATTTAGAAAGCAATATGGCATGCAGGAATTGAGCAAATAGTACACTTTATAGCCTCGCTCTCAATACAGGGCATGGCGTACAGTACTGCTCGCTTGTAATGCGCCATTGGTTTTCAGTGCAAAATAAATAACCAAGAGGACATTACTAAACATTTTATAGTTACGAAATTATGGAGGGAATGAAGCGATCCTCAAAAAAAATTGACTGCTAGATTACCAATTATGCCGCAGTTACTTAGTCGGTTTTTTTCCAGGCTACACGGAGTGCCTGTAAACGGTTATGAGTCAACGCGGTTTGAAGCAGCCTATAGGTTAGCATTTTTCGGGTTCTTTAGAGTAGTAGAGATTACAGTCACGAAAAGGAAATGCATTAGAAATGTTATATCCATAGATGATATTTAGTTCATTTACAAGTTGTAAGGTCAGGCGCAGACATATGTCCTATAAGCAGCTGTTTAGAACGATTTTTACTGATGAGACCCAGGATAGCAGGTCCGTTATTAGTCCCCTGACACAATATCAGTTTTCATCAGTACTGAAGAGAGTTTTGTCTCTGCTAAATCTTCATTACTCTTGTTACACTGCACACTCCTTTCGGATTGGTGCTGCCACGGCAGCAGCAACCATTGGACATTCTGTTAAAACTATCAAGAGGGCAGGAAGATGGAGCTCCGCAGCTTATCGTTCCTAAGTTAGCCCACCAAGTCATATAATTCCCAGTCTAGTAGCTCCGGAAATACCAACCACTTCATTTGTTAGATAATTAATACAAAAATTCTAGCATTCTATAAATTGTGGGAGTATAATTGACATATCTAGTGATGTCTCCTGAGTCTCAACTTGTTGTTAACGGAAACCAAGTTGTTTTAGGTCAGCGTACGGTCTGGTGTGTGAGCTCCTCCTTCAGCAAAAGAGCATTCTTAGCAGCACGATGCAGTCCGGGTGGAATCAACTTCGAATTGGACGCTCTGGGTGTACAATTATGGTGGCAAGGCTACGGTGGTATGTGCTTGGTCGATTTGAAAGCTAAGTTGGTGACTCTGATGAAAGTTGGTCCAACCCCAGACTACATCCTGGTGCATTGTGGCGGCAATATTCTAGAAATGAGATCCTTGTTCAATCAGACACGAGATTTCAAACTTATTAACAATCATTTCAAGAGTGTTACCAGATGTAAAAGTCATTTGGTCGAACAATTTGCCTAGGTTAAAGTATCGCTATACAGATGACGTGGTAGCAATGGGCAAGGCTAGACGTCGTATAAATATTTTTGCAGCAGCTTGTGTACTAAGAAGCAACGGGCACTATTTACGGCACACAGATCTCACAAAATTCAATGAGATTTTATATGACAGTGAAGGCGTTCATCTGTCGACGTTGGGTAACCAACTCTTCCTGAACCAGTTTGCGGCAGGACTAGAAATGTTAATTCACAAGTTGCATAAAGTGCATCAGTCAATTGCTTTCACGTAAATTGTTGGTTCTAATTGTGTTGGGCGCGGCTCACGCTTACATATATGCAGTAGGCATGAGTGTTCTATAATCATCATATTATGTATGCAGTTTTCTTTCGTTTGCGAGGGATTCGCTTCTGCCAAAGAACACTTTTCTTTTGGCAGTGGCATTATCAAAACATTATTTTGATTGCTGCCATATGGCCGTCAGAAAATCCGCTGCTAAGAAAATGATCCTGCTGTTGTCTGCTTATCATTTCCGGCACACTGGACATACATGTACAAAGAAATATACCAGAAAATCGGTGCAGCTCCAGACGGATTTCGAGGTGACGGACGGTGCTTGGTTTAACAACGATTGTCGGACAGTGCTTCTCAATGTACATATATAGAAACTGTCTAAAGTGTAACGTGTAGTGTCTGCGGCCTTGAACTAAATATGCCGTCAGCGAATCCTTCAATTCAGTAAAATCACAGTTAATGACAATTAACAAGTTTATATTAAATAAATTTCAATGTAATACTGGCCACTGTTTACCAGGGTCGGGATTACAGCATGACATATTTAAGCCTTTTGGGGCTTTACTGTGGTGCACGCCTAGTTCGGCTGTGCACATTATTGTCTTTCAAAAAAAAAAAAATTTCAAGTTATTAAATGCAGAAACATTTTAATTTATAATTAGAGTTTTGGTAAAACATTTTATTTAGGCAGTTTAGGGCTTCCTTTTGTGAACATTTTTAAGGGCTGCCATATGATGTATTTACTGCTGGCAGCTCGATCTTTGGAGCCGCGCCCATGATTTGCCAAAAACTTAATAAATGATAATACGTTTCTGATGTGTTAGTTAGTTTTGTGCCTTCCTAAATAATAGGCATACAAGTCGAACAGTAACTCTAGCTTTCACAGAACACAGTCAACCAGACACACGCATTAAAACAAGCAACAATTACAAAGTTAATAAAAATAAAGACACGAAACATCACAAGCACAAACATGTTGACAATAGGGCTACCGCAATGGAACGGTCAGTGGCAAAACGGACGCTTGGAGTTTAAACCAGGTTCTACGGTGCACCAAACCTCACTCTTAGCCTATTGTCATCTCAGTAAAACGAAACAGTGTAGAACAATTGTGTTTATATTCACGTATACATGATCATCTTTGTGTTTTACATAGCTTATTAATGCTGTCTAGTATGCTTCAGATTTGCGTATTTGTCATTGTATATCAATCATTCTGTCTTGAACAATCTTCCTCTAGAAACACGTGCAACATGTTTAACGGAATATGTTATCGATGCCATTATTTGACACGAATAAAACTAATTTCAGTACTACGGGGTTGAGATACAGCAAAGAGATATATACAGTTATGGTCTAGATCTAACAAACACAAACTACTATCAAAAACAAATCTAAAAACAACTCAAAGATGTATCTCATTTACATTTACACCTCCCCAATTTACCCAGCACAACACAGATTAGGTTTATGAGAAAAATAATTACTTTCCATTTAATCGTCCCATTATAACCACTGCACACGATCGCATATTTTGCGACAACTCTAAGAAAATAGACTGTCTATTGAGTTTATTTTCGCTATTGGGTGAATTGCTGTTGCCGAAACCCGACTGATAATTCCTAACATGGTGAATTTGGATGGGAACACAAGCCAATAAATCGCTGAAACTTCGGCACCATGCTATACTAATCAATGGCCGTGTTGTAAGTTGAATGTTTAGGAAGGATATTTTTTTAAACTATACTAGTTTTATTACCGGATATGTATAATGGCGGCTCATTAGGCTTACAGAACAGTACCCGCCATCGAGTGCAGTGAGCACATGTACGGGATTGTTATATCGGCGTGTTTTGTGCCATGTATGTAGATTCATACAACGAGAGAGTTTTCTGGATCGATAATGGAGAGGCTATCTAATCGCCTGATTTGACAGTACAAAACGGCATGTGTTGTGCTATGAGCATTTTCGCATGATTATACCATAGACGGGCATAATTGTGTCGTCCGCTGGTGGTACATTCATCATGTTCGGGAGATTTGTTTCCAGAATTATTTCGGATTTATCGGAAATCGCTTGATAAAAATAAATGGTGAAAGAGTGACCATGTCTTAATACATTGATTTCTTTTGTTTTCGGATATTGAATGGAACAATGTAAAATATGTTTGGAGAAACGGTAAGCTTCATTTAATACTTAACTAAACCATTTGTAGTGCCGTTACCATGAGAATTGTGTTAATTATTACGCATTTTTAATAAGTGCATGATTACCATAAACATAAACTGCTATACTTCTTAGACTCGGAATTTAAACCCAGTTTTATGCTAGAAAACAACAAACAAAGTCAACAACGACACCATATTGTATGCTAAAACATCCACGAAATGGTTTGTTCGGCATGAACTCATCAACCAATTAGGTCTATCAATATCTGCTAGCAGCAATTTAAGCATACCGTCACGAAACGCACACAATCGGCAATTACAATTCCATGCTAATGAATTTAAGGATTGCCGACATATATGACCAGGATAGAATAGACAGACAGTGAATTTTAGAATTATTTGAAATATATAATTGATTCAAACAGCGTTATACATGTAATTGTGTAGTAATATTAATACAGACTCTTCTGAAATCCCCGTTGGGTTAATACAGAATCGTTACTGTCGTTTAGCTCATATTGATTCGAAATATAAATGTCCGTTTCATATTATTAGCAACGATAACTCTAGTGAAACGTTTACTCATGAGCTATTTTTCCACATTTGACCTTCATACCATATCTACCAGACAGTCCAGGTGATGGTGATTTGTGTGAGAAATTGTTTTCTTCCGCCTGAAAATTGTCTGCCCAAAGACACGTGCTTATGCGAAAAGAAGGAAGGGTCAATCCGGTACAGAAATTCAAAAGATACACGTGCCCTTGACACGTGTAAAGTGTGTATATATAAATGTCGAGTACTGCTAAGTAAACGTTCAAGGGTGCAAACTAGCGTACGTTTTGCAACGAATTTTAAGACAAAGAATAGGTGCGTCGTGAGAAAAGCACGTTTATACCATGGACTGGTGGGATCGTAAAAGGCTGCTTATGGTCATGACAAGTGCGTGTGCCTGTGCAGCTTTCGGTTTACTATGTATAGCAGTGGCAACGGATTATTGGCTGTATACGAAAGAAAAACTAGAAGAAGACATAAATGGAACAGCAATATATAACAGATTTTGGTCGGGACTTTTCCGGAAGTGCGAAGTAGACGGTATGTTTATACGATGTATTTGTAGGCTAGATCATCTGCGACGATTGCTTAGTTTTAAAACAAACATCAAGCGTTTAAGATGACCGAGACTAATTAATTTATTTGTAGATATCAGTCTTAGCCTATGGTTATAATTGATTTTATTTAAAAAAAACGGTTGCATTAATGTTTGATTTTTCGTATGTCCATTTAAACTTTAGATAACTATATATATAATTAAACAAGGTCCATGTTACTGTACTGGTGAGATTGGTGTGGGACATGACCATGACACAGGTCCACGCTACTGTACTGGTGGGGGACCTGTCCATGGTACTGTACTGTGAGAGGGACAGATCCATGTTACTGTACTGGTGAGTCAGGTCCATGTTACTGTACTGGTGAGTCAGGTCCATGTTACTGTACTGGTGGGGAACGGTCCATGTTACTGTACTGGTGAGTCAGGTCCATGTTACTGTATGGTGGGGGACAGGTCCATGTTACTGTACTGGTGATTCAGGCCCATGCTACTGTAGTGGTGAGGGACAGGTCCATGTTATTATACTGGTGAGTCGGGTCCATGATACTGTACTGGTTGGGGACAGGTCCATGTTACTGTACTGGTGGAGGACTCCGTGGTACTGTACTGTAGGGCACAGGTCCATGTGTGTGTTTATGTTACAAAGTAGTATCGACATATATATAAGCATCAATGAAAAGAAGGGGATGCTTGAGTTGATAACAAGAGTTTACACCAATGAAACACGCATCACTTGCTTGATTGGACTAGTACTGGATCTACTTGCCCCGACGATTAAACATGTCCATAAAGAGAAAAAAAGCATTGCATGTCTTATTTATTTGTTGTTAATGAAATACACTCTCATGAAAATAAATCAAAATCCCTATAGTTCTGCCAAAATGCATATCATTATTACAATTTCTTAAAAACGCGTATTTGGAAAAGCGTTTCGACTAATAAATCTACCGTAAATGTCGATCATAGTAACTATTAACTATTTAATAACATCGTGAACTTGCGGATAGTGCCATACCTAATTATTTAAACAAAACATTGGAAGAGACGACGCCATTGTATGTCTGTATTGTTCGTAGAGAAGCTTTACCCAGTCCATTTACTATTTCACTGAAAAAGAAAAACACATTGGCGTATGATTTAACGTTCGCTACAGTCCGTAGATGTGATGTATCTGCAAGTGTCTCCATAACTACAGTGTTTGTAAAGTAGTTTACCCCCATCGATTTACCATAGGCAGGAAGAGAAAAACGTAATTGAACAAATTAATTTAGTGTTTGTAGAGCTATACTTTACTACGTCTTTTTGACATTTACTGTTCGGGAATATGCCTTTACCAGTGTCTTCAGTGATTGTATGTGTCTTTACCCCATAAATTGTATCAGAGAAAATGTCAGCGTAAGTACTTTTAGTGTTTGAATATCCACTTGCTTTTCATCGTCGATTTAATACGTACACGAATAGAAGATGTACGTGCCATAGTTGTTTGATGAACCTTTAAAAGTATAAATTCAGAGTACGGGACTGTACTGATGAATCATTGCAAGTATAATTTCAGAGTACTGGACGGTACTGATGAATCCATGCAAGTATAACTTCAGAGTACGGGAAGGTACTGATGAATCCTTACAAGTATAAATTCAGAGTACGGGAAGGTACTGATGAATCCTTGAAAGTATAAATTCAGAGTACGGGACGGTACTGATGAATCCTTGAAAGTATAACTTCAGAGTACTGTACGGTACTGATGAATCCTTGCAAGTATAACTTCAGAGTACGGGACTGTACTGATGAATCCTTGAAAGTATAACTGCAGAGTACGGGAAGGTACTGATGAATCCTTGCAAGAATAGGAAGGTACTGATGAATCCTTGCAAGTATAATTTCGGAGTACGGGACGGCTCTGATGAATCCTTGAAAGTATAAATTCAGAGTACGGGACGGTACTGATGAATCCTTACAAGAATAATTTCAGAGTGCTGGACGGTACTGATGAATCATTGCAAGTATAAATTCAGAGTACGGGATGGTACTGATGAATCCTTACAAGAATAATTTCAGAGTGCTGGACGGTACTGATGAATCATTGCAAGTATAACTTCAGAGTACGGGAAGGTACTGATGAATCATTACAAGAATAATTTCAGAGTACGGGACTGTTCTGATGAATCATTGCAAGTATAACTTCAGAGTACGGGAAGGTACTGATGAATCATTGCAAGTATAATTTCAGAGTGCTGGACGGTACTGATGAATCCATGCAAGTATAACTTCAGAGTACCGGCTGACCTGATGAATCCTTTAAAGTATAAATTCAGAGTACCGGACTGTACTGATGAATCCTTGAAAGTATAAATTCGAGTACGAGACGGTATTGATTCATAGTAATACCCTCTGAGTTAGTAGATGTGTTTAATCTCGTCGAACGAGCTTGTGTCATACCCGAAAGATTAGACATCGTTGCAGTTATAACTTCAGTGTACGGGACAAGGCTTGTTTATAGCAATACCCTCTGGACGTTACTGTTAACATAAGAAGGAACATGTAATTTAAAGCAGCTATCCCGCCAACAACAGCCAAATTGTACAACATGTGTACATCGTTTCTAAATCTACTGGTGACGAGGTATACATATAACTTGCATATTTTGAGAATCCAAACTCTATAGACACAGTATATTAAACGGCTTTAACCAGCCCAGCCAAACCCCAAAACTGGAGCGTCGAATTAAGAGTTACCAACTCCTATAATTCATTTTACGCATATCCAATCACGGTTATTTTAAGAAATCTTTAATAAACCTTAAATTTTAATCGTCACATATACATTATTATACGACCTGAACGCCTGGATCAAATTTTGATAAACAGTTCTGTAGTGTTATTTTACCGTTTTGTGGCTGGTTAGTTTAGGTGAATACATTATTGTTCTTTTACGAATAAATATTCAAGCTCAGCGTCATGCTAGAAATGGTAAACTGCAAGTATAAATGCATTTTTTGTTTACAAAAAAATATCTCTTGTTTTATGTGAATTTATAAATCAAGTGTTCAAGTAAAGCTACTTTACCTTGTCGAATTCGCGTAACTGTGTCTAGATACATATTTAAAGCAATGTTTGTTAGCGCGTATTTTCTTTCTGAGTAAAATCAGGCACGATTGATTTCGTTTCAGCTAAGCTGATTGATTTAAATAGAGTCAAATCAATGTTGAACTCTGATGTCGAAATGACGTTGTTTTTAAGATGGATTACCAAAAAGATCTGATGTTGAAATCATGTTTTAAAAGAACGACGTTGACTTCCGGTCTCACACCTCTATTATCTCCTCTGAAAGCTCACGGACCTAGAAACAAAAGGAAAACAGAAAATAATTCTTTTTTTTCTCAATTTTAGGCTATTTTTAATTTGAAAAATATAGGGCTTTCTTTGCTTTAGCATACATCTGTAGTGTAAAAGACAGATGATACAGAAAATACCATGTTGATATGAGGTTTCATTCAAATTTCAGAAGTTTGACCGAAGCACCACATATTCAGCTATTCCATAGGGGTCACATAAACATGAGCGAGAAAAAAAACAAAACCTGGCTAACTTATGTATTTTATTGTTTTAAATTACTGATCTTGGCTATACTGAAGATATTAAACCAACAACAATGTCTGCTGCCCAGCTTTTAAGCTCAGATGTTGGAAAGGGCTGTACAGTAACACTATGGGAAAATTAATTGAGGTGTGAGACCATTACGTTAGCAAAGGGGAGACAACGTTTGGACACCATCCAAAATCAACACTGAGTCAACATTGAATCAAAAATGAAACAACGTCAAATTCGACGTCGTTTAAACAACAACATACTAGGTTCTTTTTTTTTTTTAAATGATTTTCATTTTCATGCTTTGTTTAAGTTATGTTTTTCTTTGCAGACAAGATGCAGATTGGAAATATAGCAATCCATTTTTTTTTTCTACACAAAGGTCAATGTCGATAATTATGCTAGTGATAGTTAATTCGTTTACAGTTCTTATATAGTTCATACTAGTCACATGAATTCTTTATATAGATAGATAGATAGATAGGTAGGTAGATAGATAGATAGATAGATAGGTAGGTAGGTAGATAGATAGATAGATAGATAGATAGATAGATAGATAGATAGATAGATAGATAGATAGATAGATAGATAGATAGATAGATATTTTATTCAAACATAAGGCATTACGCCCAACAGTTCACATGCAAATAGTACATACAAATAAACTATGTATATGAAATACGCACAATATTTTCCAGTTAATGGCAACTGTATAATTTAATAGGTTAGTTTCAAGAACATCTGTATATGTTACTAGTTAAAAAGTATTTGACAACTATTAAGTATATAAGTGTTTAATATATATTTTTAAATTAATAGTCCTAAGTACTGATCAGTACACATTTATAGCTGTTTACAAAAATGGAGAAAAGTGATATTTATTTATAAAACATGTCGTCTCTTCTTTTAAAACTCTTACTAATGAAAACTGACCGTTTCTTTAATAAACTCTTGTAGATATATAATAAAAGAGCTAAAAGACATCAGAAACAATAAAAACAGGGAACTAGTTGTTATATACAAAAGATAATAAACGAATTCAACTGCAAATCATTACATGTGCCTTCAGTGGTTATAAGGTCAATGCCTTATATTATCCACTGAGCTACCGAGGACATATTCGATAAACAAGACAATACACAAGGTAAAACAGGACAATACACAAGGTAAAACGTGGTCAAGTAATATATAGTCTGGTCTCAGCGAGCTGGATTATTTAAACACCGAGATGGGCGTAGCGCATCGAGGGTTTTGAATAATCAACGAGCTGAGACAGACTCTATCTGTTTTGTAGTATGTTGTACTCAGTGACCATGTCTGTACTCTAACTTCCATTTATTGGAAGTTAGAGTGTGGTACAGCGCCGCAGCTTTTTTATCCTGAATTAAATGATTTAATGCTATGCATTCATCAAAAGCAAAACGGGGGTAACCGACAGTCAATACGGCTTACTGATTAGCTCAAATTGATTTATGTGTACACAACCTCTCCACTTTCCTTAAGGGCTATTGTCAGCCATCTTTGAAAAGAAAATCCAAAATGTGGATGATGTGATAACATGGCATATTTAATTTAGAAATAATGTCTCGTGTGCCATTTTTATATAAATGGACAATTCTATGGACAAATTTATTTAACATAAAAAACAAAACATCTTAGAGTAAACTTGCGTCAAACTTTTCGAATATAAAGGGCACTATTTCTGCCAAATAAATATTGTTTCTGATATTATGTTCACATCAACAGTGTTGCATTAATGTCATTTATTATATCATTTACAATGTTCATGCCTATAATATGCATTTAGATGAAAATTTCAATTAATCATACCCCATCCATATTGGATTTTTTGTTCAAAGATGGCTGACCAATAGTCCTTAAATATGCCATATTTTATGAGGGTTATTGTCCGAGTTATACGACATAGCGGTTTAGCGGTTATGTCTACCGCACTCTGGCACGTAATCCCGGTTCTGACTCACGGTTTGTGAATGGTTATCATTATACGAATCTTTCATGGATATCCGGTGAAGTTAGGGAATTCCAACCCGAGCTATACGTGTTTTTTATCGGAACTGAGGCTCATATATACCGAGGGTTGGAATTCCCTATCTGAACCGAATACCCATTATAGATTCTTTTTCTTGCATATCAGAGACATATGTTGTGCGTTGACGCCGCCAGCTACTAACGTTTTGCATGTTTTCCGGCATACCGGATGTTGGCGCGCGTTTATCCCGACCCTAGGTTAAGATGAAAATTTCTTGCATACCGGACAAGGATATCCGTCATTTTACCGGGGCTAGATATTTCCATCTCACCCTTGGGTCGAGATAAAATTCACGCGCGCCAACATCCGGTTCTCTGATATGCAAGAACAAGAATCTATCATGGGTATTCGGTTCAGATAGGGAATTCCAACCCCCGGTATAAGTGTTTTAATCGGAACCTCGGCAGAGCCTCTGTTCCGATAAAAACACCTATACCTCGTGTTGGAATTCCCTATCTTCAACGGATACCCATGAAAGATTCTTATAAACCGGTAAAATGACGGATATCCTTGTCCGGTATGCAAGAATAATAATTCCAGTAAACAGGAAATAAACATTTTGTTGAAATCTACAAATGACCGTTTATATTTAAGTTTATTAGAATTATTTATAACGGCCGTGCATTTAACATTACCTTATGCTAAAATGTGATTATTATGTTGTTGTTGTTTTTTCGATTTTTTAAAAGGGAATTATTGACATAATTTAAATTGTATTTATGATCGCATATACTCATTTTTCCTTACAACCCGTTGGAAAAAATATTCCGTATCGCGGTAAGTTCGTTGTTTGTCGAGTTATTCGCGATAAGTTCGTGGTTTGTCGAGTTATTAATCACATCATATCGTTTTATTTACATGTATACAGAAAGAATTGCAAGCAAGTTAATAGCTTCATATGTTGATCTACAAATACGGTTAGAGGCTACAGGAGTAATTGTCTGTACAAACAAAAATCTGAGCCTAAAGGTGTAGCACACCCATTGCATCACAGGAAGTGTCGGCCTGGGGTAGCATAGTGACGGCTAGTAAATAATTCTTGTTTCTTTCTGTAAAAAAAGGCATTTCCACTAATTTAAAGTGCCATTTTGGGTTCATATCACATTGTTGATATCTTTGTTGAATTTTTCAAGCATTGTCATGTTAAATTTGTGAGTTTTTATTTATTTATTTATTTTTTGCTTTTATGGAAATGAGCGTATGAATACAATATTTTGGCATCTCAGTGTTTATGTTTTAAAGGGAGCTTTCATTCATGAGATAAGTTCTTTCTTAGAAGATACATGACCCCCACTTTTTTGTGGATCTTTTAGCAGGATATGTGACATTTTTGATGAGAATGGTAAGTTAAATTGGGCCTAGACATGAATGACAACATGGCATTTAAATTTTTATTCATGTACAACTCAATGCAAGAAACAATGGGCGTGTTACACCTGAAACGGGGTTTAAAGTGGTCCTGTTTATACTTAAACTGATATTTTCATTTTTGCTTCAGACGTGTCTACTTTGAAAATTAGAACTTAGAAATGGTAAGGTTATCGATCAGTGGTTGGAAGTCTTAGTTTCGTCAAATGAATTGTTCACTGCTACCTTATACTTGCATGAGTATCTATTACAGTCTAATTGCATATTTACGCAGAGAAGACATACTTGCTAGTAACTTTAGGTTTTGAAAGCTACTTTACTTTGTCGATTTACACATAAATGTGGACATTATTGCAAATAATTCAGATGTTAAATGCATGGCAAGTAACCATGGTGTTTGGTTAGCTTTTATTTCTACAAAAACATATCCTTCAAGAAAAGGTGTTGTTGGAAACGCTATAAACAGGTAGAGATCACATCTTTGAAACAAAATCTGTCTTGATAAATAGAGATTGATAAAATAGTAGGTATCCTTATTGGAAATTTAAATACTTTACCCCTTTCGAGCTACATAGCTATGTAGTTAAAGGTCACATATTTGTAGGCAACTTTATTGATGATATGCTACTTTACCCCGTCGAGTTGCATATGTACATTGTTTGGGTTGTTTGTCTTTATGATGTTTTACGTCATTTTCAACACATGTCAGGTTATATATGACGGTCGATTTTTTTTTGTGGTGGAGGCAGACCACCCACTTTTCTTGGTAGAACCAATACTGTACAACTCCCGCCATCTGTAAGAATCGACACTTCCCCACTTACAAGTCGAGCTCTTAGTGGGATTCGAACCCGCAGTGATGAGAGGCGACATATATATAATATGCAGATAGAGAAGAACTCAGGGAAAGTAAATAAAATGTTGTACCAGCACTTGCGAAACTATATGAAGGGAGACATAACAAATAACTGATTTATTTGATAACTACTTTGCGCCGTTTATTTACATATTCAGCATAGATATGATAAATGAAAAGCGTTCTATCCTAATGGGACAATTCAAGCATTCCAGCAAACCGACATACACTACTCAAAATTTGCTAAGAATCACTTTTTTGCTGTCGTCTAAATTTCTTGCTGAAATAAATAGCATTATTTCCATTTTACATGCAATTATTTAGGGCTGTGTATGGTCATGTGATCTCATGACTTGATTCAAATTGTGGAATTGTTGAAGTATCAATGAAATTAATATCGTTATTGTGAATTAATTTCTTATAAAATGATATGGACGAATGAAAGTGATCCTTAGCAAATTTTGAGTAGTATATTTGACGTAGTGCTGCATCAGTCAATTAAGCAGACGCAAGCAATGTTAGTTTATATGTGTTTTTGAAATGCATTGTTTTTGAAATGCATGCTATTTTATTAGTGATTGAACTTAGTTTATATTCTTACAGTCGAAAAAAGATGCTTTCTTTAGTTTAACTCTTAACCCGATAAGCACGACTATAATAGCCTATGCGTTTATCAGCCCGCGAGTAACTCTTTGTCACATAAATGGAATGGTCTTAATTCAAAGAAAGAACAGTCCATTTTATATATGTAACGGGTTAAGGCTTAAATCGGTACCATATTGGTACTTTTCTTTCTTTTAATTCCTTTTCTCTTCAACTATTTAAACATATACGTTCTATACGTTCTCTGTTCTACATATGACATCTCTAATCATTAAACGTTTTTGGGCAATAAAATAACTTTATTTCTCGCTGAATCGTAAAATACGTTATTTTTTGTATTGCGATGGTTTCAATGCTGTTACTATTACGTGTTTCTTCCACAGATATTGATTATGTGCTCTTGTTTCTGATTTTAATATAATTTGCACTCATTCGGATAGAATACTCGCGGGGATTCGCGAGAATCGACTTCTTGCTTAAATGCGGAGATGTGTACAATTAGCTGATTTCTACGCATAGTTTAGTTAGACGGGTCTTGTTTAATAATCAAGTTTAATCGCCAATAGTTTAATTGCGGGTTATTGACTTGTCTATCTCAACGCCAACTGCTGGGAAATAGCTTTATAATTTCAGTCACAAAATGATCTCGTATGAAAAAGTCTTTGTGAAATATCGTTTAAAGTGATACTTTTGTTTACTTGTTTCAAATCACATCGTTTTACTTAATTGTGATGGCTTGAGATCTGCTATAACGTTCCTGTTTCAAATGTATCTAGATCAGTTTTCATGTACTCGTAACTCCTAAATATATGGTGTGCTATTTGTTATTTATTGTCCCTTTTACAGGACATATCAACATGTTTTACCTTACCGGATAAGAGGGTATTTTTTAGAAGGACTATAATACCCCAGCGTCTGCACAGAAATGCGGAAGATGTATTGGCCTTATAAGGAAATGAGATCGGATATTGAGCAAGAGAGCTTGGTTCGAATACCGTTAACATTGTGTCATACTGCAAATACAATTATGGAGTTTTGATTGAACTAAACTTGGTAGACATAAACGCATGTCAAAATCTCGGAACTTTAACATTTAACAGGCTTTCCATATCTTGAATATGGCATTGTCTGCGCTTCAGGTCTCACACCTCTATTATCTCCCCTGAAAGCTCACGGACCTAGAAACAAAAGGAAAACAGAAAACAAATCTATTTTTTTCTCAATTTAAGGCAAATTTTAATTTGAAAAATAGGTTTTTACAGAAAATCCCATGTTCATATGAGGTTTCATTCAAATTTCAGAAGTGTTTGACCTAATCACCACATATTCAGCTGGCTAGTGTATGAATTGTGTATTTTCCATAGGGGTCACATAAACATGAGCGAGAAAAAAAAACCTGGCTAACTGATGTATTTTATTGTTTTAAATTACTGGTCTTGGTTATACTGACGATATTAAACCAACAACAAAGTCTGCTGGCCTGCTTGGAAGCTCAGATGTTGGAAAAGGCTATACAGTAACCCTATGGGAAAATAAATTGAGGTGTGAGACCTTCTGATTCATTGAAGACTAATATTGTTTCATTCATTTCGTTTTTCGGTACTTCCAGTTCGGGCGTATAAGACATAATCTTAAGTGATCACCCGGTAAAGTTAAAGTTCACTGAAAAATCCACATTTCTGATAAAGTTTAATCCCCCACTAAAATTGCTATTAGTCTTAAGCTGACTTCACGTACGGTATAGTTTAGAAATGTCACGTTTATTAAGATTAAGCGGTATGCTACGGGGAAATTCCGCTTAATGAAAAGTGATTATATCGTCTTTTAAATTGAAAAATAGAAGAAGTTTCTCTATGACAAATTCGTAATTTGGCTCATTGAAGCTCATTGACTGGAGAAAAGGTCTCCATGGCCGAGTAGTTAACGACGTTGCGTTGTAAACCTTCTCGCCTTTCACCGCTGCGGGTTCGAATCCCACTGGGAGTTCGACTTTTAAGTGAGGAAGTGTCGATTCTTACGGATGGCGGGAGGTGTACAGTACTGGTTCTACCCAGGAAAAGTGGGTGGTCTGCCTCCACCACAAAATTGTTTTTCGACCGTCATATATAACCTGACATGTGTTGAAAATGACGTAAAACATCATACACACAAACAAAACAAGGCTACATATTCCCTGCTTGGGTTGTTGACTAGTTGAATATGTTTTTCAAGCACACAGTATTAGACCGAGTCCTATGTCAATAATAAAAACAAAAATATCATCAACACCATGTTTTATAGATTAATTTTGAAAGGTTTCTAGCGTTCGCTTATGACGGTGTAACTTTATTAACAAAGTACATTTTTGTAACAAACAATATGTGTGACCGTTGATCCATCTGTAAACGAAAATAATGCTATGGTTATCGAAGTGACAAAACAAGAGTTCCGTCTTGCACCATTTATCGACAGAGGTCGATGGCTATCTCGTCCCTTGGGTTTATATGCGTTATGCTATCTGCTGAGTTACTGTGTCTGATGGATTACCTTATATACTAAAGGGGAAAGAGATGCAACTCGGGAATTTCCGCTATATAATGTATATACTGCACACTTATTTCCATGTAATATTCCAGGGAAATCCCAAGATGTTTTGTGAAAAAAACAACGTTGCAGCTAGTTTACTTTGCAACACGAAATTCTTAAATGTTGAATTTCCGCCTTTTCAATATTGTATTTACTGTAAAGACATTTTACATCCTAATTTGCTCACCTGCTTGAGCCAAACGAATATTCTATCAATAACGAAACTTTGAAAGATTATATTTGGTACGCCACGTGTTGGTTTCGGTTTACCACCACTAATTACATCCTCCGAGGTTTAGTCGAATGTATTTCCTGCAATAAAAAGTAATCCCTCCTATTTTGATGGAAATGGGCATTATAAGTAGGGGAAAAATGCCCATTTCTTTTCGATTTTGTGGTTGTATGTATAAGAAGCGTTTTACTGGATCACTGATGAACATTTATGACATTTCGACTCTATGCTTACACTTTGTGAGCAACCATCACTGAAAACAGCTGTACCTTGACCTGTTTAGTAAACAAACAAGAACTTTCTTACATGTCTTGTGACCCCACCTTTTCTGGTGATTTTCAAGTTTTCTATATGAACATTACACTGCTGCATTATCTATACTTGAGTTGAAGTTGCAGCAAATCGTTCATATGTGACACCTTAACATTGGTGTCTATGGGCGAAATAATTAGTGGTTTCATAACTTTAGTTTATTTTCCGAATGGAAAAGTCTAATGTAGCCATGTATTATTTCGAGCAGCATATAATAAATTCCCGAGTTGCGTTTCTTTTTACCATTATATATATATATATATATGTTGTTTTGTTTCGTTTGGTGTATCAGGGGAATATGTTGATGAACGTAAATCCGAACAAATCTCACTAGTTGCCTTTAGTGTTACCTATAGTTCCAGGCTGGCTACATATCTACATGTAATTCGATATTATCTTGCAATGTCAGTTATATAAAATATGTAATGTGTTCCACCATTAGCCGTTTTATGTGTAAATAAATACTGATAAAGGTGATCCTTTGGGAGCAACAAACACAATTAAGAGAATAAAGCAGCAGACTCGGTTTTATTGAGTCTGTTCATGAGAAGTAATGAAAGAAGCAACACCTCTCACGCCCCCTAGCACCGGCTTAAGTAAGTTTACCACCTTTGCATATCTTTTATCGATCTATATTTATTTTCAATCTGTTTTTATTCTAAAGCGGTTTACGAATTAATCACGCGACTATCCCAGCACAAATAAAACAATTAAATTGAACTGAATTGGATGTTATAGTCTCACCGACAGCTAAGGTCATTTGGCGAATTTTCCTGCTTCCATTGGTGTAAGAAGACCCCTCGTGCCCCCTATGGGCAATTTTCGTGCACGGGTGGGTACCTGGGTAGAAACCCCGACGTTCGCAAATCAGCTGGATAGCTTCCTCACATAAAAAAACAATTCAAATACGATGCCGAACGACTTTATATCAATACACTACAGTGCATAATTTAATTTAGAATTAGTTGGGACAGGAGGCCTGTTGAAATCATGTCATTGTCCGCATGAGTTCAACATTTAATTACCTCTAAGAGCAAATAAAACATAAAATGAAAGTAGCGGAATAAAAGTGAAGCAAAATAACATAACAACAAAGGATTAGCCTGACATGTCCACGTCAGAAAATATAACCTTGACATTTAAAAAGGATGCATCATAGGGAATACTACTTACCTAAGTCTAAGAGAGATTTGACATGACATTTGTTCGTTGCTTCCAAGTGTCTTTTCAGTATTCATTACAGGTCAGTGCATGAATACATTCCCCACGAGTTTTGCAATTTGGGATAAGAAGTAGTACTTCATTGTTTTCGGCAATGTATTCATGCGCTGACATTTAATGTCAATGAATAGTGCAAAGATACTTGGAAACAACCAACACAAGAGATACTTGGAAGTAATCTTAATTAATACTGTTTGTAGCTGCCTTTCTCCAACGTATATGTCAATGATAATCTAGAACATTTATTGTAAAAATAAAGTAATTATAACAAATAATAATAATTGAATCCCAACAGCTAATCATTACCTCATCAAACATTAAAATATAACATCATTGTTAAAAACATGTGTATATTTCCTTCATATACATGTACATGTAGGTCATTATTTACACATAAACTATGAATGAAATGGTCAACCGAAATACCCAGTTTGCATTTTTGTATGTACCTGTACTTTAACATTGTTGGACCTAGTTTGAAGAATAGATGCTTATTTTAGTGATGTTCTTCTTCAGTTATTTTCATTTATTTAATACTGGTGCTCATACTTATTGGCAACATGACTCTCCATTATTTTTGTCATTTTTGCATTGACATGGTTCGGCTTCAGTGTTTACTTTTAGGGGAAGGGGGTCGGGGCCCTTTAGAGGGGGAAAAAATCGACGTGAATTGGAAAAGGGGGGAATTTTGACAATGTTAAAATAAAAAAGAAAGATAGCATTTTTTATATGTATTAAGTCTCAGTCTTTCATTTAATAATAAATTAACATCAAGAACTTGTTTGATGGACGTGTTATGGATGGACAACTAAGAAACAACATTTAAAAGTCAAAAAAAGATCTGAGGGGAATTTTTTCTCAAAAAAGGGGAAAAAACATACTTTTTGAGGAGGGGAATGGGGCCGAACTTCGGCCCCAACTTACTCTTAAAAAGCACTTTGCTTCACACACCCATATGCACTGTATCAAATTTACTCGGATCGTGTCAGACCGAAGCATTGCATGCACAGCTGGTCATGCTCTGTGCTGTTAAGAGTAAAGAAAATGTTTAGTGGAGTCTCTACCCACTTCCCTCATCCAGATCTCTTAGAGCCAATGGCATTGGAAGAACAATAGCATGACAAGATAAATCTCTAAACTCCTGTCTACGTTGCATGCATGTAATGGAATTAAGTGTACAACAGCCTTTCCCATGACGAAGACCTGGAATATTGGCATGCATGATGGATTGCCATGGCAAAGGCTGAACTCTATTGCTTCAAGAAAGTTCTACATTTTGCAATGTGAACTAGCTAGTTACCATTTCTCGTCAGGTTTTGTTTAGATGGAGAGAAAGTGTCGTTTTACGCAGGCAATAGAATTTGTTTGCCCGATTAATTTTGTGTCCTTTACTGCTCCTTCTACATAAATGTCAAATAATAGGTATTCACTATCAATTTGATAAAAATAAGTATAAAAGTCGAACAGAAAATTCAGCTTTCACCGAACACAGTAAACACCAAAACACGCAAAACGACACACATGAATAGCACATGTTAATAAGGAATAATGGAATATGACGTCACAAACACAAAGTTGATACAAATTCTTAAAATGATCAATATATTCGTCATGTATGCCATTCCATTTCCAAGAGACGTTGTTTGATACCATTGAGATGGTTGCAAATAGTCATTGGCAGATATAGTATTTTCTAATTCACTGCAAATAGCGCTGTTTGTGTCTTTTTCATTAATTCGAATTCCGCTAATACGTCAAATAGATACTTGATAGTACAACATTACAAGAGAACACTCTCATAGGTAATTATGGATGACAAAGAAGGAAAACGAGGATAAAATAGCTTGTGAAGTGTGCTCACGGTCAGCTCTAATGAGCCTTTCAAGAGCGAAAAAGTAAGCCCGTAATGGTTGAAGCTCTTTATCAGCATACTGATTTTGCATTTATCATTTATTGCTTGAGCGTACATAACGTAGAGGATGTTCCCCTCCTTCAACTTTGTACATAATGAGCAGGAAGTGTGGGGGCTGGCATGGCCCAGTGGATAGCACGGATGGCACGGGTTCAAGCGTCACCAGCTCCACTAAGTTTCGTCAGTGTGTTCTTAGGCTAGACACTTTCCCTAAGCCTCATCTGTTGGATGAGGTCGGACATAAACCGGGCGGCCCATGTATCGAATTCTAGCCACGAAACATAGGAATATATTCGATGATAAGAGTAGGGCAGGTTCCCGGATTCCTTTGTATCCTTCCCCTTTCTCTACGGTGGCTCTCAATAACTTATAATGTGTTGATGAGCTGAGCTGTTCAACATCATTCAAATATGTTTCAAGCATCTTGCAACGTTCACTTTAGACTGCTCATACATAATTGCATCACTGTCACTATCAACAGACTCTTCATCAATGTAAATGCTTTGAATAACAAGAGCTGTGGAAGAGCAGCGGAGCTCTTTTTTTGTCTTTTTAGAATAAATCATACACCTGAAATGCCATCAGAAAAAGAGGCATCCATCTCCGCACAAGCTGTAGTTAAATACATAGCAGAGATTTATCCTTGAGCAATATTAGCAAATAATAAACCATAATTATGGTGTAAGAATAAACAAAACAGCACAGAAAAAGCATGTACACAAACTATGGGTCTGGTTTTGGATAGAGTGGGGTGTAGGAGAGCCCATCATAAATCATTTTAGCCTAAATTACGTATGCACCTTTTAGATAATGCAATACGGTTAAGCTTAGACAAATATTTAGATATATGCAACAGCTTACACGCAAATCTTGATCTGGCTTTATTGCACATTTTACGGGCTATCACAATCTGGGTTCCATGGAAGCCCAGACAATATAGGACATAGTTACGACGTATACAACCATCTTGATTATATGCTAAATGATACTATAAGGAAACCCATGTCCAAATTTGGATGAGCTAGGACAACATAGTAAACCTGTAAACACAGCTCACCTTGTGAAAGGGGACATTGCATATTTTAAGGACTATCATAATTTGGGTTCCATGAGTGCTGAGGGGAAACAGAAACCAAAATTAATCATGCAACCCTTAATAAAATACTATAATGAAGCTTATGACGAACTTTTGTTGAGCAAGGACATGGAATGTAAGAGATGTATACGTGTAAATACAGCTTACAAAGAAAACTTGATATGGAGCCCGGTGCCTACGTCGGGATGATCACATAATCTCTCTCAGTCTTCGAATACAATTAAAATGCACACCCAGAAAGCTTAGTAGTTTGATTCGGAATTACAATACTTCTTCACGATTATTTTAGATCAGCTGTATTAAGAATTTATCTTGTAAATCAAAATATACCGTTTACAGTATTTCTAAAATCTGTATAATGTGTTCGAACTAGTTTTGTTTTAATTATTTTAATGGAAATTTATTTAAATGTAGTGTTTTTTTTTTTATTTCTTTTTAAACGCAAATAAAAAAAGAAAGATGTTTACTGATATATTTCATACAAAATAATGCAGTTTTTATTATGTTTTGAACACCAAACATATTGATATTTAATATTTTCGTTATTTGGCGGCCATCTTGGACGCCATCTTGAATTTAATTTAATTGGGGTTTTACGGCGCACCAACACAAGAAAGGTTATATGGCGCCAAACAGGCATGAATATACCAGGTTCATCCTCCATTACATCTAGATCATATATGGAGAATGTGTCTAAAACCTTCTAACCTGCAGAACTCCAGAGTTGCTGCAAATTATATTGTAGACACTCCATTTATGATGGAGCCACGTTTCCACATTTGCGTATGCGGTGTTATGAAGAAAACCTTGAATGAGCATGATAAAAAAATGACAAAATGAACATGAAGGGAGTGTTGGGTGGGTTATCCTTCTGCCTCTAGCGGGATTTGCAGTAGTTGTATTCTACCCCGGCACCACAGGACTCCATCTTCAATTTCTCACTTCGCACCATGATTCAAAATGTCTACCCTTGATATTTTTTATTCTTAGAGGGTCCCCTACAGGATTCCACAAAGAAATTTAGGGGACATATAAATGCACACAGGACTGCTACCAGTAGCTCTATTAAATGCTATGTACACTTAAACTTTGATTTTTATTACTCAAGATAATTTCATTATAGATAGTAAATTCCACAAAGTGAAAAATGGCATCGCCCATGGACCCATGTTTTATGTACATACATGTAGAGATCCATTACACAATATTCTCAGGAAATGCTTAACCTATACAAGTATGTACAAATGTCTCACATAAAATGTAGCCTTCACAGAACACAGTGAACTAGAACAAACAACTATTACAATGTTAATACGAATCAAGGCTTGTGTGGAGCGCTGTGGTCTAGTGGTAGAGCGTTGGACCAATGATCCAAAAGTCGTGGGTTCGATCCCCGCCATAACCATATGTGTTGTGTCCCTGAGCAAGACACTTATCTGCATTGCTTAGTACTGGTTCTACCCAGGAAGACTATCAAGAAGTACATTAGAAACGAATCGCTTACAAAAGGTATAGAATATAGTATGTTCAAGGCATGTGGCATCATACACACAACGCGTTGACCATAGGAGTACCTCCTTAGAACGGTCAGTGCCAAAAACAATGCTGTGGTGAGAGGGGGACTGGGGGTTTAAACCTGGTTCTTGGATGACCAAAACGCTCCTTTTCCCTATTGTCATCCCAATTAAACGGGAAATTAAAGGAAAAGTTCCCGCCAGGCTAAACAAGTAATTAAGCGGTACTTGTACATACATTTCCATGTTCAACTTGGTGTTACTCATGTGTTACTCTTGCTATTGTCTTTGCTAGAGCTTTCTCTTTAAATTGAAACCTGTCAATACCTTTTCAAAGTTAAATGGTATGTTTTGCTTCTAATGCTTTTGTGGAAATCAGAGTAAGTACATACACATTATCATTGATAAAGCATATATAAAATGGACAATACCAGTTGTAACAAAATATAGACTGTTAAAGTGACAGTTACACACAGTCAAACTCTAAAAAATTTACACCAAAATTCTAAACCTAATATAAATACGATAGTTGTCTTGCTATATATCTGCTACATCAAGAGGGGTTTTAAAAGGACGTAGTCCTTACGACAGAGCCCTTGAAGATTCTACAGGTATATTTGCTTTTCAGATTTTGAAATGTAAATAACACGCCTGCCTTCTTAAAAGCAGTATAAATAAAAAGCAATTTTTCTGTCTGAATAAAATTACACGTTACACTATACCATAGTTTGTCCTATATTTCATACTGTATTTGACACGTATGAAACTGCTACTGTCTGATGTATGTACTTAGTTATAAACGTACTGTTGGGTTATGTACATATACTTTTCACTGAGTAAAAGTTATATACGTACTGATGGGTTACGTACACATACTTTTCACTGAGTAAAAGTTATACATGTACTGATGGGTTAAGTACATATAATGTGTTTGAAGCTATGTGTACATTTCTTAATGTTTCTTTGTGGTATAAAATCGCTAACTTTTAAAATGACGCAACTTAACAACTGGAAACCATGTTTGCTTGCATGGTTTCCACATCTCTCAAAATAATATTTAAGCATATTTAATGAAATAAACGTCTAACAGCAGGGTGTACTTGAGTTATGACACATTTTATGGAATTTTTTAATATTGATATTTGTGGTATAAAATCGCTAACTTTTAAAATGACTCAACTTAACAACTGGAAACCATGTTTGCATGGTTTCCACATCTCTCAAAATAATATTTAAGCATAATTAATGAAATAAACGTCTAAGAGCAGAGTGTACTTGAGTTATGACACATTTTATGGAATTGTATGGACTTTCAAGTTTAAACCATGCTTGTAAGCACTGAACATTGGACTAGTTGTATAAATACCAGGCGAGCTTTTCAGGCTCATTTGGGCATGTTTTTTGTGACAGTCATTAATTATCTCAATCATTTGTGTTGTTAAAATGTCTTGATGTTGGTTTAGTTTAAAATATATATTATTTTGGAATATATCGATAAACGTTCCTAAAACAGTTGCCTTCGTACTAGAGGAACAACTGACGAATATAATCCGTAGTTTAGGAAATAATTATAACTACATTTGGTATCAAAAGAAAGATAACTACTTCTTCTTAAAAGTTGCCCAATTTTTTAATACAGTCGTGAAAAGAAAAGGACTCAAAATATATAATACAATTATTCCAAACTTAATAGTTATAATAAAGAAATATTTATTTCAAATACAGAAATTTAGAAAAAAAAACTGCACTGTACCAGAAACATGACAAACTAAGAGCAAATTAAATATTCAATGGAAATGGCAATACACAACATAAAGTGTGGTGATGACAGGGTAACCGACTTGATACGGTCCGTAGGCAGTAAAGTCTACCGGTGGGCTTAAACTGACTGTATGTGCACACAACCTCGCTATCATCATGTCTTCTTTTGAATATTTCATTGTAGAGACAAAAAACGGAATAGAAAGCTTTTAAATCTGATATCTGTTGGTAGTCTTTTTCTGAAATTAATGTTTCTACAAAGTTAATGTTTAAACCACAATCAATACTTTGTGCATTATCAGCTGCCAGAAAACATACCGGAAACGGGATAACAAGACATGATATCATGGCGTCAGATTTAAGGGCTATTGAACTATTGCAAAAAACTGAAGCTGTTTTCCCTGTAGAATTATAATTATATACATGGTTACGCATAAATGTGTTTACCTGTGCCACAAAGTTTACCGAGCATATATTTGCCATTATTCGGAGGAATGCTAAGAAAGGTTCTTCTAAAAAAAACAGAGTCACTTTTTTAAAACGCCTTCACATGTCAGAAGTGGAAGAAGACTTTTTTTTTGTTAGAAGTAGATATAAAAGTCGAACCGGAAATATAGCATTCAAGGCCCACATTCAATCAAAATCAATGATCGAAACAAACACCAATTACAAGGATAAATAAAAGGCAAGGTGTGTGACATTACAAACAATCAACGGGTTGACAATAGTAGCATGGAACGGTCAGTGGCGAAAAAGGTCGCTAGGGGTTTAAACCAGATTCTAGTTTGCACGAAACCTCACTCTTATCCTATTGTCATCCCAATATAACGGGACAGTGTAAATATAGAAATCTCCGCCTGGCTATAGACTACTCAACTTTTATAATCGGTCATCTAGGTTTTTTGAAAATAACACATACCAATATTTCATTAAGTTATCAACAAGGTTTTAGTCCAATCAAGGCAGATTAAGTATTATAAATCGCTAGCGATATTTGTTAAACGACGCCAGTTAAAATTTCAAATGAAAATATGAATTATTAAACAATATATCATTCTTTGAAAAGTGACAGATTATCATATAATTATAAAAGTTGAGGAGTGTAGACTCAAACAAGAAAACAGTGATACAAAGTATCATAAGCCTGTCAGAAAAGTTACATAAGAAAAAAGTAAGGGGAATAAATAAGATAAAAATAAACGAACAGTGTTTTTTTATTTGTAATTGTCTACAATCAAAACGCGTTTATATCATGAAACATTTGAGCACTAGATAAACTAGTCATCATTTTAATGTTGTCATCTGTGTTGTATAATGTTATATTATCAATATGATAGACATCTGAAATAGTATGTGTAATGGATCACTAAACAGAATGTTATTTCATGTGAAGAATGTGAAGAATTGGTAAAGTATGATAGTTATAAACAAACAGACGACTTAATGATAATATAATAGCACTTGGATTGAAAGATTAGCGTCTGTGAAGGTAATCTCAGTTTTAAGCAAAGTAAATTTACATTAGAAGAAAGGGTTTAACGTTAGATGTGTTTTATTATTGAAATCTGATCAGTAGTTCATGATAATCAGTAGCAGTGGAGAAGACCTATTCAAACTCTTTAGAAGATGCTTAGTTTCATCAACTCTGTTAAATGATTGAAGAGGTGTTGCTTATTTTAAAATCAGCCAGCACCAACAAGATATACATATATAGCTGTACACACAAACAGTTAGTAATCTTCAAACACAATTTCCTTTATATTATTCTTATAATTAATATTAATTATTGAACAAATGCCAAGTTATGTAGAAAAACTAACGGGGCGCTGAGAGATTTAAAAAAAAATCAAGATTGTATTTGTATCCCTTTAATAAAGTTTAACATCAATCACTAATCAGTGACGATACCGATTTGGAACCAGCTGTATTCGAATGATAAGAACTGATTTATAGACTGTATCCCTGAAATTTACATCTAATTCTTGAAAACCAGTTAGAACCAGTTCTAAGCGCATGCGCAGATCATAATTTGTAGACTGTATCCCTAAAATTGATAAGTAATTCAAGAAGTAGAATAACCATTAAATGCATGTATGCCAATTTGACTGCGTCCCGGTATTCTTACTAAAATACATTGTTTCATGAACAATAAAATAACGTTAATACACACTCCAACACCCATAGCAGATTTCTGATTCCGGGATTATTATAGCCGGAGTCTTGAGGCTAGCCTGCTTCATTTCTCTCTTGTTTGTTGCTTCCAAGGGATCCCCTTTTCAGTAGTTATTGACTTGTGTTTTTCAATTCATTTTTACCTGTATCTACCCGTATGTTTATAGTCTACTGATCAATCGGCGAACTTTAACAAAAGTTATAATCTTAACTATGAACGTGAAGTTGGCAGTAGCAGTAGCTACTGCCGGCAGTAGCAGCAGTAGCAGTAGTTACTGCCAGCAGTAGCAGCAGTAGCAGTAGCTACTGCCAGCAGTAGAGCACCATGTCAATAGGTATATCCATCGCAATTGCTTTCTTTGCGCAGTATGTTGTTTCTACTTTCTCACCATCATGTTTAACAGACAACCCCTTTCGCAACAATCATATGTTTGTTACTGCTACTGCTACTGCTAACTACTGGCAGCACTAGCAGCAGTAGCAGTAGCTACTGCCAGCAGTAGCAGCAGTAGAGTCAATAGTCATCGTAATTATGACGATATATGTTTTCTTTGCGCAAGTATGTTGTTTCTACTTTCCCATCATCATGTTTAACAGACAATCCCTTTCGCAACCATCACAAGTTTGTTTGCTATTGCTATTGCTACTGCTACTGCTGCTACTAACTACTGCCAGCAGTAGCAGCAGTAGAGTCAATAGTCATCGTAATTATGACGATATATGTTTTCTTTGCGCAAGTATGTTGTTTATACCTTTCCACCATCATGTTTAACAGACAAACCCCTTTCGCAACCATCATATGTTTGCTACTGCTATTGCTACTTCTACTGTTACTGCTAACTACTGCCAACAGTAGCAGCAGTAGCAGTAGCTACTGCCAGTAGTAGCAGTAGGTAGTAGAGCACCATCTCAATAGATATACTCCTCGCAAGAATATAAGTTCAATTTTCAACCATCATGTTTTATAACACAACCGTTTCGCCAAAATCAAGTATATAATATTATATCTGTTTCCCTACCGTTAATGCTGTGACTTTTTAGTTACTGCTAGCAGTAGGAGCAGTAGCAGTAAATACTACATGTAGTATCAGTAGCAGCAGAAGTATATACTTCTAGCAGTAGATGCAGTAGAGCAGTAGAAGCACTACCATCAACATCTATTGTTGTTTCTACTTTCCATTTCTAACCATCATGTTTTATAGACAACATATTTCGCACTTCGTTCTCAGTAGTTACAGTTGAAACTTATTAAACAAAAATAGGTCTTGTTGTCGGATAACGAGTGTCGCCGGTGGGCAGATCAACATCATAGATATGCAGTCTCACTGGATATTAAAAGCATGATAGACAGCCTAGTAATAACTTATTATATAATTTCTAATTTATCTTCTATAATCCACAACTTCTGAGATAAAACGTTAACGACAGAGGTACCGTATCAAATTTATTGGAGCCTATATATTACATATATGCAAGAAAGGAAAGAAACAACTCTCAGAAGATTACAGTGCTGTAGGGCAAATTCATAAAACGCCATAAAAGTGGGAAGCATTGAATCAATAACAATATTATATTGTATTTCTTTTGGAATTTGACAAACACCATAATTCGGAATCAAATATCAATAACTCCCCCACTTGTACGTCTGAAAGTTAGATATTTGAGACAGATAACACGTTTTCATTTGAAAGAAGATCGAACATTTATTTTATACTTTGCAATGAAATTGTGTATTTTAGCAGTGAAATAAAGGTGTTATTTGATTCGTGTGAAATAATGTCAAAAGCAACTAAGAAAATTAACTGTAGTTTTAGAAAATGATTTTAAAAGTAATGGTATATTTGAAGAATTGTTTTCATTTACAGTAGAGATTTTAGTTTGCCGGATCAAATATTTTCAAAAACAACTTTTAGATCATCGGATTGAAAGTAACTAAATGAGACAACGAGTGGTAGTTTATTGAAATCTGTAACGTATTTTCGAAATGATGGTGAGTTAAAAATAGCAATTCGACCCTTGTCTCACCATGTGGCGGGGAGATTGAACGGGTCATCTTATGATGGCTGAAAAAAAAAAAAAAAAAAAAAATAGCAATTCTACCATACTTAGCCGATGATGTCGCAAAAAAATAATTATTTTCTGCATACACATTGATTGTAAGGTATAACATAAAAAGAACGTTTGTTGTATTGTCGTGAATAACATATGTTATCACATAACATGCGGTGTGGGAGTGTAATAACACCATTCAATATTTTCGATATTCCACTAGTGGTATAACATAATGTTAATGACGTCATGGACGTCACGTTTATGTATGTTTTTTTGACATAATCTGACGTTATAACTTATGTAATAAATAGACTGTTATACTTATTTTTATCCTTATTTGAAATCTTACTTCATAAAATGCTTGTGAGTAACGTTAAATTTGGTTTAAGGTGTCGCATTATTTGTACTGTAATGCGAACGCGTTACTACTGTAATGTATGGTGGCTGATTTCTGCCATGTCGTCTTTTCGTTATTTCGCCGCGAAAAGATTACAGAACGAAAAGACGACAGGACGAAAAAACGCCAAATGCAGCGCGAAAAGATGACAGAATGAAAAGACAACAGAATGACAGAACGAAAAGACGACATTTCATGCGTGAAAAGACAACAGAATGCCACGCGAAAAGACGAAAAGACGACGCGATGCATTTGTCGTCTTTTCATTCTGTCATCCTGTCGTTCTGTCGTGTTTTCGTTCCGTCGTCTTGTCGTTCTGTTATCTTTTCGCCTTCCGGTTGACATGCACATTTAACAACACAGGGATTACATATTACACTTGTTTCCCATGCAAGTGGCCGCAGTGCCGAGGTGCGCAGGTCAACAAGGTGAAAACACCACATAACGACAAGACAGCAAGACGACAAGATGACAGAATGACAAGACGACAGGATGACAGAACGAAAAGACGACAGAGCGACAGAATGGCAGAACGAAAAGATGACAGAACAACAGAACGAAAAGACCCCAAATGCATCGCGAAAATACGACAGAACGATAAGACGACAAGACGACGGAACGACAGAACGAAAAGATGCCAAAGGCATCGCGAAAAGATGACAGAACGACAAGACAACAAGATGACAGAACGACAAGACAACAGAACGACAGGACGACAGAACGAAAAGACGACAAATGCATCGCGTCGACTTTTCATCAAATGCATCACGAAAAAACCCCAGAAATCCACACGAAATAACGAAAATACGACAATATCAAATGGCGTCTTTTTGCGGCTGAAGTGTCGTCTTTTCGTCTTTTCGCGTGGCGTTCTGTCGACAAATGGCAGAAATCAGCCACCATAGTAATGCAAACACGCGTTACAGCCGCGTAACGTGGCAGACGTCATGAAACAACACGACGTTATGATTTCTCTTACAATTGCCGCCGTATAGGCCTACGAGGTAAATTGACAACACTAAAGTGAAACTATCACGTCCTAGGTGTGTTATGTGATAAATAGCATCTTACATTCGTGCCTGTGTATTATTGACTAGTAAACTCGTTGGATAAAAAAGATAGGATACCCGGCACAGCCTCGTATCATTTTATCCAACTCGTTTATTAAAAGCAATAATGCACAGTCACTCATGTAAGATCCTCTATATTCACTCCAAAGCAATCGATATCCTCTGTTTATTAGTTGTTCACCAACACCACCACCTTGTAACATACACTTCTCCTGTTCTAAGGAATTCGAAACTGGGGTTTCAATCTGCACTTCTTGACGATAAATTATGTTTTATTTTGTCGATTTACCCAATCTAAACACATTATAGAAAAAAACGTGTTGCTACTTGAGATAATTAAAAAACGTTTTCTGTGTAAAACGCTTTAGGTTCCATGTTCCAACATTCATTGAAGTTTTTTCTTCTTCAGGTTTCATTCTCTGAAGCTAATTTCACAGCTACGCCAACTAATAGTTTCGCGAAGACTGCACTTTACTTAAACGATTACTTGTTATTAAACAACAAAATAAAATTAAAATGGTTCCCAAACCGAATAAGAATAATGACGCGCTGGCTGCTAATAACCCGTGTTTTGCTGCAGAAATCTGGCTCAGAAGTAACTCTTTTTTTGTGTGTTTTTAAAAACTAAAATGTAGTGTTTTAAAGATATAAAATTCTTTTTAAACGTGTAGATCTAGTCACACATTAACATTTCATTCTATAGTTGTAAATATGTTTTCCGTTCGTAAACCGATTGCATGCCGATTTATTTTTCATTTTTTTTTTTTATAATATTAATAATAATTAATTTAATAACATCACTTCTTTATAGAGGGATAGCATTAAAATATTGATATCAGTACATATAAGTATTGGTATCATTAAATGAGTTACTGACATCATTTAATCCCTTTAATGAAAATCTTAGAACGATTTCTTGATATCATTTAATCATAAATCGTACTGTTATAAACTTTGCATTTTATGCACTTTGCAAAATAACTAGATCTAAAATAAATGTAAAATATATGTACATGCTTCCCAGAATAAAGAGAATCAATGTAAAACATTGTTACACACTTTGAAGAATAACGTAACACAATGTAAAACACTGTTACACACTTTTTACATACTTTGAAGAATAGCGTAACTCAATGTAAAACATAACTCAATGTAAAACATTGTTACACACTTTGAAGAATAGCGTAATTGATACACACTTTGAAGAATAACGTAACTCAATGTAAAGCATTGTTACACACTTTGAAGAATAACATAACTCAATGTAAAACATTGTTACACACTTTGAAGAATAGCGTAAAGAAATGTAAAAAATTGTTACACACTGAAGAATAACGCAAAGCAATGTAAAACATTGTTCCACACTTTGGAGAGTATCGTAAATAAATGTAAACATTGTTCCACACTTTGGAGAGTATCGTAAATAAATGTAAACATTGTTACACACTGAAGAATAACGTCAGTCAATGTAAACTAGTGTGACAAACTTTAAAGAATATCGTAAAGCAATGTCAAATATTGTTACACACTTTGAAGAATAGCGTAAAGCAATGCAAAACAGTGCTACACACTTTGGAGAGTATTATAAACATTGTTACACATTGAAGAATAATGTAAATCAATGTAAAATAATGTTAAAATCTTTGAAGAATAGCATAAGGCAATGTCAAATATTGTTACACCCTTTGAAGAATAGCGAAAAGCAATGTAAAACATTATTCCACACTTTGGAGAGTATCGTAAATCAATGTAAAACATTATTCCACATTTTGGAGAGTATCGTAAATCAATGTAAACATTGTTATACACAGAAGAATAACGTAAATCAATGTAAAATATTGTAACGCACTTTGAAGAATAGCGTAAAGCAATGTAAAACTACACACTGAAGAATAACGTAAATCAATGTAAAATATTTTTACACACTTTGAAGAATAACGAAAAGCAATGTAAAACATTGTTAGCCACTTTGTAGAGTATCATTGTTACACACTGAAAATAACGTAAATCAATGTAAAAACATTGTTACACAAATCGGAGAATAATGGTAAGCAATGTAAAACATTGTAACACACTTAGGAGAATAACGTAAATCAATGTAAATATTGTAACACTCTTTGGAGAATAGCGTAAAGCAATGTCAAACATTGTTACACACTGAAGCATAACGCAAAGCAATGTCCAACATTGTTACAGACTTTGGAGAATAACGTAAATCAATGTGAAACATTGTTACGCAAACTGGAGAATAATGTAAAGCAATGTAAAACATTGTAACACACTTAGGAGAATAACGTAAATCAATGTAAATATTGTAACACAATTTGGAGAATAGCGTTAAGCAATGTAAATATTGTAACACACTTTGGAGAATAGCGTAAAGCAATGTCAAACATTGTTACACACTTTGGAGAATAGCGTAAAGTAATGTAACACATGGTTACACACTTTGAAGAATAGCGTAAATCAATGCAACACACTGCTATACACCGTAAAACACAAAACGCGGGTCTTCATCTAGATTCCTGTATTGTTTCAAGTGCTACCTAAGTGGTGATTGAAAACAATGATCGTAGCTCCAGCGAAAAAAATGGAGTGTTTACAAGAGAACTTGCAGCAACTCTGCAGTCTTGCATCTAGGAAGATTCTAGGCCCATTCTGCATATTTGTTATCTAGATGCAAATGCAAAATGAGCATGGAGAGTTCATTCCTGTTGGCGCCATAAATGTAGGTGCGCCGTGAAACACCAATTCAACTCAACAAAACACGTAGTCCATACCAGTTCAGACATTGTAATACAGAAATGCAGATTGTAATGTGTCGGCGCATTATTCTTCTCGACAATGTTTTCTACATCCAATCTCTCCTTCATGATTAGTTTATTTGTCGGACCATAAATTGATAGACTCGCAATATTTGAAGATCGACAGAAAATTGGAATAGAGCAGTCATTGAGTAATACCAATAAATAGGGATTCCTGAAAATTAAATCAGCTTTAAGTTGATTATAATGATTTGCCCACAGAAAATGCCAATGTGAACTTGTTTCTTATCAATCAGGATAGTGTTTGAGTAAGAGAAAGTGTCAGCTAGAAAATGAGATTAAATATTTTATCGCTAGATAATGATTTAAGTGGAGACAACGTGCATTTTAAGGTAAATAAAACGAAAGACACTGTTACGCAATTTGTCAAAACATTGATATGAATAATGCAAACCTTCAAAATAACGCTAAAGTAGTATAACGTTTATAAGCAGGTGTATACGTATAAAAATTATAA
Source organism: Cyrtodaria siliqua (assembly GCA_037043455.1). NCBI lineage: Eukaryota > Metazoa > Mollusca > Bivalvia > Adapedonta > Hiatellidae > Cyrtodaria > Cyrtodaria siliqua. The sequence continues at coordinate 198,573 of JAWPHD010000272.1, read as the reverse complement.
CTTGTGGCACTTTTTGCCGCTGACCGTTCCAAGGCGGTACATGTAGCCCAACTGTCAACCCCTTTATGTTGTAGATGTCATATCTTGCATTTTATTCATCTTTGTAATTATTGTTTGTTTCTGTGCGTGTTTTTTGGTTGACAGTGGTCTTTAAATTCTACTTTTTCCTGTTTGACTTTTATATCTACTTTTAATGAAGTATTCATCCAGTCATTGTAAAATTAGATATAAAAGTCGAACGGACATTACGTGGTCCGAGTATTAACTTTCATATCCCATCCAACCCCTCCTACATGAAGCAAAAACGGGGTTGGCTGGGGTATGAAATAAAATCTTAATTTCGGCTTAAACAGTTTCATATTGTAAATTAAAACAGGTTATCACATTTTTTTAGTGAAAAAATGTTTTTAAACGTGTTTTATTGTCGAAATATCCGTTATAAAATCCTGCTGCTATTAGCTTTTCCATCGCTTAATGGAATTAAAGCCGGACAACGTAATGGATGTAGCATTCACGGATCCCAGCCATCCAAAACCACGCAGTTAAAACAAACAGCAATTACATGGATAAACAGAAGCTTTGTTTTATTGATCAAGTTGATTTAATATGATGACACATATGCTAGCGATAAAATATGCTATCTATGCAAAATGAATGTTGAAAACGAATTACACATTCATTGTATTGGCATGTATAAACTAATACACTAGTTTAGATAAGAGACATTACTCTGCGTTTGCTATACCCATGGACTGTTCAACAGGTTAACATATTTAAGATTTGTAAGTTTTGATTGCGTGGGTTTGGTTGACTGTGTCCTGCGAATGCTGAATGTCCCGTGCGACTTTATACCTAGTTTCAATTGTGAGTCGTCATTTCAAACTGGTTAAAATCAGTGTGTTAGTCATGTTAGTGTTTAACTTAATATGCATTAAACAAAACAAAAATAAGACATACGTCCCTGTTCATAGTTTTCCCAATCACTCTTTATTTATAACAAACGTTTGTATTATGACCTGACTGATTTTTCTATTCCATTAGATATATGGACTCTTTGACTCTCATTACAATATGTGCATCTTGTTTATATGAATTGACATTTCATTAAGCAGCTCAAAGAGCGAATTACTTTATAATACAAAAGTAGATATAAAAGTCGAACAGGAAATGTAGCATTCAAGGATCACAGTCAACCAAAATACAAACAATAATTATAAAGATGAATAAAAGACAAGATATGACATCGCAAACATAAAAGGGTTGACGATAGGCGTACCGCCTTGGAACGGTCATTGGCAAAAAAGGCCCCCGCTGGTTTAAACCAGGATCTAGGATGCTCTCTTACCCTATTGTCATTCAAATAAATAAAGATATCACCGCCAGGTCATATTCTCTACAAACAAGGCAGCATTAATAGGCAATATACGTATAACATAAATGGTAATGTATATATTAATATAAAATCAAAAGCCGCAACGCAAGTACTCAATGACTGGCAGAAGCCAGAGCAACAAGAGAACAAAACGACAACATTGAAGACAAACATCCAACGCAACCGTCCTTTAAGGATTTAAGTAGACGTCATCATAGGGTCCACAATCTGTGCGGTCATTGCACAATCAAAGAGGAAAGCATTGTGGCGAATTGTAAATGGGCCAATCACTAAACATGCAGTGTGTTGCAAAATGGTCATTGCCTCATTTGATATTTTTTAACACGTGTCTGAACGATGAAAAAGGAAGCTTTGTAAGCTATTCGATAAAACATATACATATGCTGGCTAACAGGTCCAATGGTAAACACTGTTATGCAGTATTTGGAACAAAATATCCCGAATACCGAATCTTACTTTAAAATATATAAACCGATCAATCTTCATTCTTAATATTTTGCCACAAACCGTTTTATATGGATATCCTCTGCTATTATGTATTAGCTTTTGTGTTGGCATTTAACTTGTTAAAGACATGTTGCCATGTTTGGTTAGCATTTGTATACGTCATATTGTACGATTGGATTTGTTTAATATTCCTGTGTTGTATTCTAAAATGACAACGCTACCATTTACATAATAACGGGTTGCCATAGGTTAGTAATTGATTAGATGTCGTGTGATTCAGCAACTAAATGATGGTAGACAATTATTTCGAAACATCAACTTATGGGTTGAATTGTGTCACAAATCTAAGGGTGTTTAGATGAAATGACCCCGTGAATAGGAATTAAAGGACGATAAAACACATGTAAATGCTTTGATAACGTGATCCTGTTTTTGAAGTTTTACCATGCCTCATTTTTTCCTCAACTATAAAATTAGCAAGAATTCTTATCATAATTAATTAAAAGTATAATGAGTTACCAACACATAAACAACTGATACACATACTATATAATTAAAGAGCAGACGTACATTTAAACACATATTTATTAATTTTCTTAAGGTTTTCGTAATTAGCCAATTGGTGACCTGCAGTATTTCGACCCCCTTTTCAGCCCAATACAATAGGCGGCGGCTCCAATTTAAGCACAAAAAGTGAGAGGTGTAATAATATACTCTTCGAAAATAAACGCACAATAATTCAATTAAAGGTACATTAGCCGTAACGTTTAGCTTATAAAACACCAAAAAATTACGTTGACAAACATAACACAACTACAGTTAATGAACATTTACTAATATAAACAGAATGCTTTGACGGAATTTAGTAGCGGTTTAAAAAAAAGAGTAACGTTACCACTTCGGCGGATTTATCTCGGAGCCCACACTAAAATTATACCTGCGGGTAGGGTAAAAGGACATGATAGTGGACCGTTGGAAACGGCCGAACACGATAAGTACGAAATATTGCAGTCTCGGTTTGATTGAGACTGTTCATGAACGGTAGTGAAATATGCTTGCTACCGTTCACGCCCACTAGCCCCGGGTTGAGCAGAACTCAATATTCATGAAATCAATAGTACAGAATTTTAACCATCCCGAAGATGGCATGCATATGGTGGTGGACATGCCATATTTGCTGCCATTATTCCATGTCCAGCGGCGTATGGTAAGACGACAGCGCTACCAATGGAGCTAAGTGGACCAGTTATATGTGATGCAATACATATTGTAATTAAATCCTAACGCACTAATAGTATCACGTGACCAACAGAAATGTAAATATTGCGCAACAGAAATGTAAATAATGCGGTCCAAAAATAATGAATAAAATCAACAACAAAATCAAATTAACGAATTTATTACTACGTGCTTTATTTTGGTCAATGCTCATGTTTCCATGTATACATTCACTGAATAACAATCAGGCAGTTAATAAAGCTTATGCTACATATATTTGTACCTTTGGGCAGTGTCCATTTAACCTACATTTCTTAAATGATGTGAGAAAAATGAAAATAAAAATACTTATTATTTTGTTTGAGCTTCAGAATGACCTGGTTTCTCCCCTCGCATGTCACGGTAGAAATATTAGTGTGCTTACACAATTAGAACTGTGTCATTCTTTTTTCTTTTCTTTTTGTTTTAAACTGTACACACATTTTTATGTTTTAAGTGACAACAATGATCATGTATCATGACTTCCGGTAGATTTGGATATGGCTGATTGCCCAGTCCATAAACTTGCATATGGATCGAAGTACCATGCATTATTTGTTATATTATAACGAATCTGACCAACAAATTACAACATGTTGTATTTACATTTGAAGTCGTTATTTTCACACGTATGAAACTAGAGCTCTCCGATCGGGGCCTGTCAATATCACAAAATAGTGAGCGGATGACGTCACACTGCACAAAGAAGGAAATAGGCAAATGAGGTTTAATATGTATAGGTTACTAGATTGGTACTGGGATATATGCACTCGTTCTTCTGCGTAACACTATGTATATGCAGAAGAACGAGTGTACCTACCCCAATACAAATATAATAACATTTTTATTGCATACGCATTTTTAATATATAAACGAATACTTAGAATAAAACAATAGGTTTTAACATTTAATTTTCATCAAAAATATTTATTTGAAACAAAATATTGTCGTTACATTGTGGGAATTTTCACAATGAAACCAACATTGTTTACATCACGTGACATACTTTCTTTGACACGAACAGAAAATTGCACCAATCACGAACGAGTATACATTACACACCCAATGTGACTTTACTACACGTCAATATGGGCGAATATTGACGTTTCCTGTTACATTGAAAGTAAACGGACCTTGTAAATGCGTATGCAATAAAACCACTTATTGGTATGATTATGCAAAACGAAAAGTTGAACCTTCGGAGAGCACCAAACACAGACAAGACAAAACAAAATATAGCAGAAGCTCGCTTTAGTTCTGTCTGTCTGTTCTTGAGAGGCAATATAGTATTCACCACCCTTCGTGCTCTTTATTACTGGCTTATCGGCATTTTACTTTAAAGCTACAATGATTGGGTCCAGTTATCCCAAAGGATTTTAAATTTGCAAGGAAAACGTTGTGTAAAGCTAATACATGTATTTGTTTTGACATCTTTTACAGAGGACATGTTATATATGTTACAGCATTAACACAGAATTTGCTTTATTAAAAAAATGTAATGGTATACAATATACAATACAAACAATGTAACCGAAGGACTTGGAAAGAATACATATCGATTTCTTATCTTTTATTCAACTGGTAATATACGTTTATGTCTGACACAGTAACTTACCCAGCACCCAATCCTTTGGGAAATTCGTCTTAAATATGAATAAAGATAGAGTGTCTGAACTCAAAGAAAATGAAAAAAACGTCAACAATTACCTTCCATCTCAAAGGAAGGATATACGGAACACGTAAGTGCAGATTTTAATTAATTAATTAATAAATGCAAGTATTCATTTAGGAATAAAGATGAATCAACGTTTACCTTTGATAAATGTGTATTGTTTTCCCTTAGTCTAAATCATTAGTTCAGTAATGCTTTAATAATATACTTTTTCTACGTATTTATCAAACTATAAAGTAGATATAAACGTCGAACAAGAAATGTAGCATTCAAGGACCACAGTCAACCAAAAGCACCCATAGAAACAACAATAATTATAAGAATAAATAAAAGGCAAGGTATGTGACATCCGAACATAAAATGTCCGACAATAAGGCTACCACCTTTGAACGGTCAGTGACCAAAAAGTCCGCTAGTACATATAGTCAACCTCTTATATTCCAATCGCAAACCACGTTTGTTACAAGTGTTGCTTTTACTTAAATTTGATAAATAAATAGCTAAATTAAGGCAAAAAAATGACATCTTTTAAGACCATTAAATCAATGTAGTAGCAAAAGTCGAAGAGGAGGGGTAGCATTTACAAAACTCAGCTAACCAAAAGAAGTTTATCAAGAGATTCTGCAAAGTTGTACAGAGTTAATGGTAGTAAACATCAACTTGTTTACCACTATCTTTCTAATTCTGGTACCTGCACCACTACCCTGATACCTGCACCACTACAAACATCGACCCATTTTTAACTTCATTGCCTTACTGCCGTTAAAGATCCCGTTTGATAGCATTTGCAATACGCGTCAAGTTTCATTTATAAGTACTTACGACTTTTCACACTATATACACCTTTACCTACCAAACAAACTTATCAAAGGCAAGCTTATCGCTCTTTTTCGAAAGATTTTTGCCAGATAAAAATCTACATGTTTTGACTGTTTCAATATTAAAGCATATATTAGGATTTCACTATGTGGCCAGGACTAAAGCCTAAAAGGACGGTGACGTTTGATGTTTGTCTTAAACCTTGTCTTGTCGTACCCTTAACGGGTTGTTCTCTTGTTGCTCTGGCTTCCGCCAAGTCATTGGGTAAATTGTGGCTTTTTAGAGTTTGGTTTTTATATTCATATATATATACATAGTATATTCATATATACATGATTAGTTATGCGTTATACTTATATTGCATATTAATGCTGCCTTGTTTGCCTGAGTATATAGCCTGGCGTGATCTTTATTTACACTGTCCCGTTTTATTGAGATGACAGTAAGGTTAGAGTGAGATTTGGTGCACCCTTAGAACTTGGTTTAAACAGCAAGCTGCCTTTATTAGCCACTGACCGTTCCAAGGCGTTAGCCCTATTGTCAAACCGTTTACGTTTGTGAAGTCATATCTTGCCTTTTATTCATCTTCGTAATTACTGTTTGTTTCTGTGCGTGTTTTTGATTGACTTTGGTCCTTTAATGCTACATTTCCTGATCGACATTTATTTCTGTATTTGCACTCGTTTTATTGGGATGACAATATGTTAAGAGTGAGGTTTGGTGCTCCTTAGAATCTGGTTTAAACACCCCAACCCCAACGGCCTGTTTTTGCCGCTGACCGTTTCCAGGCGGTACCCCTATAGTCAACCCTTATATGTTTGTGGTATCGCATGCCTTGTTTCTATTTTCCCTTGTACTTGTTGTTATTTTGAAATTCGTGTTTTGACTGCGTTCTGCGAATGCAGCATTTCCTGTTGACTACTTTGACAAGATCCTTGGCTATGACCACTTTCATGCACTCTTTATCAAACGTGTTTGAAAATTTATTTTATAACGCACTGCATGTTTAGTACTTGACCCTTTTTCAGTTCGCTACTATGTTTCCTCTTTGACTGCGCGATGATCTGCCAGAATGTGGACCCTAAGATGATGTCTACCTAAATCACAAACACATTATTGTAACGCTTAATGTTGTCTTCCATCTTATCTTGTCGTGTCATTAAAGGATTTATTCTCGTGTTGCTCTAACTTCTGCCAAGTTATTGAGTACTTACTTTGTGGCTGTCTAGACATTTTTTAATGACGGGCGTATCATGTCGTGGCATTGACGGTTTGTCGTCTGTCTGTCTGTCCGTTAACTTTAAGCTGGCAAGTGATTGATAAAAATAAATGAAATAATGAAACTTCATAATATTTTTTTCAGCATGTTCCAAGGAATACATCTGAATAAGGCTCACAACTCTCTAATTGATATTATTTTTAAAAGAGTTTAACCTGTAACGCATTAACCTTTCCTTTTACAAGCGAGTGTGGCTAATAACTTTCAAGGTCTATATTCATATATAGTTCATCATATGTGTGTTTTACGTATAGCGCCTATTTAATGCTGCCTAGTTTATTACACTGTATCGTTTAATTGCAATGGCAATAGGGTAAGAGTAAGGGTTGCTGGAACCGGGTTCAAACCCCACAGTGGACTGTTCGTTAAAAGGTAATTAAGTAAATTTATTACATTTCCATGGTGAAAGATTGGGATTTCTCAGTGAAATAATCATAATCGGCAAATATTAATAATTAACTCTGAACACAAAAATAACTAACTGCGACGTTGAGTTATGACGTCAATGACGTGTTGGTTAATTATGGTTAAAATCATACATAATCTGCTTAAAAATGTAATAAATAGATTATTTAACTGTTGTTATCGATTATAGATAAATCCTTCACTCGATGGTAGGCTTCCGCTCGTTCGTGAAAAGACCACACGCCTATCATCTCGTGAAGGATTTCCCTATAATCGATCCCAGCAGTTAAATAATCTCTATATAATCATACACATTGCCAGTTTATAGACACACCCCGTGGTGGATTTCTTTACGACCATAAAATGCCAAGGCAACTTGTGGTTTACTTTCCAAAGTCTAAGTCATTCGAGTGCACTTTGTATCATGATATTTACTTAGATGATTAAAGATGTCTTTTATTTTATAAATATATTTTCATATCTAGATCTCCATCCGCCAGCATCGGCGTCACCGAGAAAATTTTGATAAAACTAAATGGTGAAGCGTGTTTCATTAATGATTTTAAATAGATAATACTGTTTTATATCACATATATTGATAAACAAGGCCCCGCAGACATCGCGAATCCTGTATCTGTATAGCATAGTGTAAACCAATTTGTATAGTTACTCCGGCTATACATAATCTTTTATCACAATGTATTTGTCATCAAATTTGAATATCATACAATTGTAAATTGATTACTGTTGGAGTGCATTTGGCTAGCATTTGGCTAGCATTTATTTTATCTGGAATCTTTTCCGAAACAGCTTTGATAACGCATTATGTTGTTTTCGCATATATGTATATTATTTTTTGAACTTTTTGTTGAAGTAAGGATGGTGCAATTACGATTGTTATATATAAATCTAAATAATAAGCCATTATCTTCATTATTTGCTATTAACGAACTTCGGTTCGTCGTATGATGTAATTATTTCATCCAAATCAACAAATTTGATGTTTAAGAACTTCCAAAAATTGAAGAACGACGCCAGAAATTTCCGAAACAAGTGGACCAGATGGGTCGGTTTGAAATACTTCAGTTATTATTCGAACTAGTATAGATCATCTGTGACGCTTGCTAGTTTCAAGACAAATGTCTGGAACAGTTCTTCTAAAAAAAGTTTGAAGATTGCCGAGATTCTGGTATCGTTCAGATTGGCTGATACAGATGCACCTTATATCGAAGATATACAGAACGGCAGAAAGACTCTAAAGTAATAAATAAACAAAGAGGGAAACATCGACGAACTAAATGTAGATGGTTAAAAATACTATAATAAAAACATAATAATTACAAACACGTGTTTCCGGTTTCAAATTGCTTTCTACACAAAGGGTCAAGACGTTTGGCGTCGAAGATTATCAAGACTATATTCGAACGCCATTGTGTGACTGAATGAAAGCCGAGTTCGTTGAATCACGAATCGACACAAGTAGGCCGTGTGCTGCTACCCAATTTTTTACATATTGGTACCACTCAAGCTGGCAAATGCTAATATGCATTTTCGGAAAGGTCAATGTCTTACGCTTCTTTTAAGCCAGGATAGTATTTTTAGGTCGGTAGCTTAAGTGTGTAAAACTATTGTTTTATAAAGGGAGGTAATTTTTAAGAAAATGTTCTAAATTGATATAAAAATAGATGTATGGCATGGATTAACTCCACCAAATTTGTTTTTGTGTATTTGATTGCGTTCAAAATGGTTACGTAAGTCATGTAAACATATAACAGTTCAATAGTTCAACCCTTAAAAACGTATAAAAACATATGGAAGCAAACATTCAACCATTTTAATCATTAAACGCACATTCTATCGAAAGAAGGTAAAGATAACCAAACAAATTAGAACACATTTATACTTTTTAAGAAAATTACATGTAAATATAGTTTTTTAGATTCTGCATATACGAAACAATACGAAATAATATAAACGTCTGAGCTCTCTGTAATAAATGTGTTGCTATAAAGGGAGATAATAAAGTACACTTTTAAGATTTTAATTAGAAAAATTAAGCTAAGATTAAAAAATGATTCACAGAAATGTTACATTTCAAAGTTCCATTTTATTTGTCTTTGTGTCACCTTCGTAGCATGGCAGACAGGTAGAGATCGCTTTGTCCGTAGTCTGTCTTCATTCATCGTCTTCGTCCGTCTGTCCGTCACGCTTTAACCTGCAACATAACTTAAAAAATAGTTCACCTATGTTCATGAAACTTCATAAATATCTTCATCACACCCCAAGGAAAGTCGTTACACATGTCTAATAACTTTGTTTTTTATTTCGGCAAAGTTATGCCCCTTTCTATTAAACCTTTACCTGCAACCTGACCTAGCTCATAACGTTAAATAAGCACATGACAATCTACAAAAGTGTTCCGTGGAACACCCTTCTCGTTATTTATTTAACATATGCAAAAGCCTATGTGATTATCAGCCCTTGATGCCATCATTGAATTATATACTATTGTTAAATTCACATTCACACTAAAAATATGTATAGCATAATTGTAATAGTACACCACTGTTAAAAAAAGAAAAAAAATATGTTTGATATTTAAAATGATACACATGAAAAGCGTGCACTTACATTGTAAACTGAAACGTGGTAAGGTGAAACGTTCAGATGAACAGTTTATTAGATTTGTTATTTGGTTGGGACCGAATATAGACATGATAATGATCAATTGGGTTTTGTTTGGCAATGTTTCTATGCAAAATAGTCACTCAGTTCTGTTTAACACATCCACAAAAATAGTTGCCGGTTATAAAAAAAATACAGAGAAAGTCCGTCTATGTCATCATACTATAACATTGAGATTATTTCGAAACCACATGTCATTAAAAGAATATATTTGCCTTTTTACAATGGTGCACTTTGAAATTTGGAAGATGTGATAACATGGTTTATTTTATTTAGAAATGATGTCTCGTCTGCTCTCGCTGGATAAATGGAAAAATTTATTTGACATTAAAAAATGTTTTTAATAAAATTGCCGTCATACTTTTCGGATAAAAAGGGCATAATTCAGCCATATACGTATTATTTCTGATAGTATGTTTACGTAAATAATATTGAAGTACTGTCATGTACTTTATGGTTGACATTGCTCATGCCTAAATTATGCATTTGGTTGAAAATTTCACTTGACCATACCCCATCCATTTTGGAGTTTGTGTTTATATAAAGATGGCAGATAAATAGTCCTTAAATATTCAGCAGCTAACGAGTGTTACACGTGATGCAAGTTAACACAGGGTAGATACAAAGGCAATGTTGCAAGGAGGTTTGAAAGACTAGCACAGCAGTCTTTGCTTCAGTTTTTGGGAGTAGGAAAATCGTTCTTAAATGAAAACAACTGATTTACAAAGTAGTTTGAGTATATGACTGCTGAAATAAAAGTATAATCTAGATACCGCTACGTCAATAGGACAGAGCATCCTGACAGACATGTTTTGAAAGACGGTAGTTAAATATTATTTTGAACAGCAGGTTGTCTAAATGGACACACGGTCTATAGTAAAATCTGATGGTGAGATTTTCCAATCCAATCCACCACTCAGTTGAATGGGCATACAACAAGCTGTTGTAATGAGACTCTGGAATAATTATCAAGTGGATATCAGTGAATAATAATCCAGTGTCTCATTACAACGGCTTGTTGTATGTCCATCCTGTAGCGTTGTGAATTCAACTGGTCAGCTCTTGATGAGCAGTATTCCCCATACATATGCAACAGCAGCAGTACAACATTTGCGTGCATACCACCACGTGCAAACAAGGACCTCGGAAAGTCTTACATAGCTTTAAAATAGGGATGGTGGTACACCTTGCACTTTGTTATAAGGCCTATTATAACAGATGCCCATCTGTTCCTTTATAATTTCGGAATGTTATCAAAGTATCTTGCGAAACTTACTTTACACTGTACTTGCAGAAAGCACAGACTTCCCTGTATTGCAACATGGTGTGCATGCAGGGGAGTTAGTTGTAGCATGCATACCAGATTCAGAATGTTAACATGCGTCAACATTCGGAAGATGAAAACGTAGTATTCTGTTAAATATGTTAATACCATGATTGTCTCTTTCTGTAGCTTTGAGACGTATATTATTTTCCAGGCTGAGTTTTCTTTAAAACTACGTTTACTTCTTAATTGCATTTTTCTCAACCCAAAACTGAAATATCACTTCTCTCGGTTCTGTTAATTGGCATATTTTTTGTTTGCAATAGTTTAATAACAGAAATACTACAATGGCATTTACGTATGCAATTTGTGAGTTTGAGTTTAATTATCAAAATCGTTTAAAAATGTCTTATATTACAAATACATGATATTCATGCAATTCTTTTTTTAAGCTATTTTTTAAATTTATATTTTGTGTGTTCGTCCATTTTTTTTTCCATATACACGAACATAGAAGAAGAAGAAGGAAAAGAGACTTTATTTGCCTCGTCATAGGTCTATGGAGGTTCGAGGTCACCCTCCATACATTTAACAATATTGAAATAAGTCTAAGAAGACCCTTGAGCACATCAATAAAATACATAATCATTAAACATTTTTTCGTTTCTCGATCATAGTGGACAGTGTCAATATGTGTACTTCAACCTTTTTGTGTTTGTGATGTCGTTTGCATTTTTTATTACTTTTGCCTTCTCGTTTGTCTGTTTGCGTGTTTGTTTTTGTGTTTTGTGGTTGACTGCTGCTTTACCTGTCCGATATTTGTATCTTTCTTTATATCTAAAATACATCACTCATATGATAAGGTAAATAATAAGATTAAATGTTAATCAATCAATCAAAAATACCATTCTTCGATGATTCTAATTGGTAATGTATTATTGACTTATATGAGTCAAGTATCTTCTAGATACCTGTCTGTCGATCATATCTTTCCCTGCGAAATCGAAACAAGAGGAAAGATATAATTCAAAACTGGTATATTTAAGTCAAAATGTAATGGGTGCCTCTTTATCTACATAATAAGAAAATGGTAAAGACCTTCAGCTCCCTTTCATTTCAAAAGAAATCATTTTTTAATAAATATTCAAATTTTAGTAAATTTTATTTGCAGCCTGCTTTCAAGTTACTTAGGAATATTTTGTCTGTACCTTAATACATCTTTATTTACATTATTGAAAAATACTTTGTTTTGTTATAAATAAATATAAAAAAAAATAATATTATTTTATGCTTTATTTTTGTAAATTTTCTCCAAAAATGTCAAGATGTATCAACTTTGTTTATTCCAAACATTTTTCCCATGCACATTAATATAATAGAATGTTTATTTTAAGAACATTCAACTCCCTTATATTGCAATAAAATTGTATTTTAAATAGTCCAGTTTTCGGCGGTTTTGGTTTAAATTTCGATATTCTGGGCCAAAAGTAATAGCATTTTCAAATCTCTGATCCTTTAGGACTGTCTCTTCTGTAGCTCATGACACCTTTACATTTAAAGAAATACTACAACGACTTCTGTTTTATTATATTTTAATCATAATTTAAAATTTCATAACTATTCCAAAAATCAGCGACTTTAATTCATTTTGTGTTGATTTCCCCCAAAATTTCAAGATTTATATATTTTATTCATTCCAAATATTTGTTTTCATGAACTTGTATATAACAGATAACTTTAAGAACTTTCAATGTCCTTATATTGTAATGAGAATTATATTTTTAGAAGTAATTCCGTTTTTAGTGATTTTGGTTAAAATTTGCAACTTTTGGCCCAAAATATCCCAGTTTTTCCAAATCTCTGATCCTATAGAATTTTAACTATATCTCACGACATCTTGAGATAAATGAAAACACTTTATAACCTACTATTTTGTTTAATTGAAAGCGTCAATATTTTTTTAAAAAATATTCCAAAAATGAGCAATTTGTACGCTTTTTTTTGCTGATTTCCCCCCAAAATGGCAAGCTGTCTATATTTTGTTAATTTCAAATATTATTTTTATTTACATCAATATAACAGGCAACTTTCAGAAGCTTCAGCTCCCTAATATTGCAATGATAATAATTTTAAAAGTTTTTAGCGATTTTTGTTCAAATTTGGATGTTTTTGCCCAAAACTAATGTGTTAAGCTACCGTTTCAGAAAAACTATCCTGGCTATTTCTTATTTATTAAGATATATCTAAAAGGTTATAGCAACTAGAATTTGCCAGCTGAGTTGGTACCGAAAAGTTGAGCAGCACACGGCCTAAAGTGACCCACTTGTTTTGGAAACATATTTCCAAGTGCCAGGAGGGCAGTTAATACTACATACATGACGTGTTATCTAACATATTTGTTATCTTAGTTTTCATTTAACACGTCTATTTTCAGAAAGGCATCATATGAAATCATAAACTATAAATATGTCTTTTGACGCCATATAGCTTTTATTTCGCAGAATGTTCATTGAATCCGAAATTCACTTTCACACTTACATTCGTTTAATAACTATGAATTCCCCCAATGTCCGGCTATAAATCTGCACAATTTATACAATTCTACGAAAGATGATAAAATGAGAAAATAATTTCGTCTAATTTAGATTTAAGGAAGACAATATTTGCTTGGGACCGACACCTTCTATACTGCAATCTAATTTGCAGCACTTGTTTCACACCGTTACTTGCTTCGGCAATTACGCCATGTCTCTGAGTTCGTTTGCATTTTAAATGAATGCAAGTTTGTTAGGACGGTTAAGCATACGGTTTGATAAACATTGATTTCAATCCTGAATAAATCCCAAAACACTTAAATACTGATTTTGTTTAAATAACTTGTGGTAAAGTAATCTGTATTACTGTCATTAAATGCATACTAGGCTTTTAAGAGCTGCACTTATCAAAGGAACCTATACTCCCTTAGCACCGGTCAGTTTATATGAACTGTATTTACAAATGGAAATGAATCATCACCAAATAACACATTCTGCTGACTTTACCATTAGCGTTCGTATTTAATGGGAAATCGTTAATGTGGTCTACCTACATATAAACTATACTGTTGAGATATAAGGGTCTCACAAATGAAAGATACAAGAGTCATGCCGACAGGAGAACAATGCATGCGGAAAAGAAGACAAGCTTTTATTTCCTTGACATACTTCTGATTTTGGGTAAACCGTGTACAACTGTATGGATGATAATTATGCAATAAAAAGAGGCATTCAAGTCGGAAATGTATAGCACAGTCAATCTAAAACAGCATCAAAAACAAACAACAAATACAAGGATAAAAGAAAGCAAAGTGTGCGACACAACACATACAAAGGGTTCACAATAGGGATAACGCCTTGGAATGAATGAAACACAAAGATGATACTGTACACATGAATATAAAAAAATAAGGCATAGCACGCCACAAAGCAACCACTCATTGACTTGGCAGAACCCAGAGCTACAAGAAAATGAATCGTTAAGGGCGCGACATGACAAGATTGAAGACAAATACTAAACGATACCAGCCCTTTTAGGATTTAGGTAGGCGTCAACATTGTTTCCACAATATGATGGGTCCTCGCACAAAGAGGAAAGCATATTCCCAGTGATGACCTTATAATGGGTCAACCACTAAACATGCAATGTAAGCTATACATGCATACCTGAATGTTACTATAGATAATTACGTTTAATGATGAGATCAATGACAATTGTTTATCAATATCATACATAATTTTTACGCGTACTTTGAATTCAATTAATTGACAATATATACTTACCTTTAAATCAAACGGGATCATTATGCTGTACTTATTATGTCTATTGTTTTGTTGTGTCCGTTGTCTGTCCGTCCGTCTGACTGTCTGTCACAAATGTTGTCGCCGCTTCTCCTCCGAAACCGCTTGTTGGATTTCACCGAAAATTTACAGGAAGCATCGGTATAATATCTAGTTGTGCATCTCGCGTTTGTGATCCTGTTCGATGATTTTTGACGGAGTTATGGCCCTTTGACGTTTTCACGTTTATTTTTTTGTCGCAGGTACTCCTCCTATAGCGTTTGATGGATTTCGCCAAACATTTACAGGAAGTATCGGTAAAATGTCTAGTTGGGCGTATCGCGTTTTTGTTCCGGTTCGATGATTTTTGACGGAGTTACGGCCCTTTGACATTTCACTTTACATTTGATGTCGCCGCTACTCCTAAACCGCTTTCACCGATGTGGGTTCGAATCCCACCGGGAGCTCGACTTGTAAGTGAGGAAGTGTCGATTCTTACGGATGGCGGGAGGTGTACAGTACTGGTTCTGGAAAAGTGGGTAGTCTGCCTCCACCACAAATAAATCGACCGTCAAATATAACCTGACATGTGTTGAAAATGACGTAAAACAATACATACAAACAAACAAACCTAAACCGTTTGTTGGATTTCGACAGTCATCATTAGAGAAAACACACATACAAGCAGATTTGAAGTACAACTCAAACGAGTTTTAAGAAATCATAAGGTGCTGTTATATAATTATAAAGTGGCTGACAAAGCATCCAGTCATCACAGAAAAACGCCACAGAGTGCTTAACCGTGGTGTTTTACACACACACACACACACACACACACAAACACACACTTCTTTTTTTGTTGAGATAATGTACCAACATTTTGCACGGTTTATTGAATTTAGTTTTTTACAGTAAACGGTCATTGGTTACATTTTAATCGTTATATGACTACACGTGAGGCTTGCATTATGCACTCATACTCTTGTTAATTATTATTAGCTTAATATATCTAGTCGATAAGTAAAGAATTGTAGAGAAACATGGTGCAAATAAAACGTAAGTTAACCTTTCTCTCTGACCCGCCATAAACGTTAGATCCGTTAAAATTGTTGCGTTGTGTATACAAATCAAGTTTATTAATACATTATATAAATAGAGGTATAATTATGGTGTTTATTTTATTATTATTTCTTATTTCTTCACACAGTTGCATCTTACTTTACCAGAACAAATCAGGCAAATACAGATTAGTGGTACCAAACATTTATGTCACACGATAAAAATGCCATC
This sequence comes from Cyrtodaria siliqua, assembly GCA_037043455.1. Classification (NCBI taxonomy): domain Eukaryota; kingdom Metazoa; phylum Mollusca; class Bivalvia; order Adapedonta; family Hiatellidae; genus Cyrtodaria; species Cyrtodaria siliqua. The sequence continues at coordinate 182,247 of JAWPHD010000272.1, read as the reverse complement.
CTTAAAGATGTCTTATAATTGTGTATTATTGTATATATAACACCATGACAATGACTATTTTACGTTTCACAAATTGACAAAATGACAAAAGTGTCAAAAATTTAATTCGACTGTCTTTATATGCGCAGGTTCATCGTCATGGCTCGGGAATTCTGTAGCGAATGTTGGGAAATCAATAGTGTCATTTAAATTGGTCAATGGTGTCCTCCGCCGAGCGACGGCGTGACACAACGTGGATATTAGTTTATACTATTCTCAGATCCCTAGACAGTAACAACTCACAAATCCCGTCAGTTATTCAGCCTAGACAGTGATTTATAGAGCATCCGTTAAGTATGTAGAGATTGCCTGTATAATATAGTAGGATATACAAGAAAATATAAAAGTCGAACAGGAAATGTATCATTCAAAAACTACAGTAAGCAAAAAAAACACATAGAAAACAAACAACAACTGCAAGGCAAGGTATATGACATCACAAACATAACGGGGTTGACGACAGGACTACCGCCATGGAACGGTCAGTGACAAAAAAGGCTGATGGGAGTAGGCTACACGTATAAAGTCTAACTTATCTGTATATATTTTATTCAGTACTTCAACCACACATATTTGCCTAAGTTTGTAGCAATAATGGCGCGTCGGTCGTGCTTTTTCAGAAAGTGCACAATTATCCGCTTCATTAATTTGACTTTGACCCCCTGTGGCTTTTTTGCAACTGACCGTTCCAAGGCGGTAATCCTATTGTCAACCCTTTTCTGTATTTGATGTTTTATCTTGACTTTTATTCATCTTTAAAGTCGTTATTTTTTTTGTGTGTGTTTGTGGTTGACTGTCGTCCTTGAATGCTACTTTTCCTTTTCGATTTTTGTGTTGGATTCCACCATTTTCAATTAACCAATAATGTGTTGCTAAACCTTTAAACAACATTCAATTTAATACCCAGTTTCCTTTCGTTCTTTTTCTATACACATTTTTAACACATTACCAAAGCTTTGTGCATTTTCTTAATATATATGTAAAATAACTTATCACAAGGGACTTGTGGTTTAAACACATCTATTTAGTGAAGTAAAAGTAACATTATAGGGATAGAAAGCAATTATACATGTTTATTCAAAACACAAAAATATTTAGGTCCATGATTACACAGATATATCAAAATACATATGTACACGGCAATAAATGGCAATATATGAACTGACGTTCGTCCCTTGCAACAGAAATATGTAAAAAATACATTGTGCTCAGCTTCATATCATATTTCTGAAATACATAACCAAAAGCGATATCTACAAATGATGCTGTTCTTGTTGAGCTTGGTAAATATCCAGTTTATATTGAAATAATTACTACAACTAAACAATTTTATAGACTAATTCAGTCTATTAAATCAGTCCTATAAAAAGATACATAACAGAAAAGTTGCTACGTATACAAGTACTATCAGCACTGCATAGTGTCAGGAAATAGTCAACACGATTCGTTTATGGTATTTCATAAGAAGAGTATGAGAGTGGACCTTTGGAAACGGTCGAACACGATAAATACGAAATATTGCAGTCTAGGTTTGATTGAGACTGTTCATGAACGGTAGTGAAATATGATTGCTACCGTAGACATCTGTCGTAGCACTACAACAATTCAAGAGACAGTTCACACGATTCGTTTATAGTATTTGTTTATAGTATACCATTAGAAGTAAGTAGTAGCACTTCCTGTAGATTCAATAGACAGTCAACAAAATTCCTTTATGTTTTGTCTTAAGAAGTGCCGGCACCTAGATAAGGAAACAGTTCACACGTTTTGCTAAATAGTGTTCCATTAGAAGTAAGTGCCATTACATTACTTTCAGATTAAGGAGACAGTCCATATTATTCGTTTATAGTGTGCCATCACTTTCTAGATTCAGCAAACGGTCAACAAAATTCCTTTATAGTTTGTCTTAAGAAGTGCCGGTGTAAGGAGAAAATCGACCCCACTAAAGATTATAAGAATCCATCATGAGTATCCATGTGAGATAGAGAAATCTCACCCGAGGGGTTAGAATTGCAACCAGGGACGAGGCTCTGCCGAGTGCCTGGTTGCAATTCTGATTCCGAGGGTGAGATTTCCCTATCTCACATGGATCACTCATGATGGATTATTTTTCTCCCATTATGCGTTTATTACCGGCATAAAACCAATGACTTTGCTGATTTAACGCCAGAATAAGGCGACGTCGACGTAATGTCATGACGTCGTAAGTCACATGTCATTTAAGATAGAGTTTTCTTGCATACCGGACAAGGAAATCCGTCATTTTAACGGGGCTAGATATTTCCATCTCACCCTAGGGTCGAGATAAAATTCACGCGCAACAATAATGACGTCAATAACGTGAACAGATGCATGATGTCACTGTGTAAAAAAACCATTAAAATGGTAGTTATTGGTGACGTCGATGCACAAAATGTCATTGATATGCAAGAAAAAGAATCCACCTGGAGTTTATCCATGTGAGATAGGTAAATCTCACCCTCGGGATCAGAATTGCAACCAGGAACTCGGCCTCGTCCCTGGTTACAATTCTGACCCTCGGGTGAGATTTACCTATCTCACATGGATACTCATGATGGATTATAAGAATCTCACACGAGGAAACTGCCTATCTCACATGAGCAGAAATGGGAGAAAATGACCTTCCGGTCATTTCGCTATGTAGTAAAATGACCCCTGGTCAAAATTCTATGTAATAGAATGACATCCCGGTCATAATTTGTTCTGTCGTGGAATGACTCTTTCGAGAAAGCCAGTAATATTACAACCCCTCACACGTAGAAATATGACCCCTGTAAAATATTGACTCCTAGCAAATTCAATCTGTTTTACTTAAAAAACAACCAAACAAACCTTTAGGTATCATTCAGTTTATATAAGAATGGTTCAATGAAGGAGATTTTTCTAGGTTTGCTATATCCCAGGTTTAGACATGTCGGTACCGGAGTTTTGCATTATCTTGACGATACACGCGAAACCGAGAATTCGTATTAAACATAGGAAAAAATGAATGACTCCGGTACCGATATGTCTACCCGTGAGGTTTCTTTACACACTAATGAGTTATAGACAAGTTTTACTTTTGTTTTTTATCCCCCGACGAAGTCGGATTGAATAGTGTTTTGGCGTTGTCCCTACGTTCTTTCGTCCGTACAATTTTCGTGTCCATTATATAACTCTCACATGCATGGACGGATTTTGAAAGAAATTGGCACATATACTCATCTCATCAAGACGACGTGCATAACTCAACATCCGAATCTGTATCAACAAGGTCAATGTCATCAATCTGTATCAACAAGGTCAATGTCATAAAGGTCTTCATAAAGGTCATGTAGTTCTTAGATGCATATAATAATGTCCGTTTCGTGTCCGCTCCATGCAACTTTTCCATGCAAGTAGGCATTTTGAAATAAATTGGCACAAATATCTATCTCATCGAGACGACGTGCAGAACCCAAAAACCCGGGTCTGTATCTTTAAGGTGAAGGTCATACAGGTCATTTATTTCTTAAATTGCTTTTAATAAGATATTTGATGTTCTTTCTCCATACCGTTCATGTTTGCAGGGATTTGTAATGAATTGACACAAATACACAAATACTCAACCCATCAAGACATGCATGGAGACCCACATGTCCCCCCCCCCCACTCCCCCTCCCCCAACACACCACTCCAATTGTCGGGTCCGATGCGTAACTCTTAAATGAATGGAGGGATTTTGAAATAAATCGGCTCATATACTCAAATCATCAAGACGACTTGCAGAACCCAACACCTCAGCTGCTTATTGTGTTCGTCTGTATTTAATTTCCGTCTATGCTTCTACCCAGAAGACAATTAACACTTCGTCGGGGATATCAATTCACCTAATTTCTTGTTGTTTGTTCAATCATTTCCTGTCAGTTATCTAAAGCGTGTCTTCCGTTACCAGTAATATTCAAACTTCTGAACGTTACTGGACAGTTGTGCACTTGATACTCTACGTATAGTTGGCGTACCACTTGGAACCTAATAACTGAATAGGAAAGAATGGATTTTTTTTTTGGAAGAAACAGCTAGAATACAATGTTCGCCTAGTATTCCTATGAATTATTATAAGAAAACCATATCTATATGAAAATATACACAAACCAAATTAAAATGTATAGGACTACATATCTTCTTTATGTTTATGATGTCTTTAGGAAATCATGACTATTTCGTTTGTTGATGAAGTGGATAAAAAGACTAGTTCTGTAATACTAAATGACAAAGATTTGAAAAAAATGTAACTGGTAAAAGGATTTTCCCGATTTCCTTTCAATTATTTCTTTTGATATCGTTAACTCATAGCAACGTAATAATAATTCGTACGCACAGGATAATAATTCGTGTGTACGATTTAATAATTCATATGCACGAAAAAATAAATCGTGCGCACGAAAGAGTGAATCGTGTCCACGAGGTAATTAGCCAATCGGTGACCTGAACGCCATCTGTGGTATTGATACCCCCTCCCCATTGAGTATTGATACTGGTACCCCCACGATATTGAGTATTGATACTCCCTTCACATTGAGTATTGATATCTCCTCCCGATTGAGTACCAATACGTGGTCCGAGTATTAACTTTCATACCCCTTCTCCAAAAAGCGAAAACGGGATTGGCTGGGGTATGAACTAAAACCTTAATTTCGGCTTAAAAAGGTTAGCATATTGTAAAATTAAAACATTTAATAGGTAATTTTAAACCGGTTATCGCATTTTGTCCTTAAAAAAGGTTTTTAAACATGTTTTATTGTCGACATATCCGTTATAAAACAGTGCTAAAATAAACGTTCCCATCGCTTAATGGAACTAAGGTGGGGCCACGTAATGTTAAAGGGACACATGACATTGATTAGTTTAAAACTCATGGCGTCCTGTTATTATTCGAATAGTTCAAAGCCTCTTTTTTTTTACATGTTACTAATTAATTAATATTACCTCAAACGCATGAACTATTTGTTCACAAATGCCCTTCCGAGCTTCCGTAGATAACCGTATGTATACATGTACACATACATGCACATATTGCCGATATTTCTAACTTTTAGGCGTCCCTTATTCAGCGAGTATCTTATTAAGTTAATATGAAAATCGTTGGATAAGTGACGCCAATAGTTATTGGCAAATAGACTCATGCGTCGCAATAATCCTAAATGCTGACTTCATTTTCCAACAAACCTAAGAGTAACGGTATTATATACCAACGATATATACAATTTAAACATTGTTTCTGACGCTACCCCCCGATTAATGGGGCTGTGCTTTTCGCGGTAGAGTACATGTATGCGTACACCTACACAAGAATAATTTTATAAGTAATACAAGATGTCATGAATATATATATATATTTATGTAGAAATGTTTCTTATCTTACGAAAACATGACTACTAGTATTTGTTTTGAAAAAACGTACACAATGGGCCATTGTTTACAAAGTAAGCAAATAGCACCATTGGCTGTTTCAACTTCATTTTGACAAAATATACACAACTGGCTTATCTGCACATATAATACAATACAATACAAAATACAATACGTGTTATATCTAGGGGTCATTCTACTACTATTCTACTGTAATAAATTGACCCCCTTCAAGCGTCAAAATTCTGCGTACGGAGTCAATACTTTACAGAACAAAACCTTCTGTAAAATATTGACCCCGTACGTAGAATTTTGACGCCTTACTACATAGCAAAATGACCTGGAGGTCATTAGGGGGGTCGATCTTTTTCCTTACACCGGCACTATGCAGATAAGAAAACAGTTCACACGTTTTGCTTCTAGTGTGCCGTTAGACGTAAGTGCCATTACTTCTAGATTAAGCAGATAGACCACACTATTCGTTGACTGTGTACCATTATAAGTCAGTAATAGCACTATCTAGATTAAGGAGACAGTCTACAAGGTTTATTTATAGTGTGTCCTTTGAAATAAGTAACAGCACGTCTTAGATGCAGGAAACACTTCACGATGTTGATCATACGTGTTCTTATACACGTCAGTAGCAGTACTATCTAGAAACATGAGACATACCATACTATGTGTTGAGCGTGTGGCATTAGAAGTCAGTAACCGCACAATCCAGATACAGAATGTATATTGTTCATAGTTTACGGCATCACTTTGTCGATATTTGAGGAAGCTCCAATTATTGGTTTATAGTAGTCCATTAAACATCAGTAGCAGCATTATCTAGATACAGGAGACATACTTTATATCGAGATACCTGATTTGCTAATAGAGCGCCATTAAAACTCAGTAGCAGTACTATCTAAATACAAGAGACATGCCAATAGAAGTGTTAATAGTGTAGAATTAGAAGTCGGTAGCAGTACTATCTAGAAACATCAGAAACGTTCGCCTATAGCACGCAAGTTCGGCTATATCTTGACAAAAAATCGATCACTCAAAGGAAATGACTTGTCGAGACAAAATTGCATGTTTGTATGAAACAGTAATACACTTTAGAAAATACGTATTTTCTCATTTGTCCGTAACGCCTGTATCGCTGAATCTTCACACTCCATATTCCCTCTCATATCAGTTAATTGTATCAGTACACTGACATTGCGATCTACGTCACCGACAAAATATGTTACGGGTATACACCTTAGTTCATGTGTTGTTATGCGTGCTTTTATTTAGAACACGTTCAGTACAATTGTATTTATTGTTGTGGTTTATATTAATTTAACAGAGTGCTTTTTTTTAAATTCTTTAACCACACTATTTATTTGCATCTATATTACACTATATTTTCTAAACATGTACTTTATTATTGTACTTAAAATGTTGTTAAAACTCATACATCAATTTTTTTTTGAAAAAACGCTTTTTAAATACAAAAGAAACTTTAAATTAGTGCTTGTATATCAAAAACCCTTTTCAGATGTATTGTTGTGACCACAATCAAAACATCACGTGGTTTCGCCACCCTGAGTGGAGTGTCTGAATCTTCATTATACAATAGTGTGTTCTTTAAATTTTTTTAGGATGTTTAAGCAAGACAAGAGCATTCTAATGATGCATCAAGTTTGATAGTGTACTGTAGTGGCACAGTATTAAAACAAAATATATATTACCACTGCCAACACTAGACTAGACCAATTTCTATAGAAGAGCTCTCATTAAAATGTTAGCGGCATTTTTCAGTAAAAGTGGTATCTTGGTGTTTTTATATTAATTTGGGTATGCTGAGTTCGATTATGGTGGATACCAGGCTGAATTTTGACAGGAACGACAATATTTGAGACATTTCATTGTTTTTTGATAATTTTACTGGGAATTTTTGGTATATTTTTTTAAATTAAAATTGTTACACCAGTTATGAATTTTCTCTACATATTTTGACTTCATATACATTGGCTTATCACAGGAATAATATTTCAAGCTGAATTTTAACAGGAAATGTAATTTTTGGGACATTTTAGCGTCATAGCGAAGATACAAATGTCGACCAGGAAATATAGCCATTACACGGTCCGAGTGATAACTTTCATACCCCATCCAACCCCTTCTCCAAGAAGCGAAAACGTGGTTGGATGGGGTATTAAAAAAAACGTAATGTCGGCTTAAAAAGTTTTCATATAGTAAAAAGTATACATGTTTATGTAATTTTAAACAGGTTATCGCATTTTTTCAGTAAGGATGTCTTATTGTCGAAATATCCGTTACAAAATCCTGTAATTGAAGCTTTTCTGACAATGAAACATAAAAGCAAAGTATCCAACACGGTACTTTTTTTAATTTTCATATATATACATGATCATCTTTGTATTTTACTTATTTTGCCGACTTGTTAGAGGATGCCTATCGAGTATTACCTTATTTACACTGTCCTGTGTAATTAAGATGACAATGTGGTAAAAGCGAGGTTTGGTGCATCCTAGAACCTGGTTTAAATCCTCAGCGGTAGTTTAGCCACTGAACGTTCCAAGGCAGTGCCACTGTTGTCAACCATTTGTGTGTAGCATGCTTTGCTTCTATACTCGTATATCCATTTATTACATTTCTGTGGGTGAAAGATTTGGATTTATCAGTGAAAGAATATTCAGAATCGCTAATTATTAATAACTAACTCCGAATATAAAAAATAACTAACTGTGACGTTGAGTTACGACGCCAATAAAGTGTTGCTGACGTCGACAACATCCGTCGTTAACGTTCAATAAAACGAATAATTAAGGTTAACATTATACATAAATAGATTTAAAATGTAATAAATAGATTATTTAACTGTTTAAAATAAATTAAAAGAAATAAAAATTATATAGATATAATGTAACTGTTTGGTTTGATTATAGGGAAATCCTTCACTCGATGGTAGTCGTGTTTTGTTATTCACTCAATCGCATAAGCTTGGTCGTGAAAAGAACAACACGTCTACCATCTCGTGAAGGATTTCCCTTTAATCGATCCCATCAGTTAAATTATATCTATGTAATTTTTATTTCTTTTAATTTATTTTAATTTAAACAATATTTTATTCAAGACAACAGGCAATGCCTATATAATACCTCTCTACTGTGTGTTTTAAAATGTATTTTTTAACATCACATGATGCAAATAACCCTGAAGCGTTTTTAAAATATTTAGGTTCATAATTTATGTGATTTGAGAGCAAACTGCTTTGATAATGTTCTATATACGTATAAACGTTATGAGCGAAAACCCCAACCTTCCCACAGCTTATTAGTTTTATTTTAATTGATAGCTGTTATTATGAGACTTCGAGACATTCTAGCCACCAACATTCCCTAGCTGGAGTGCTCTATAATCAGCTGAGGGTCTATATCAATGCCACTATTGATTTCCCAACAGTCGCAACAGAATTGCTTAGCAATGAAGATGAATCGGAGCATATAAAGACAGTTAAATTAAATGATCGTATTCTGGTTTTCTTGACACTTTTGTCATTTTATTAATTTGTGAAACCTAAAATGTTGTCTTTGTCACATTTGTTCGAAGCAGGCATACGACCTTTTATATTGGCACTGTTTAGCGAATGTTAAACATTAAAATATGCGTAAGTTACCCGAGTGTCGAACATTTATAAAAGGAGATATAAAAGTCGAACAGCAAATGCAGTATTCATGGACCTCAGTCAACCAAAAGCACGCATATGTGCAATTTCGAAAGTAATACCATTGTGTGAAAAGCAAATAAGGGCCAATTAGTAGTTATTAAAGATACGACATAGACTCGTCCAGAGGTCCAAAACCTTACAAAAGTGTCTAATACTAGATCACGAAAAAAGTTAAGAAAAACTCTAATAAAATGGGCCAAAATGTCGACGAGCACAAAACCTTCAACATGGTATATGAAACACGTATTTTATTAAGGATAAAACAGGATCTATGAATGTCAAACAATCCCTGTGTGATGGAAAGATAACAACATTGATTGGATGTACGGGGATACTTTTTACGGTCACCACACGGCACTATAGGGACAGTAAAGGGAGATATAACAGTTATAACCTGATGAGTGCTAGTAATCATTTAATAAGAAACCAGGCCAATGAATATCGTTAGCAGACAGTGTCATAAAATAGTAGGGGGCCCATTGTCCTGAACATTGTTAATAAATCATATACAGCATTTCTGAAATAAGCTTCTGTGCCCCTTATATTCTTCATGAACATGTAAAAATTTCTATCAAAGGTGAATCTGCTGTCTTTGTACGAATTTCCTCTGCAGTAATATTTTCATTTGTACCACATCTGTTTCCATCCGCTTTCTTTATTTTCATGTTCACATTAACACATTGTGATAATAATGACAAATCAAATGAAACAGCTGAATGCAAAAGATATGTCATGTAAGTGTGAGGTTTGGTGCACCATAGAACCTGGTTTAAATCCCAAGCGGCCTTTTTTGCCACTGATCGTTCCATGGCGGTAATCCTATTGTCAACCGTTTTGTGTTTGTGATGTCTTATTTGGGATTTTATTCATCTTTAAATTTGTTCTTTGTTGTGTGTGTGTTTGTGTGTTGACTGTCGTCCTTGAATGCTGCTTTTCATGTTCCTGTTTTATTTTTTTATGTCTATATTAACTCTTAAAAAGTATTGATGCATTGTACATGCGGGCTTTAAAATACATCGACATTGAAATTTTAATAGGTTGTTCCATCTTAAATCCATTGATACCGTTTGAAAATAGCCAATGAAAAGACATCTCCTCGCCAAAGTCGATCGATGCAATATTCACAGGTTTGCTATCATTAATTTGCAACGTAACTTCGTTATTTACTAATGCGCCGAAAACTGTTTGATTTAGCAATGTACCATTCATTGGAGTGACTGTTACTCTTTCAAAATCTTGATCAAACTGATTGTCATGAACATTGATAGCCGATTCATTGCAAGCCGTATTCTGCTTGGAATGTAAAGTCCCTTCGATACACTATGGTGGTGTATAGAATGGTGTTTGACTTCAACCATGTGAAAGCATTAATCACATTAACACAAGAAACCTGTCTACTTAGCTGAACATCTACCTAACCATTTACTGTACGTACTGTTATTTCTGTGTTTGAATCCTATTTCAAAGGAATTTGCCTAACAGCTGCATGTACATCAAACGGCAAGTTTAAGATCAATCCTTTCTCTCCAAACTGTCCGCCCGGTAAAATAACAATGTTCATAAATTTATGAACTTTTGCAAGAATTTTCTTTTCAAACCAAGTGAGAATTTTGCATCTCATGTGGTGTCTCCAAAACGTTCATAAAATTTCCCTTATAGGAAATATCTGGTACTTTGTTCTGAGAAATTTACATGTGCCACAAAGAACTGATTGGCATTCAATGTTCAAACTGTTACTTCTTTCAGTCTCTTTTGATAAATGGAATGTTTGATTAGTAAACAAAATCGATTGCACCAAGCACAACAAAAAACGGGCCGTTCACTACTAAATTCTTCAAACTGTTTATTATGCATCGGATGTGCAATGAAATCAATGTATCTGTCAATATCATGAAACGTTTCATTGCAACTTCAACTTTGTTGAAATGTTACAAACATACAGCGCATCAAGCATGTCAGTATTTAAGTCTACTGAAAACAATATGTCCACACCGAAATCCCCGTCAGAAGATATATTTTTCTGAGACTGTTTCCTCCGACGTTTTCTGTTGGAAACATGATCCTTTGTTGTTTTTAATGCATATGCATGATACATAGATCTACATATAGTTGATAATTCAACCTACAGTGGTTCAAGTGTTCATGGTGTAAAAGTAAAACCTAATAATATAACAATATTATCTCCTAAATTTATAACAAATGGTGTGATTTCAAAACTGTGACCAATGTATGCCGCAAATATGTATTCAAGAAAACTGTCCATGTCTGTCCATGTCTGTGAAATGAAAAAACGAGGCCACACCATTCATGGCAGGAAATCCATCTTCATTTCTAGCATGAGAATCAAATAATATTACGGAATCTGTCTGCATATCAAAGTGTATTCCAATCGTTTGTTCAATGAAGGTAATCAAATGAGAAGGTAAGACTAAACGGGCCTGATCGATACCGTTTCTCCGATATCTCGTCTGGCAAAAGCACCCAAAACACCATAATAAATATCATGTTCGTACTGAAGATGAACATTCCTTGAAAACAAATGAACATCAGGAGGCAAATCTGTATGACCTGAATACCTCATCTTTCCTATTGATGACACAACACCACCATACAGGGTCGTCCCTTCTAACAGAATGTCATCAACGTGACTGGAACATAGATTGTGCGCCCAGCCATTGAAATCTCCATCAACACTCAATTGCCTCATCCAAAACACTAACGCCGCAAGAGCAGCTCCACTACACTGCATTCCGTTGAATGGAAAATACAAGTCACAACCCTGATGGTTACTATCACTTCTAACCATTTTGAAATTCTTTTTAAATCAATTAAATGCATAACTTTACCGGTTTTATTCGCCTTGATGTTTCTCCCTTTTTCTCCCGCAAAGTGACGCTACAAATTAAAACCAGTTAGAACCAGTTCTACACGCATGCGCAGATCATAACTTGTAGACTGTATCCCTAAAATTGATACGCAATTCAAGTAGTTGAAGACGGATAAAATGCCTTTATACCAATTTGACTTCGTTCATGTATTCTCACGAAAATACAGTTGTTTTATGAACAGTAAAATGATGTTGATACGCAGTCCAACACCCGTAGCAGCTTTCAGGTCGGGGATAAATATAGCCGGAGCCCCGGCAATAATAAATTAAGTCAATGCAATAAATCTTTATTATGCAATAAAAGGCCTCCGGCCCACTATACAAGTTAAAATATATCATGTGAATATAGTATATATATGTTTTATAACAAACCACCTGATTAAATGGTAAGCAATTCAAAAGAAATGTCAATAAGTATGAGCCATAATTCATATTTTATGTATGTTGGTCTCCAGTTTAAAATTGTGTTATGAATGAAAGATGTTACAACGTTGCGATGGAATTGTCGGCGGATATTAGTTCACAAAAAGTAGAACTATTAACAATAATTGTAGCTTCGAATTGTATTTTAACTGCATTTCTTTTTATTGTTGTTGTTATCTTGTTGAGTGTTATCTAAAATTGAAAATTGCAATTGATTCTTTAGTCAAACAAGTTCTCGTATACTTCTGTGATAACATATTTTATTATGATATTTCTATATAACACACATAATCAGCAACGTTTTACACGTGTTAAGAATTATAACATGATTATAATGTTACTGAACATAAGTGTAAAGAAATATAAAAAGATCGGACAGGGAATGTAGCATTCAAGGAGGACAGTCAACCACAAAACACAGAAACAAACACACAAACAGACAAACAAGAAGGCAAAAGTAATAATAAAAGCAAACGAAATCACAAACACAAAAGGGTTGACAATAGGGCTACCGCCTTGGAACGGTCAGTGGCAAAGTATGCCACTGGGGGGTTTAAACCGGTTCTAGGGTGCACCAAACCTCACACTTACCCTTCTGTCAGCCCATTAAAACAGGTCAGTGTAAATAAAGAAATCCCCGCCATGATTTAATCTCTAACCAACAAGGCAGCATCAGTAGGCAAAATAAGTAAAACACAAACATGCTCGAGTAAATATAATACAAAAAAAACAATAGCCTAGAAAGCCACAATGAAGGTACTCAGTGACTTGCAGAAGCCAGAGAAACAAGAGAATAAACCATTAAGGGCACGACAAGAAAGATCATAGACAAACATCAAACGCCACCGTCCCACTGGGCTTTAGGTAGGCGTCATCATAGAGTACACAGCCTGTCCGGTGATCGTACAATTAAAGAGGAAAGCATAGTGGCGAACTGTAAAAGGGTCTACCACCAAGCATGCAGTACGTTGCAAAATGATAGGGTCATAACCTCTTTTGATAAACATTTTAACACGTTTAACAAAGATAGTATGAAAGTGATCATGACCAAGAATCTTACGAAGTTTATAAATCACATCACCATAGAAGTCAGGTTGTGATAGTCCTTGTCGCAGAAGAGTCCTTAAGTTACTTTTATATTTGGAAAGAAGATCAGGGTTACGATAATACAATTTTGCAAAGGTTTTACGAAGTTTATGGTAACGGTAACCCTGAATGAGTAGCTTTTTAGTTATACAAAGATTACGAATATTAAAGTCCTCAACTCGAGTACAAGCTCTTGAATAACGAATAAGTTGAGACATACATCCCATAAGAAGTTGCTCGGGGAACATCCCCATCCAAGTGGGGATAATTAACAATATAAAAATTAAAATCATCTCTTTTGTCACAGATTTTGCTAATTATTTCACCATTTTCAATCGAGAGATCTAAATCAAGAAAAGAAGCGCTATTATCACATATATTAGCTCTGTTAAGCTGAAGTTCTTTAGGATAAATATTATTAACCATAGTTGGAAAGAAAGGGTTGTCAATGTTCAATATGTCATCCAGATACCGAGAGGTGTCATTAAAGGCTTCAATAACATCTGCCTGGGTATCTGGTGAAAGATTCAACATGAAATCCCTTTCATAGCAAAATAAAAACAAATCTGCGACAAGTGGTGCACAGTTCGTACCCATAGGGAAACAAACGATTTTTATATAAACGGTGGTTCCATACCTGACGAAAATATTATCTAATTGGAAGATGAGTGCTTCCTAACCTATTTGATATGCTTTATGTTACATGCTTTATGTTATATGACTATATTACATATGCTGGAAATTCATTGGTTATTTATATTGACTGATCATTTATAAATCCACACATAAACAAAACTGATTTGCAAAATGACCTACGCTACGGAATTCTGATCGATCACCTTGTTAAATTTTACCTCAATGGAAAAGTTAAAGTCTTGAAGCTAATATTATCTACATTTAGACACAGACTTAGCAAACATATATAATTACCAGTGGTTCAAACTTTACTATCAACCTAATGGAATTAATAAACTTAGCGCGTTGCTTTTATCAAAATTTCAGCTCTCTGTATAAATACTGGGGATCCCTTAGAAGCAACAAATACAAACAAGCGAGAAAAGTAGCAGACAGGATTCTACAATTCTACGTAACACATTATCCTCAACGTCAACCAATGTTGCAGTTCAATATGTGTAAATTTCCTTTAGTGTCTCCGTGACCGGGATAGTAAAGAGGCTGCGTCTAAAACCTTCTCGACTCTCACCGATACGGTTCGAATCCCACAGGGAGCTCGACTTGTCAAGTGAGAAAATACGATTTTTCGGATGTTGGGAGGTATACAGTACTGGTTGAACCCATGAACAATGGAGTAATCTGACTCTACCGCAAAAAAATCGACCGTCATATAATATGTGCCAAAAATGACGTAAAACACCATTCAAACAACCAAATTATTTTGCGTCTAGCAGTATCCTATGCTAACACTCTTGAGACACTACATCCCAATCAACAAATGCATTTCGATGTCACTTTGAACTCCATGTTTGTTGGTAACTGTTGGTGAACCATTTCAATAGCACATATACCAGAACAGTTGCAAAATACAATAATACAACATCTTTTTAAACGACATTGAATACAATAGCGAAGATCGTTTGCTTGTTTGGTTTGCGTTATTATTTTTTTGAAAAACTTAATGTCTTCTATATGCATGACATCAGAGCAAGTAAAGATTGTATACTTTTTTTAGTATATATATATTGTTTGTATGAATGTGCGCAAAATAATATTTTAACTGCAGTGCATCTTTCCATTCGTAACTATTAATGATATGAGTTGTGTAATGTCTCAATGGTCATATTTACTCCTAACGACGCCTGCTGGAATGTTGTTCGACATCAAGAACTGATAAATATGGTACGCTTGACTCTAAATACAGCAGGTTAGATGTATCGCCAGATTGGAAGTTTGATCTATCAGCGACCAAATGTCCATATTTCCGTTTGAATTCCGTTCTCAACATGTGCATCTGGTTATTCTCTGGACACTTCTTTATAGATGCATATTTAAATGCAATGAATTCTAAGAAAAGATATTACATTACACGTATAAATATGATGTGCCCCAAAATCAAAGTTATGAGTAAAGCGTTACATGGCGTCATCTATGGCTTCACCTGCCTGTCTTTTGTATAAGGTTTGTGTTCTTCTTCTCTTGTTGCTCAGGCTTCTGCCAAGTCATTAAATACTTGCTGTGTGGGTTTTAGGCATTGTTGATAAATTCATATATACATGATCATGTTTGTGTCATACTTGTAATGCCTATTTATACTGCCTAGTTAATTAGCGGATATAGCATGTCGGGGATTTCTTAATACAAACTGTATCCTTTTATTGGGATGACGATAGGGTAAGAACCTGGTTTAAACCCTCAGCGTCATATTTTTCCACTGACCGTTCCAAGGCGGTAGCCCTATTTTCAACCTTTTTATGATTGTGATGACATATACCGCGTCTTTTATATATCCTTGTAATTTCTGATTGTTTCTATGCGTGTGTTTGGTTGACTATGGTCTTTGAATGCTACAATCTCTTGTTCGACTTTTATATCTACTTGTATGCATATGTGCACCTTTTACTAGTAGGGTATGTTTGTGATATCCTATATTGCCTTTTATTTATCTTTGTAATTATTGTTTGTTTCCGTGCGTGTTTTTGGTTGACGATGGTCCTTGAATGCTACATTTCCTCTTCGAGTTTTTATCAGCTTTAAATGAGTTGTCTACCGTGATGCCTGCTATGATATGCTAATTACATTTTTTCTTTCTGTTAAAGTAAGACATAATGTAACAAAGTTGCCTTTAAAAATATAGCACGCTATGTCGAGAGTAAATGGCAAAACAGTATATAAAACGATAGATCATGGAAATAAAACAAACGGAGAAAAACAAAATGCAAATCGAAAATATTCTAATTTCCAGATGCTGTTCTACGTTTTGAAAACTTGATTGAAGTGAATTTAAAGTGTTTATTGAAAATAATAGGGGTTGTTTATGATATAACATAAACAACCGCTATTTTCCTATTGAAAAAAACAGAACAAGGTCGCAGTTTTCATGTACAGAACAGTGTCGCGGTTGTCAATGTGCAGAACATGGTGGCCGTTGTCCATGTGCAATTTAAACATTTAGACTTTACTGCCAAGAAATGAATTGAATTGGATTGAATGTTGTTTAACGGCTCATCAACACAGTATAGGTTATTTAGAGCCGCCCCATAGAGAGGGGAAGGATACATAGGAATCCGGGAACCGTGCCCTACTCTTATTATCGAATTGATTCCTATGGTTCTTTAACGTGCTCGGAGGATAGACCGACACACGGGACCGCCCGGTTTACGTCCGCATCCGATGGACGAGGCTAAGGGAAAGTGTCTTGCCCAAGAACACACCGACGTAACTCAGTGGCACCACGGAGGATTGAACCCGGGGACTCCTATGCAAAATACGATTATTTCTAGGTACATTTTTTAATTATTATTATTATTAATTTATGTTTTATATAATATTTATAATGAGACAAATATAAAGAATAGCAATACAGCACCGAACAAAATGCTCATTAACATTAAATGAAACTTCCCGCTTGTTTCAGTCAAAGACATTTTGAGACAAGTACCTAGATAAGAAGTATATCAATGAAACAGACATTTTTAGTGGAACATAATAATACCTTACTTTTCAAAATCGGTTAACAAATAAAAACAAATGAAACTTCCCGCTTGTTTCAGTCAAAGACATTTTGAGACAAGTACCTAGATAAGAAGTATATCAATGAAACAGACATTTTTAGTGGAACATAATAATACCTTACTTTTCAAAATCGGTTAACAAATAAAAACAGTTGTTTTGCTATGGCATTTTCAATGTAAAGAAATATAAAAAGATCGGACAGGGAAAGTAGCATTCAAGGAGGACAGTCAACCACAAAATACAGAAACAAACACGCAAACAGACAAACAAGAAGGCAAAAGTAATAATAAATGCAAACGACATCACAAACACAAAAGGGTTGAGAATAGGGCTACCGCCTTGGAACGGTCAGTGGCAAAGTATGCCACGGGGGGTTCAAACCGGTTCTAGGGTGCACCAAACCTCACACTTACCCTACTGTCATCCCATTAAAACAGGACAGTGTAAATAAAGAAATCCCCGCCCGGATCTAAACCTTCATTCTACTGCATCAAACAATTTAAACAATTTAAAAATATTTGTTATTAGAGTTATTTTCCAAAAGTTTTTTTTAATTAGTAGACTGAAAGTTTGTTAACAGAATATTAAGGCTAACTGAAGTTATTGAAGATTTCTTAATTTTCTGCTATCTCAGCGACAAATAATTTACATCGAAAAAAAACACCAAATAGATATTTTTATTTCGTAATAAAAGAACAGTTCTAATGATATATAATGTATGTACCTTTTTTAATTTCTCATGTCAATACTGAAAACCTTTTGCTGAAACAAGCACCTCGAACAATAATACATTGTATTGTCATACAGCCGCTAATTACAGACATGGCCATATTTATCTCTGTCTGGAAAATTTCAGCGGCGAAGATGGCAATAACGGACATTTACTTATTCCGTAATAAAAGTAATTAAACATCAAAGTGACTACAATCAATAGTATAATCCATTCTTTACTAACATGCTTGGGATCCCTAGAGGACAGGAAAATGTCAATATTCATAACTTTCACATGACATCATCAAAATAATTTGACCAATCCGTGATCAATAAGATGAAACACCTCACTCATTCTGCTAGGTGGTAAACTCGGTGTTTATCGTTGATGATCATGATGATAGCCCTTTATACACATTACAACTGACTTTAGCCCTTTGTACAAATTATTTATAATGATACTTATATTAAAAGCTTTATTTTTTGTGTACAGCTAGGTATCTTTGGTGCTGTCTGATTTTAAAACACCAATATGGATACTTTTAAATTATGGTCTAATATTTTGATTAGAGATCGAGGATAAAGTCCGAGTAAACCCTTTGTTTTTACCTACTGAATATCTCAACATCTCGGAAATTAGTAAATAATGACAGGATAATAAAGTTATGAATACTCGACAAGGAGCTCAAACATAATTTTTAAAAGCATTATAGTTTCTGAACTGGGCATAATTCATAAAATATATGTAACCTATTAATATAGAATACGTATACACAATCCAAAGTAATTCGATAACAACAGTGGGAGTCCGTGGCTGAGTAGTTAGAGTCTCTGACTTGAAATCACTTGCCCCTCACCGATGTTGGTTCGATCCCTCATTAGCCTAGGAAGCTATCCAGCTGGCTTTGCGGAACGTCGTTGGTTCTACTCAGGTGTCTGCCAGAATACGAAAATGACCCAATGGGGCACATGGGGTCTTCCTCCACCAATGGAATCTGGAAAAGTCGCCATATGATTTATAAAGTCGAATTCAATTCAATTCGATAACAACAGGCGTGTGAAACATCAACCTCGATATATTATGGTTGTTTCACTGTACTGAGTTATATTTCACAGTGTATAACAATATAAGGTTTACCGGCGGCCTATAAGGGAAACATACATCTTAACCTATTCCCATAGGCTCCAAGTATACGATTGTTACAAATACAGACAATAAAACGTTCCTATATCCATTACTTGAGGAAAACAGGACGATGATCTATTTCGAAAAATATGTAAAAGTGCAATTTACATTTTAACCATATATATTAATTAATATATCACTAAGGTACTGTATGCATTGTAAACGTTATGAGACTTCCACAGAACAGACATATATAAATACTGTGACTCTTGTTTTGTTGTGGATAGTACCTGTTTTATAGAGAGGAGCAGCTCGCAGACATTACGGCATACGAGACAAGCATGTACTTCAATGTTTATGATTTAATAAAACAATCATATACTCATTAGCATAATGTTATATTTTCAAAACTTATAAAAAAAACACACAGGTTAAAACACAATCATAGAGCTGATGCGAACCAATTTGGATGAGTATTAGTCTATAGCATTGCCATATTTGGTGATTGCTGTGTGAATAGACATATCCCAAGAGCGCTCCTGGTAACTAAGACGGACTTCAGACGTTCTAAATGATGGCCGATATTGATTAAATCTTTAAACTGTACATAATGACATTATCCATCTCTCCACGTGTTATTAAGTGCAGTATGCCGACAAGCAATGCAAACTAACGGAATTAGGAGGGCTATCTCAAGGCGTGTATGCCTTTGAAACAATGTGGTAAAAGCTTAGATCTCATACGTTGTTTTATTGTATACTTTCATATTGTCCCGTTTAGTTTGCATTGCGCTAAATGTGCAATATTATAGGTTATTCAATTTGTATGGCTAAATATTACTTGGAACGAGTTGTTTTGGCAAAGGACGACGATTGTTGATATCATTCAAATTCAATTCATTTTCAGGTATTAAGTACCCTATATCATTTGCTTCATTCACAAATGAATATTTCCTATTTTTGTGTTAATTGTGCACCTCTAAAAGGTAGATACCTGATTGACTGTCAAGAGTTGACTAACAGTTTCGTTAAGTTCATTTTATGTAGCAACATGTGATCGATTCATCATTGTCTGTAAATGGTATATTATGGTTTAACTTTTAATAGTCATTTGATATTTACTGTTCATACCTTTTTGAAATGTGATAAGATCTCATACTTCAGTAATTCTTTTTTATATATAGTAAGAACCATTGACTATTTCTTTCATATTGCGGCTCATCTCTAAAGAACAAAGTATGAACACCCAACGTCGTGCAGGTTGTAGTCAAATGAGGACTTTAAAGGGAATACATCAGGCTTTGGAGCCTAATTTTTAAAAAGTATAAAAATTACCAATTTAAAATGTGAAATAGTTCATAGATATAGATGCTATGCAGCACCCCATAATGCTAACAATGCAACATTAACAGTTTCCTCTATTACAGCGCAATAGATAAACATTATAATTTACAGTATGTAGAAAAATCTACAATTTATAAGCAGCTGTCCTGCATCGGCGATATCTACACATGACGCTCGCTTTGCAATACATTCAAATTTATTTTACCGCCAAGTTTAAAATTTAAATTAGCTATCCCTGACGCGTCACCATAGTTAGGAAATACCTTCTTCGGGTCGTTTATGTTATAGATTCAGCGTAATTTCTTTTGGTGGTTTGTGGCTCATTTAGTTGATTTTTATCAATTAAATATATAAAATAATGTATTTGAACAATTCTAAAAATAATACCTATCCCGATATACTTCCCTTAAAACAACATTCGTATATACCATTTGTATTACTAAGGCTACTAAATGAGTGAGATATAAACCTTCTCTTTATATGTATAAAACCTCGGACGTACTACCCTTTGCGTCGATTTTCTTCACGTCCCACATAAACAACTGATAATAATTATATACTAACTTTTTTGCTGAAAATGGACGAGAAAGCTTATGCTAAGAATTGACATCTTAATGAACAATGACGATTAAAACAAAAATTGGACAAAGAACAAATATGATTTTTACAACTGTCAGTGAAGGAAAACAATAAACTGTATTCTTCCCGTCAAATTGCCACTTTGGCAGAATGCCTAACTGCCAATAACCTCGGATTGATTCAAAGCTGGAATAGTAAAAGATTGCCAAATTTGTGGAGATAAATGTTTAAACAGTAGCTAACGTGGGAATACGGATACATTTGTCAGAAATGAAAGTATTTGTTTTTAGAAATAGGGATTCTCTTAAGCAGAATAAAAAACAGTTTAATAAATGGAGCGAGATATAATACAAATATCTGAAAATCGGATTTGGTCTTACGCTAAATAGTCAGCATTTCAGGCTAGGGACGCAATAATTGTTATCGTCAAATTGCAAAATCATTCACTTTTTTCCAATGTAATATAAAGTGATTAAAACTATGTTTGACTATGATTTTAATGTAAGCCTCTGAAACACATGGTCGAAACACATATACAACATATATTACAATAATCTTTCACGGGGAAGCGAGGCTCTGCCGAGGTTCCAATTAAAACAGTTAAACCGAGTGTTGGAATTTCCCTATCCATGATTGGCGCGTTGACGTTGCCAACTACAAACGTTTTGCATGTTTATTTACACAATACCGTCATGCAGCCGTCATTGTTGATATCAGCGCGTGACTTTTATCTTCCCCTATGTGTAAGCGCATGCTTTCCATCACCCATGTAAAACGCGGATAACCATATCCGGTATGCAAGAATAAAATGTCTATGATCAGTTTTGAAAGAAATGTTTAAACTGTCGGCAAAAGAATTTCAAATTGTTCTACAAGTGCATGCGAAAGATACAATGATATAAAAAGTATCACTGTGGGTCTCACGACACAGTGCACTTGTACTCTTTTGGCCTTTATAAATAAAGTTTACTGGGCCAATCCGAACAGGAAGTTTCCAAGCTAAACGTTGCTTTTTGTAAAACACAATCATGTGCACACACTAATCTGTACACAAACCGGTACGTTGACCAGGCGTTTTGTTTGTTTGTTAATTGGAATGATATCATCCACTGCACTATTTAGACTTACACTCCAGAGTTTTTACCATAATTCCGGCTCCTCTTCAACACCCATAAAACCATCACATTTTGGTGGCAGTGTCGTGTCGTCTAATATCTGCACATCTAATTTCAGACTGTTCATCTCACCTGTAACAACAACAAACATATCTGTCAGGAATTATTAAAAAACTTGAAAACCGAAGAACTCACTATTACATTATTATCCTACCGTGGGTTTCAATGGAGGTGACTGTGTTGTGAGACCTATAGTATACCTTAATACAATTAAATGGAATGTGAATGCTACATTTCCTGTTCGAATGTGTATTCCTACTTTTATTATTAAGATATGGACTTACTCGTATATATGCTTGATTATTGATGCTGTTGTTGAGGATACGTTGTATATTAATACATTTAAGCAAAAAGTAAATGGGGTTGTTTTTGCTAAAAGAAGAATGATTTAAAAGCATAGAGACAATGCCTCTCATGTTTGCAAGACTAACGAGATACATCAAAACATGATATTAGTTACCATTCGATAGTATTAGCCTGTTTAAGGCTTCACTTAAAATATATCTGTGTATCATACACATAGTATAATAAATATTATACAAATCATAAATTGTTGCTCTGGGCGCTTGTTTCAGCCAAACGTTTGTCAGCATTAACAGGCACTGCCTGATACCATACCGTACGGTGGCGTACTGCTATATATACTCAACAAAAAAAGAAACTTCCGCAACTTTACCCATACATGTAGACACAATGAAAATATATTTTGTTTGGTCTTATATGTTAATACCTTTGTTAAAAGGCCAGCACTGTCATAAAAACAATTTTCCTTAAATCAAACTTGTACGCAAAGTTATTCCCCTTGTTTTGGTTTAAACAGCATTTCCGGGTCTTGTGGTTTAAACTTTGATTTAACACAGTTTTGTTCTATTGAAATAAACAGAAGATAACCTCAGCACCAAAAAAACAGAGAAAGTAAGCTGACCTGTTCACTCACTTTTGCGCCATACAGCTTTCAAGAATGAATATTTTCAGATTACCTCCCTTTATAATACAAATATAGTAATTTCGCAATTTGAATAAAACAAGTTTTAGCAGCAACACACTAACTCTGGTTTTTGATAATTATTAATATTGATCAGAATGATTGAGTGATAAGTATAAAATGATGAAATTGTATCTAGATTGGTGTACAACGTGTAACAAAGTCAACCTTATGCAAATCACAGCTTAAAACGCGGAAGTTTCTTTTTTTGTTCAGTATATATACTGCCTGGCATAAGCTCTGCCTTTTACTGTGTACGATTTAGTGCAGAAAGGAAAGTTCACAGATGTCAGCAAATATTACTTTCAAATATGCAACATGCATTTTTAGGAAGGATAACCAAGTGCATAATAATGTGACTGAAAGAGCTATAACATAAGGTAGTTTAATGACAAACTAGTTTTTAGTTATTTAGATATTGGCGGACAGGTCACACCGGTGGCCTATAGCAAAGTAGTTAGTCTTCCGCAACCTATCAGGGATCAAATTTAATATTTTAGCCACTGAAAACAGCAAGTGCAAAGGTTTTCTACTTGCTGTTTTAATCAAGGTACTTGCATTAATAATTTAAAACCTTGATTCATTTTAGAAGGATTGCTATTCATGTAAATAATGACATTTTCACACTCAGCTAGATGCAAGAATGTAATAATTATACATGTACTTACTTATATCCACCTATCATGAAGTTAACTAGGTAAGATAAATATTTTCGGTGACTAAATGTAGACTGAGACCTAGCGGGTTTCTTTTATTACTTGCAAATTTTAGCAAGTGCTAATATTTTCTACTTGCAATCTGCAAAAGTCTACTCGCATGTAGCAAGTAAATAAGTGTTAAATTTGAACCCTATCTATAGAACAACTCACACTCTCAGCGCTGTCTGGAGCAACATTCAAACATGTTTGTCAAAATGTCAAACAAGTATTTTGTTACTAAAGTTGTGTTGCTTCAACTTTTCAAAATGCTTCCAAATGCAGTTAATTTAATTATACATATATATACTACTAAAAATTTTCTAAGGATCATTGCTGTCTAAATTTCTTAATGAAATAAATAGCATTATTTCTATTTTACATGAAATTATTTAGGGCAGTGTATGATCATGTGATCTTATGACGATTCAAATTAGTATCAGTTGAATTAATATCGTTATTGCGAATTTATTTCTAATAAAATTATATGGAAGAATAAAAGTGATCCTTAGCAAAAAAATGAGTAGTATATATTGTAAATTAGGAATTATAAATAGCCAAAGTACGTTTAAAAGTGGACAACTTGATATGTGTGTATAGTTTGACGTAAATTATAATACATCAAAAACAAGACATCTCCCTTGTCAGTTTTTATATTATGTAGCAACGTAGGAATCTTGATATTCTACCACACAAACGAAATATATGTTGTAGCAATATGTTTATTACAGCCAATAGGAACAGCATTATCTAGATAAGGAGATATTCCACATGTTTTTTCAATGACAACCATCCAATTATGTACTTGTACAGACGACATTGAACATGGTTTGTTTAAGGGCACTGTCTAAATACATAAAACATTACAAATGAATGGTTAATCTGCCATCTGTTAGTCAAGTTGGCATTACACAGTTTTAAATGACCACTATTTAAATACAGGAGAAATTGCACAACATATGTTAATGAGCCGTATCTAAATATATGATTGACCGCTGTACAGTCAGTCACTACGCTTCACTTTTTGCGATGACTGGACAACTATTGGGACGCTCTGATTGCACCTACTGAAAACCCGACCAAGTTTTCTCTTTGGTTGCAACTACTGTGGTTGTTCAGTACAATTTTGGATACATCCTGAGATGTTTCTTTTATTTTGTATTTTATACAGCTTTACAATAACAGCTTAGTGTTTCTTTTGTTAGTTTCTCTGGATGTGGATTTTATTTTTAGAGAATTCCAGTTGATGGGATGTAGTTTTGTTTACACTGCCTTGTCTATTTGAGCGCTAAACACAGGATAATAGCGAGGATTGTGTACACATCAAATCGATTCAAGCTAGCCTGTAGGCCTTATTGCCTACTGACCGTTCCAAGTCGGTAACCCTGTCTTCACTACCCTTTCTGTTGTATTTTGTCTTTTTCATTGTATAATTAATTAAATATTGCTCCTTGTTTGTAGTACAGTGCGGACCTATTATCGAATTGTAGTGCACAGTGAGCTATTTTCCCCGCCGAAAATTGTAATTTGATTTGTCTAGTACTTTTTGAGATTAGCCTTCCCAAAGTCTTGGAAACGAAATACATAAATGACAGTGTACATTTTGGGAGGGATAATCTCAAAAAGTACTGAATGAACCAAATTTTCTTTTGCGGCGGAGGAAAGAGCTCACATTGTAAGGGTATGTGCGCGTTATTTGAACAAAATTCGTTAAATATTCAGGAAGTTATGAAGAAAAACCCTACCTGAAACGAGCGCTTTGTTTACATTTTTGCCGTGAAACCGATCAAAAAGTCACGTGGTTTCGCCACCCTGTAAATGTAGGCGAGACTGCACATGTTCGTTATGAGTAGTCAACTAAAGTAGCACCACTATCTAAATATATGACTTTTCACATATTTGTTTAAGGGTGTTCCATAGAGCCAGTTTAATAAGGTCACATTACCATGATTACAAGGCGGAAGCTGCAGTATATAGATACAAGAGAAAATCCGAATAATTCGTACTGTTTCATTAGAACTAATAGAAGTCAATAGAAGTACTATCTAGACACATCATGGAGTTTAGCTATTCCTTGACAAAAAATCGATCACTCGAAGGAAATGACCTGTCGAGACGAAATTGCTTGTTTTGTACTATGAAGCGTAATACACTGAGAAAATACATATTTTCTCATTTATTTGTAACATCTGTATATCACAGAAACTCCACGTCAGGATGCTTTCTACGATTGTAAGTTCGACTAGATCTCCCACATGTATCAATCTTATCGTCCAGCGTGTTCCATATTGTCTCACGTGTTCCATATTGTCTCATCACGTGTTCCATATTGTCTCACGTACATGCAGCAGTCAATTTCAATGTACTTCAAGGAACACACGGCAATCTTGATATTTAAAAACTCACGGAGTCCCGCTAATCTACAATCTTACATTTGTTCAATCATTAATATTAATTATAAGAACAGTATAAAGCAACTTGTGTTTGTATATTATTAACTGTTGATAATATTGCACCTATAATATATTTAACGTTACGATAGAATAAGACGAAAAAAAATGTGAAAAAATATTTTTTTATTTAATTATATGCATGCAGGTTTAAAGTCAGAATGATACTAGATAAATAAATCGAGACGCTGATTTCAGTGCTTGATAAGCACATCAAGTTTGGCATGTGTCTCTTTAAAGTAACAGTGTTTGACTTCGCCGAGTTTACCAAGCTGCGAGCATGCCATAGTTTATTTTTTTGTTTAGAACAAAACGTGCTGTCTTATTAGACCAATAAGTTCTTGAAAAAAAGGGTTTAAATATAGTTCCCCGTTAAAATACTTGTAATACTTTAAAATGGTATTTACACCGATTTAATTTCAAAATCATTTCGAAACGAGAGTCTACTATACTATTTGAACTTGAGCTTTTTATATTATTGTGTGATGTTGAAGTTTTTTTCACATGCGTAGAACATTTATTCTATCCGCATGGTTTCAGTTTAAAGGAACTATCCCGCCAAATAACGTAAAAATTATACTACAAAACAATTTATCAAAACTTTATCAAGGTGATCAAGTCATATAATAATGTATATGTGCCGATTAAAGATAGGTTTATTCACGTGTTCTTAAAATAACCCTGATTGAATATGCGTAAAATGAATTATGAGTTTGTTACTCTTAATTGGACGCTCCATTTTCGGGGTTTGGTCTGGCTGGTTAAAGACGTTTATATCGTGTCTATATAGTTTGGATTCTCAAAATGTGTAATTTAATAGAGAATAATTAACAGCATAAATTTGATACTGAATTTATGTCACGAGGGAAAAAGTGGTAATTTGGTTAAAAAACGAGTTCGAAGAAAAAACGAGTTCGAAGAACGAGTTTTTTTAACCAAATTACCACTTGTTTTCCTCGAGTGACATTAATTCAGTGTCAAATGTATGCTGTTAATTATACTGTTTATTATATAACTTTACGTAAAAGAAGAAATTTAAAAAATATTTTAACTTTAAACCAGTGTGTTTTTTAACAAATATGTTAAGAAAGTAGTTCCGGCTAAGTTATATCATCACTAGTGATGATATAAAAATGTTATATCGTCACTAGTGACGATATAACTTATTTTGTTTGATACTAAAATTACGTCATTCATAGTTCAATGTAAATTTATGACAGTTGTGTAATAAATATATATAATTCTTCGTCAGTATGTTTAGAAACGGTGTACATCTGTTGTAAAATGTTCCAGTTGATGGCAGGATAGGGACTTTAAACTGCCAGATTTATTGGGCATTTATCGGTGTACCATATTCATACGCGACTAGTGATAACCTTTAGTTATTTAATCATTATTAACATCAGTCTGCCGTTTTCATGTTGCCAAAAAAGAACACGTACATATTGACTGTTTTTACTGGACAATATAAAAATCAAACGAAAACTATTAAGGTATTTTGATTTCCTCCATTTTTGTTAAAGTACTAACCGAAGTAAAAAAGCGATACATTTCAGAGGAAGCGAAGTGACGTCATTTTCCACGAACAAACTTCTTTATTCATATTCCTTGGTTTAAATTAGTTATTTATCCGATTAGTTTTTCCTATGGGGATTCTTACAAACATTTAACAAAGGAATTGTATTCATAAGATTGATATGGCTTTGTACAATTATGCAAATCAGAGTAAACAAATATATAAAAATACGCTAAAACACGAAATACTGTATAATTATCTAAGTTAACTAAAACTCGTACATGTTTTTGAAAAGCAGCAAGGATTGTAGTTATGCTGGCCCTAAGATCGATAGTTTAGTGAGAGAGGGTGTTTTACGTTGATGTACTGTACTGTACTTGATCTTTTTGTTTTTCTATTAGAAAAAATCCAGACGAGTTATTTCGTCCGTCGCCTAGTCATCATCCGCATATCTTAGCACGTTTGTTTTCTCTGAAAACCGATTAACATACTTTAATTGGGAATGCAAATTCTACAAATAGTTTTATAGGGACATTTGGGACATTTGTCCATATAAAACCTGGATAAAAAAATACCCGGATGTAGTCGCGCCCTAAGATGGAGTTTGTTGCCAAACGTCGTCCACGACGGTTATCTTTATTGCAACAAAGCAAAGATAAGAACATTTCAAATAACATCTACTCCAAAAAAAATAGGTTGATAAGTAGATATAAATATCGAACAGGAAAAGTAACATTCAAGGACGACAGTCAACCACAAACACACACAGAAATAAAGAACAACTTTAAAGATGAATAAAAGTCAAAATAAGACATCACAAACACAAAAGGGTTGCCAATAGGGCTACCGCCTTGGAACGATCAATGGCAAAAAAGGCCGCTGGAGGTTTAAACCACGTTCTAGGGTGCACCAAACCTCATCTTACCCTATTGTTATTCCAATAAACGGGACAGTGTAAATTAAGATATCCCCGCCAGGTTATACTCTCTAAGATACAAAGCAGCATTAATAGGCAATATAGGCGAAATACATAAATGATCATGTATATATAATAAGGACAGGAAATGTAGCATTCACAGAACACAGTAAAGAAAAAACGCACTTTAACATAAAACAACCAATTACAGGATCAACAGAAGTAAAGTATGGGACACCGAAAGCATAAACGGGTATATAATTAAGCCGGGTATCTTGCTGGGACGGTCCGTGACAAAAAGGGAGCACCAACTCCTTAATCCTAAACCACTAATAACATCCTGACGGTGCAAAGGAATCTTGACCAACTAAATATAGAGACAAAAATGGACATTTGGAACGACATTTTCTATGATTTTTTTTTAAATTCTAATAAAATGTTATTGGCTCGTTCCTTATTAACTTTCTCCTTTTCGCTGTCGTCACATATTAACATCGCGAGCACGGTAACACGATGTGTTTGTTAGTATGGTGTTCTACGTCATTTTCAACACATGTAAGGTTATATAATTATGACGGTCGTTTTTTTTTTTGTGGTGGAGGCCAGTGGTATTCGAACCCGCTGCGGTGAGAGGCGAGAAGGTTTATAGCGCAACGACGTTAACCACTCGGCCGTGGAGACGCTCTGCAACATGAAATGTATCGTACGTTACAGTGAGGAATGTAAACGATAATAGCCAGCCTTGCTAACAGATCAAACTCAAGGAACTATATAATGTATCGGAAACACTTTTAGCTCTATTATTATTATGGCTACAAACTACTTGTGGGTGTTTGACATTTTCATTCAACATCTTTTGGTGTGAATGTGTGTGACGACCAGACAGCCGTATGTGACTAAGTGCTCGCTTTAAATATGTAGTGTTCTCAACTTTCGTGATCGAAATGCGATGGTACGTCCTCCGGCATCTGTCCGCCTGTCTGTTAGCTAGTTTTTTGAGTGCTACTCCTCCAGCTACAAAGTGAATTTTCTCCACATTAACTTTGTTGATGCCTATTTCACGCGATTCTTTTTTTCCCATCATGCAGCGAGCATCATATGTTTCACTTATAGACCTCACCATGTCTTAGTATCACCTTTTCACTTCATCGTAGGCCCACCATGCGTTAAGGATCCTCTGCGTTACCTTAATTGTGCAACTATCACGCCATAAGGATCATTTGTATTACCTTACATCAGGAACCGATCATTTACGTTACCTTACCGTATGAACCATTAAATCATGCCTTAAGGATCATTTATGTTACCTTAACTTAACACGCCTTAAGGACCATTTGTTTACCTTACATTAGGAACCGATCAGTTATGTTATCTTACCTTAGGAAGTGATCATTTGTGTTACCTTAACTTAGGAAGTGATCATTTATGTTACCTTGCCTTAGCAAGTGACAATTTGTGTTACCTTACCTTAGGAAGTGATCATTTGTGTTACCTTACCTTAGGAAGTGATCATTTGTGTTGCCTTAACTTAGGAAGTTATCATTTATGTTACCTTACATTAGGAACCGATCATTTATGCTACCTTACCTTAGGAAGTGATCATTTGTGTTACCTTACCTTAGGAAGTGATCAGTTGTATTACCTTACCTTAGGAAGTGATCAGTTGTATTACCTTACCTTAGGAAGTGATCAGTTGTATTACCTTACCTTAGGAAGTGATCAGTTGTATTACCTTACCTTAGGAAGTGATCAGTTGTATTACCTTACCTTAGGAAGTGATCAGTTGTATTACCTTACCTTAGGAAGTGATCAGTTGTATTACCTTACCTTAGGAAGTGATCAGTTGTGTTACCTTACCTTAGGAAGTGATCAGTTGTGTTACCTTACCTTAGGAAGTGATCAGTTGTATTACCTTACCTTAGGAAGTGATCAGTTGTATTACCTTACCTTAGGAAGTGATCAGTTGTATTACCTTACCTTAGGAAGTGATCAGTTGTATTACCTTACCTTAGGAAGTGATCAGTTGTATTACCTTACCTTAGGAAGTGATCAGTTGTATTACCTTACCTTAGGAAGTGATCAGTTGTATTACCTTACCTTAGGAAGTGATCAGTTGTATTACCTTACCTTAGGAAGTGATCAGTTGTATTACCTTACCTTAGGAAGTGATCAGTTGTGTTACCTTACCTTAGGAAGTGATCAGTTGTGTTACCTTACCTTAGGAAGTGATCAGTTGTATTACCTTACCTTAGGAAGTGATCAGTTGTATTACCTTACCTTAGGAAGTGATCAGTTGTATTACCTTACCTTAGGAAGTGATCAGTTGTGTTACCTTACCTTAGGAAGTGATCAGTTGTGTTACCTTACCTTAGGAAGTGATCAGTTGTGTTACCTTACCTTAGGAAGTGATCAGTTGTGTTACCTTACCTTAGGAAGTGATCAGTTGTATTACCTTACCTTAGGAAGTGATCAGTTGTATTACCTTACCTTAGGAAGTGATCAGTTGTATTACCTTACCTTAGGAAGTGATCAGTTGTATTACCTTACCTTAGGAAGTGATCAGTTGTATTACCTTACCTTAGGAAGTGATCAGTTGTGTTACCTTACCTTAGGAAGTGATCAGTTGTGTTACCTTACCTTAGGAAGTGATCAGTTGTGTTACCTTACCTTAGGAAGTGATCAGTTGTGTTACCTTACCTTAGGAAGTGATCAGTTGTGTTACCTTACCTTAGGAAGTGATCAGTTGTGTTACCTTACCTTAGGAAGTGATCAGTTGTATTACCTTACCTTAGGAAGTGATCAGTTGTATTACCTTACCTTAGGAAGTGATCAGTTGTATTACCTTACCTTAGGAAGTGATCAGTTGTATTACCTTACCTTAGGAAGTGATCAGTTGTATTACCTTACCTTAGGAAGTGATCAGTTGTATTACCTTACCTTAGGAAGTGATCAGTTGTGTTACCTTACCTTAGGAAGTGATCAGTTGTGTTACCTTACCTTAGGAAGTGATCAGTTGTATTACCTTACCTTAGGAAGTGATCAGTTGTATTACCTTACCTTAGGAAGTGATCAGTTGTATTACCTTACCTTAGGAAGTGATCAGTTGTATTACCTTACCTTAGGAAGTGATCAGTTGTATTACCTTACCTTAGGAAGTGATCAGTTGTATTACCTTACCTTAGGAAGTGATCAGTTGTGTTACCTTACCTTAGGAAGTGATCAGTTGTGTTACCTTACCTTAGGAAGTGATCAGTTGTGTTACCTTACCTTAGGAAGTGATCAGTTGTGTTACCTTACCTTAGGAAGTGATCAGTTGTATTACCTTACCTTAGGAAGTGATCAGTTGTGTTACCTTACCTTAGGAAGTGATCAGTTGTGTTACCTTACCTTAGGAAGTGATCAGTTGTGTTACCTTACCTTAGGAAGTGATCAGTTGTGTTACCTTACCTTAGGAAGTGATCAGTTGTGTTACCTTACCTTAGGAAGTGATCAGTTGTGTTACCTTACCTTAGGAAGTGATCAGTTGTGTTACCTTACCTTAGGAAGTGATCAGTTGTGTTACCTTACCTTAGGAAGTGATCAGTTGTGTTACCTTACCTTAGGAAGTGATCAGTTGTATTACCTTACCTTAGGAAGTGATCAGTTGTATTACCTTACCTTAGGAAGTGATCAGCTGTATTACCTTACCTTAGGAAGTGATCAGTTGTATTACCTTACCTTAGGAAGTGATCAGTTACCTTAGGAAGTGATCAGTTGTGTTACCTTACCTTAGGAAGTGATCAGTTGTGTTACCTTACCTTAGGAAGTGATCAGTTGTGTTACCTTACCTTAGGAAGTGATCAGTTGTGTTACCTTACCTTAGGAAGTGATCAGTTGTATTACCTTACCTTAGGAACCTTCATGCATTAAAGTAGCTATCTCTCCAACAACAACAACCACATTTTACAACATATGTACACCGTTTCTAAACCTACTGACGGAGAGTTATATATATATATATAAGTGGGGAAAAACATTTACACAGTGCTACAGTTTATAAAAACCTAAGCGCTTTCGGCTTACGCCTTCATCAGGGGTACACAAACACGAAAAGAACAAATACGAAACAAAAAACACTAAAATCACGGCTGTTTAAACAAAACTCTTTAAAAAACAACTTATCGTTTGGCAGTGTTGCTGGGACTGATTACTTTGAATAGACACTCTGGAGCCAAATGTGATCACCTAATAATTTATTCCAACATTTTCGTATTTATTTATTTATCCAGTGCTTTTTGAAGGGTATTTTGTAGATGTATGTATTTTTTCACCCTTATATAAGGATCATTTTTGATATTACCTTATTTCAAGACCCATCATATCTTAGGCCTCATCTATGTTACTTTGTTTTCGGAACCACCATGCCTCAAGGCTCATCTTTATCACTTATCATGTCGCTTGTCTCAACATTAACGTACAAGTGGTGAACGGCAAGTCAAGCCTACGCATTATCACAACTACCATTAAACTATTACCTTATACACTTCTCCGTATGTTCGGTATTATATTGTGACACTTCTATCTTGATGGTTTTGTTTCTAACAAATATGATTGAATGACCCATTTTGTTCCGCGTGCACTTTACCAAATCTAGTTATGGAGGAGTTCATTGACGTAGAAATGCGGCCTTATCGATCAAACATAGGATAAAAGCGTTAATATTTTTTGTAATGGTTTTGAGCCTGTTATTTCGTAGCTTTATTGGAAGAGTCTTTTATGAATACACATTATTTAATCCATACCGAAACACGTATGACGATAGTTATAAAACTAACTATCGCATTGCGCCGCCGGATGTGATAAAAAAATAGGTCTAGCAGTGGTAACATTGGCGCTATACGACGTTCCGATTTGTCCGAACAGTGCTTAATTATGTGCGATTTACTACATACTTATGTATTGGTTTCTTAATTGCGTAAAACATTACATTTCCGTTTTTTAACGTTATTTAAAGGATACAATTAATTGCTTGAAACATAACTGTTGTCTGAACAACGAGGAACACTCTTATTAATAAGACAAAATAAAATGAATTTCCCGCAGGGTATTCTCAACAAACTCGACATAATCAATAGTCGATATACGTATTGTTAACAGATTCATCAAATGAAAGTGAACATAAATAACCGTTTTAAAGAACTTGTTCAAACTGTTAGCAAATTATGCTGAAAACTAAATGTTCTATAAGCAGTTGAAATCGGGTTACTTTCAAAGAAGTCTAGGGTATATGAGTGTTAAGATAATGCGATTTGGTAACGGTGTTGCGATGATATTGTACCGGGCTGTTATGCAGAAGCAGTGCTGACACGTTTTTCCTGTATTAGCATATACAAGCAAGGTTTTACACAAGCGTAAAATAGCTGCCGAGAGAAAATAGCATATATCTTGGTAGGAACTGGAAACAAAATATAAACATAATAATATATCAAGTCACGGGTGTCAAAACAATATTGAAAAAAATGTTGTCACTAAGACATAAACACGCCACGACCGTTTTTTCTTACACACATTCTTCCCGATTTTTACCATCAGTTCTTCCTACCAAATATTTTGAATCAAGGTGGGCGACCTCGCTTCTCTCAATTCACCCTTGTAACACGACGTAGAAGTACGCATCAGCACAGAAATATAATTGTTCACATGTAACGGATACGTATGCGTTACAGTGTGCATTTCAACACATAAGAACTTTTCACTGCTACCATGTGTAATTATAAGATTGTGTTATCAAAGTGAAACACGTAAAGGAACTGTTCATTGTTACCTTAACATTTGCAATAATGAAAACCATAATAATGAAAATTTAAAGAAAAATAAAGGAAAAGTAAATCAGCCGGCTTCAATCCTGACTTCCCCGGCACAAACACGACTCCTCAGCCAACGGCGCTGCAGAGGCTAATGAACATTTTGTTGCTAATATACATATAATAATTACAGCATGCTACACTTTTATAGACTGATCTACGAAAACGTCATTTCAGCAAGTAAAACGGTAACCCTTGAACCTTGAACATTGCAAAATATATGTTTACCATTCAAGTTAGGAATTGAAGTTGTAATGCATGTTTATGTCAACTACATGATTTACAGTCTGTTAACCATAGACAGACGCAAAATCCATTTAAGAATCAGCTGCATTCTGCAGCTGAATGATGAAAGTAGGCATAAATGTCGAACAGAAAATGCAGCTTTCACAGAACACAGTCAATCAAAAACATGCATTGAAAAAAAAAGCAATGTTAATAGGAAGTAAGACATGTGACATCACAATCACTAAAGGGTTGACAATATCACTACCGCCTTGAAATAGCCAATGGCAAAAAGTCGGCTGGGGTTCAAACCAGGTTCTAGGGCGCATCAAACTGCATTCTTACCCTATTGTCACCCAAATAAAACGGGACATAAAACATGTAAAAAGTAAATAAAGAAATCCCGACCAGACTATATCCTGTAACCAACATAGCAGCATTAATAGGCAATCGAAGTGTAACACAGCTGATCATGTGTATATGAATTTAAACAACAAACGCTTTGAAACCCACAATGCAACTCCTCAGTGACTTAGCGGAGTTTTGAATCAACTATATGCCGTGCTAATCGTTGGCGTAATTGGTTCATATCAATGTAGAGGCTTAGCCATCACGAATGTGTAGTAACCTTCGTGATAAAGGAATAAATCACGCAATAATTGAAAATGTAAGTTTGCGCCTGGTGCTTGAATATGCGCTCTATGTATCTCTTTGTTGTTGTATTCTAACTTTTAATATGTATGCACTTACCAAATAGCTCGCTTTAAAGCAAAATCTATGTAACAGTTTACTCCGTTTCGCTTCTATTTTATGTTTTGTTCCTTCGACCTCTATTATAAGAAGCAGTTAATTCGTATATTGAGTAAGTGCCGACAACAAACGTAGGTTTTTGAGATAAACATTTGAAAACATATTTAAAGAAGTAAGCTGAGGAGAAACCCAGTTGACCCGAGTCACCGAAAAAAAGGACGTAAACTATTGGCTATGAGAAATGTATATTTGCTTGTTTGCTTTCGTTTCGCCAGTAAGTGAACTAGCTAATTGTAAAGATTTTTGTAAACGTGTGTAACGTGGGAAGTTTCGTGTAAAGGATGAGACTTGGCCTCTGGGAAATCACTACATTAAAACTGATTACAGAGACAGTACGCTGCAGCCGTGTGTGACAATAACTGAATTTTATCACCTCATGAATGCATCAGCGTCAAAGGACTCTGATGCGGATAAAATCAAAAACTTCTCATAAATGTTTAAAAGTCTCACTTTTGCATTTTTAGATGCAACACATACGTTATACAATTGTTTGGTTTATTTGAAGCCTATTGACATATTTAATGATAGGTGTACCTTGTATAATGTTTTTAAATATGCTTAAAGGAAAAAAGAAACGCAACTCGGGAATTTCCGTTATATATTGTATGCGTGGTATGATGCTATTAATTGAATGGCTAAATTTGACCTTTTCTTTCGGAATAAATACTAAAACAACAGGGTTCCAATTTAACACGTATTGACTTGCTACATGCAAGTAGATATTCAATTTGGCAGACTGCAAGTAAAACATATTAGCACTTGCTACATTTTGCAAGTGATAAAACAAACCCACTAAGTATAAGTCTACATTTGTTCACTAAACATAGTGAAATAAATACATAGTATAAGAATACTGATGCATTATTACCTTGTTTCATCTAGCTGAGTGTTAAAATGTCATCATTTACATGTATAGCATTCTTGCTACAGTGAATGGAGGGCTCTAAATTATTAATTATTGCAAGTGTCTTGATTAAAATAGCAAGTAGAACATATTGGCACTTGCTTTTTTTAGCACGTGGCTAAAAATATTAAAATTGATTCCTGAACAACACATAAGACACCAAATGTTATGCCTTCACAGTTTCCTTATTGAGAGAATACGCGTTTGGCCCAAGAAGGTGAGCAAATTTAGGATACAAAATTGTGCAACTTCTTTACATTAAATACAGTATTAAAATGGTTCATATGTTCAAAGCGGAATTTCAACATTTCTGAATTTCCTGTTGCAAAGTGCACTGTGATTAAAAAGTCTACAACAGCAAAGTTGTGTTCTTTCTCTAACTAGCTGCAACCTTTTTTTACAAAACATATTTGGACCGTCTGGAATATTACGTGGAATTAAATGCGCGCTATATAAATTATATAGCGGCAATTCCGGGCATGCCGGAGTTGCGTTTCTTTTCTGCTTTAGGATATTTACTACTCTTGCCACGTGTACTTGTCTCTGTATGCAGTTTGTATATGGCGTGATATTTATGTATTTCGGAGTTTTTTTCATGTATTAATTGTTGCTTATACCTGATCATTTATGTCAATTTTAACAATTTAGAATGTTTCAGAAGCCTATATTAGAAACGTGGTTGATCAGTAGAAGAAAATGATGTTTATAATCATTTATCACATAATTGCATTTGATGTAATGATTTAATAAATACATTATATAAAGAACACTAATGGAACATATCGAGCATGATTAAATTTTAAGAATTTATAATACTTTAAGGATTGTTGTTTCTATTTTTCCTACGAATTACGAATGCCAAACTATTTATTGATTTTCGTTTCCATTTACGGTTAGGTATTCTGCGCTTGACGGGCGATGTAACCAATGACTTGATTGTTTTACGTTTCTTTTAGGCCATGAGCGATACAATTTTTTGTTACCATCTCAAGGGACAAATTCTTACTAGTATCATGTTATTGAATGCCTTGTAGAGAAACAAAAAAATGCATGATAGCAGTGCCAACATGGTAGCTGATTCCAGTTATTAGAGTTATCTCCCCCTTTCAGATAAAAATCAGGTTTCTTTAAAAAATCGTTTTCGCTGAAACTACAAAAGCTACAGGTCTAATATTTTGCTTGTATCATACGTTTAGGGTCTTCTACCAATATTTATAAAATTGTGACCCGGGGTCAAATATGGTCCAGCCCCAGGGGTAACAGTTTTACACAGAGTTAAGTAGGAAATCGTTAATTAAAATCATCTTTTCTACAGTTGTAAGAGCTAGAGGTCTCATATTATGCATGTAGCATAAGCTTATGGTCCTCTACCAAGTTTGTTAAAATGGTGACCCTTGGGTCATATTTGGCCCCGCCCCAGGGGTCATATATTTACATAGTCATATAGAAACATCTTTAAAAACTCTCTAAAAAAACAGACTCAGAGGTCTACTATTTTGCATGTAGTATAAGCGTATGGTTCTCTACCAATTTTGTTAAAATCGTGACCCTGTGGTCAAATATGGCCCGGGGGTCACACTATTACATTGAGTTATATAGGAAAACCTATTCTTCTCTGGTACTTCAAACGCTTAAGAATATTTCGCATGTATCCTCTACCTAGTTTGTACAAATGGTGATAATGGGGTCAAATATGGCCACTATAGAGGTCACAGATTTATATAGAACATGACAGCACTTTGAGACAAGGCCAGGGGGTCTCTTGTTTATGACTTGAATACATATATAAAAATCGAACAGGAAAAGCAGCATTCAAGGAAGACAGTCAACCACAAACACACACAGAAACAAAGAACAAATTTAAAGATGAATAAAAGGCCAAATCTCAAACACAAAAGGATTGACAAAAGGGCTACCGCCTTGGAACGGTCAGTGGCAAAAGAGGCCGCTAGGGGCTTACATCTGGTGCTAGGGTGCACCAAACCTCACACTTACCTTACCGTCAACCCAATAAAACACGACAGTGTAAATAAAGAAATTCCAGCCATGAACTATTCTCTAACCAACATAGCAGCATTAATAGGCAATAAAAGTAAAACACAAAGATGCTCGTGCATATATAAATACAAAAAAACAACAATAGCCTAGAAAGCCACAGAGAAGGTACTCAATGACTTGGCAGAAGCCAGAGCAACAAGAGAATAAACCATTGACGGCACTACAAGACAAGACTGCAGACAAAACCAAATGTCACTTTTGGGCTTTAAGTAGACGTCATCATAGGGTCCACATCCTGTCCAGTCATCGCACATTTAAAGAGGAAAGCATAGTGGCGAACTGTAAATGGGTCCATCACCAAGCATGCAGTGCATTGCAAAATGATAGGGTCATAACCTCTTTTGATAAACTTTTTAACAAGTTTAACAAAGATAGTATGAAAGTGATCATGGCCAAGGATCTTACGAAGTTTGTAAATCACGTCACCATAGAAGTCCGGTTGGGATAGTCCTTGTCGCAGAAGAGTTCAGCATTTTGAATAAATCCACGAACTAAAATCACAAAGTAGAACGTAGACCACTGCATTTTCAACGCATGGCAAAAAACAAAACACAAAACACAAAACAAAAGACAAACAAGAAAAAATCAAGAACAAAAAACAATAAGGCATTTTATTGTTAAACTGTTTATTTTTAGGTGTTTGTAATACAAATTTGCACTCTTAACTCGCAAACAAATAACTACAAAATTACACCACAAACCCGTTTATTAAAACTTTATCCAGGTGTTCAGCTCCTAATAATGCATATGTGCCGATTAAAAATGTAGGTTTATTGGGTTCTTAAAATACCCGTGATTGAATATGCGTAAAATTAATGGCGAGTTGGTAACTCATAATTCGACGCTCCATTTTGTGGGGTTTGCCTGGCTGGTTAAAGCTGTATAGAGTTTCGATTCTCAAAATATGTAAGTTATATATATAACCCGTCGTCAGTAGGTTTAGAAACGGTGTACATATGCTTTAAAATGTGGCTGTTGTTGTCGGGATAGCTACTTTAAGTGTAATTTCACCTGTATGGCAGACATAGATTTTAGAGTATACATCTGTAAATCTAACCGTGATCACTAAACGTGAACTATCCCGATGCATTGGGTACCGATCCTCATCTGGAAGCGTTTAAAAACTAGAGAATATTAAATGGGTATTTTCAAATCACACCCTATATCAGGACTGAGACACCATATCAGCCCGAGAGCTTTAAGGGTGTGGTATGAAAATACACATTTTTTAATCTATTTATCATATACTTCAGCTTTGTCGAAATGTCAACTTCAGCTCACTCACTAAGCTGTTTTCCAGGGAGAAAAAAAAGATTTTATTAATAGATCTAGTCCATTCTAATGTGCTGATGTCTGTCGCGTAATTGGTACACAACATTTATTTTGTTCTGAAACCTTATTGAAAAGAATTCCATTGAATTTGAAATTTTCTAATCAAGAAAATGAATTGTCATATGTGGTTATTTCATCCACGGATAACGATACTATATCCATTAATCTGCCGCGAAAACTGGATGAAAGTAACTAATGAAACGCACACGACAAACCATACCCGTGACAAAACGTATACACTCGTAACTAATCGGTTATTTCCGTATCAATCCTGTAAAAGGATCGAGATGAATATTCGGTTATTTCCGTGATCCCTTTATTTCACGAGTGTGATAAAGCTTTATTGCCCGGCAACGAACTAGCTAGGTCTATGTCGTATCGTATATTCAAAAACAACATATTTATAGGGAAGTATATGATAAAGTGTTATATTGTATGCTATATTGTCATATTAAGTTATATAATAAGTTATAATGGAGAGAACTGTATCTAATGTTGTAATAACTTGTAGTTCAATCCATTTGCATATGTTTCTATGAATATTGTGATGTTGAATTGATGTATTGTAACATATCTGCAATAAAATATTATTAAACTAAACTATTAAGTTATATTATTTAAATGAGATGATATCTACTGGGTATTCTTAATTGTCTTTATTATCCCAAATCCTTAATTGCTAAATTTATCAAAACAGCAATGAGCTGGGCATATATAAGGCTTGCAGACATATTGCAACTCGACATACATGTACATGACCTGGATGCTAACATGCTAGATAAGACTGACCGATTAGAACCCAGCTTCTTGGATATAACCTTAATGAGGATTATCATTTTATTTGTATGTATTTTTAATGCAGTCATACTGCATGTTGAGCATGTTGATGCAGTGGATAGCACGGGCGCCAATGAATTGTGTTGGTGTGTTCTTGGGGAAAACACTTTCCGTTACCCTCGTCCGTCGGATGGGGACGTAAACCTCTCTCTTTGTTGGAAATACATTTTCTTTTTGTTTATTAGGTAATAATCGTTCCACTTGCACTTGCGTGCGCAAAAGTAGACTTAGTGCTTACTGAGTCATAATCCTAGGTTAATTCCATACTCTCAATCAAGCACGGTTAACAAAACAAACTATGTAAAGATACATATCCTAAGCAGGTGATATTGTAACAACTGCACCAATACTAAAACATAGCTGCCATGTTAAGTAGTTAGTACACATCTGGGTATCACCCTAAAGATTCTTCTTCGTCGATGCCGTGTGGTTCCCGGGCAAGAATCATAGGACCACTGCTTATCCAGGCAGAGGGGTAAAATTCACTTGAATTCAAATTCATTTTGTCATTTTTGTCATGTTCATTAAAGGTCTTCATCGTGAAACCTGTATTGTTTCAGGTGCTACTTTAGTGGTGGCAAGAAAACAATGATCGTGGCTCCAGCGAAAAATTAAGTCTTTACTACAGAACTTGCAGCAGCTCTGAAGTTCTGAAGATGAGAAAGTTCTAGGCACATTCTGCATATTTTTGTCTAGATGTAAATAGAGAGTGAGCCTGGAATGTTCATTCCTGTTGGCGCCAAATAACCTGTTTGTGTGTTGGTGCGCTGTAAAACCCCAGTTCAGCAGTTCAATTCTTCTTCGTCGATTCTTTTTTTCTTCAGTTACACAAAAATGGTTCGTGCAAATGCATATACTATTATTACATTTCGTATGCAGAATTCTTCATTGTGATGTATTGGGTGGGGTGTTTCAGGCGTTAACATCCTTAAAATATGCATACATTGTAGTTAAAAAGCGTTAAAATAGACCTCTAATAAGATTTTGTGTTGCAATTTGAAATGTTTAATTAATTTATTTAGCTGTAATACATAATCCAAATATGTAATCATAATAAGTATTGATATAACACATACACCTAAAATAGACTAAATTAATGTTACGAAAGGCGTTAAACCGCACATGTCCATAATATCTAGAATCCTTTGGACTGTTTGTGTCGTTCGTGCAATATATGTATATCTCAGAACATCTTAATAATATCTATGTTGCAGATACTTTGAGGAAGGCTTATACTTCCAGTTTGGCCTATGTCTCTACTTCTCAGGCTTACTGAACAAATATATGCAATGCCATGAACATTGCTTAGTATTTAATTTCATTAATCTATCATAACAATCCCTTATTCATATTATACTTTTATTTAAATCATCATAGAAAGCTTGTAAATTACTGATTCTTACAAATTTACACATATAATGTAAAAAATTATTGACTAAACTAAATGCATAAAAATGTATCAATAGTGGGTGGGGTAATTTGACTTCTCAGTAAATTTGAAGCAAAACAGAGATTTTAAACAGAATTTGGAGCTAAACAGCGTTTATTTACTCTTTATATAACTAAATGAATTGTAAACTTAATTGCATCTTTAAAAGTATCTCAATAAGTATTCACACAAGCATGACATTCAAAAATGAACGTCGAAAAACGTATATGAAAGCGCTACAATGATAACATATTAATATACTTTTTTTTTTTTATATAAGCTACCTGTTCCAGATTACTATCATAGAAAAAAGTAATCTATATGCATTGTTCTTTTCAAAAATTGATGGTAGAATTTGTCCCTTGTGTTGGTAACAATATCGAAAATGTTGGGTCCTGGCTCAAGGTCTATTTGAGCCGGGTGTCGATACTGAACATTGCACGAGATGCACGTTGCTCGAATCGTTATCGATACTTATCGATACTGTTGATTTTGTCAGTATAAAACATCACAGGAAAATTACATGAGCATCAAGTCTAAATGAAATTAATTTCATGCACAAATCAACATGGTCGACATATCGTTAGAAGTGTATAAATGATGCTAATGGTCTAATCATCTTTCCCGTCAGTGTAATAATATACTTCAGCTAAGTGAGAATCGTGCCGTTTTATTGGTACCGGTCAGTTTCACTTTGATTTGAAAATGTTCGTTTATATGCCAGCGTATAGTTCAATATCATTTATGATCGTCTAAACATGTTTCTGTTCTCCTATTACAATTCAATGAAAGCTGGTGTGTACTATAATTTTTTTTTATAACATCTCATAAACGTCACAGAAACATTTCACATAATATCATATCACCCTTCATCAAGTCGATCTGCGTGTCATAATTCTGTTTTACCAAGATCATATCCACCCTAAAGCGCCGCTAGACCGCTAACTTGTTTTATGTGAGTTACATGAAAACCATGTGTTATTGCTGGCTCATTTGTATCTTTCATTTAACCTACCCAATTCCAGATCAGTTTAACTTCCTAGACAACATCGAGTGCTAAGCAAATCATAAATACCTTCGAATATTCTCCGAAGGACCAATTCTGCTACACATCAAAGGTGATCGGAATGATATGCATGTGCGCCTATCCTTTACTCTAATAGGTGATCCGCTTATTGAATACACTGAAGTAGGGCTGAACTCTTTTAACTTTAATAAGTATAGCTATCTATCTATACATTTTAGCACACACCTATGGTGGCTGATATGTGCCATCTCGTCTTTTCGTTATTTCGCCGCGAAATAACGCCGAGCGAAAAGACGCCCGGCGAAATAACGAAAAGACGAAAAAACGCCGGGCGAAATAACGAAAAGACGAAAAGACGCCGAGCGAAAAGACGATATACACACCCGCACGGACAAAATCGGGCAACTGCGCGTCTTGTCTTGTTAGTAGACAATAACATGTAAAAATAAGACTTTTGAGGAGAATAAGAGTGTAA
Organism: Cyrtodaria siliqua; assembly: GCA_037043455.1. NCBI lineage: Eukaryota > Metazoa > Mollusca > Bivalvia > Adapedonta > Hiatellidae > Cyrtodaria > Cyrtodaria siliqua. The sequence continues at coordinate 138,571 of JAWPHD010000272.1, read as the reverse complement.
GGGTGTTAAAAACATCATAAACATATACAAACACGGGTTACAACAAGGTCTGACGTAATGGGTGCGGCTGACAGCCAACTTGAACAAATCAGGACCTTTCTGCAGCACGACTTAGATCGGAGGTGTTTCCATTTGACAACAGCTAGAGGAAAGACTACTTTAGTAGTTAACTCCTATATGGATCCGTCTAAACGTCATTAAGTGACAATACCCTGAAACCCTATGGTTACAATAGTTTTCTTGCATACCGGATAAGGTAATCCTATCAGATTATTACGTGAGTGATGGAAAGCCTGCTCTTACACATGGGGAAGATACAAGTCGCGCACTGAAATCAAAATAATCTATCATGGGTATCTGGTTCAGATAGCGAAATTCTAACTCTCTGTATAACTGTTTTAATCGGAACCTCGGCAGAACCTTGGTTCCGATAAAAGCAGTTATACCTCGTGTTGAAATTCCCCTATCTTCACCGGATAGCCATGAAAGATTCTTATAAGCTATAAACTGATGATAATATATTGCATTGTTAATTGATTGTATCAGATTATTTAATCCTTTAGGTTCTGGAACGAGCAATACTTATATTAACTAGTTATATAATAGCTAGACCCCGACCTGGCCTATATATTGGCTAATTTAAATTGTACAACAGTACTATATACATATCACATTCATGAGAGGGTGATAGTAAGCATGTTCACCCTGAGGATATGATTATCGCCCGAGGCGAAGCCGAGGGTGTTAATCAATATCCGAAGGGTTAACATTCTTTATTATACCGAAATCCGCTCGTGCCAAAATAAGGTTCATTTTCAGTACAGATTTCACTTTGCCGGATATTTTCTTCTTTTTTTTTCCTTTCAAAAACAACTTTTTTTAAATATGTCTATGAAAGTTATATCGTTGGCTTGTAAATGACGTAACTAAGAAAATGAGTGGTGGTTTATTAAAATTGGTAAAGTACTTTTGAAGTTATGATGAATTAAAAATAGCATTTTACCATACTGAGCCGATGACGTCACCGAAACAGTACGCACTCCAACGCGCAGCAAAGCTGCGCATGCGATACTTTTTTACTATCACCCTGCGATTTACTATCACCCTGTACTATCACCCTCGCGTGAGATAGTAAGAAATTACACACTGTTGTCTATGGGGATTTAGCATGGGCGTCTTATGTGAGGTATAATAAAAGCATTTATTGATCAACGAAAACTTAAACTTCATTCTTGAACACAAAGTAATTTAACATTCAGACAAAGCATACATATTTCTCTCACGTTAAACAAAACAGTTTTAACAGGTTAGACAAAACAGTTTTAATTATATCCTACTACAAATATATATGTTGACTAAACATAAAAACGTACAACCTAGACATTTGACCGTTAAAATCAAGTTTTTGTTTTCACATAAACAACAACAGATAGTTTTTAATTTCTTTAAGTCGCTCAGTACCATGGCACACATCCAAGTTATTCCGCATGATAAATATGTTGTGATCTCGATTTCTAAAAGATTTTAACTTAATTGCATCAGTGTATCATATTTTGATAACACCGGTATCTTTTCTTGCTCCATTGCTATTGTGAACAGATAATAATATAGCTTAAAGAACAAAGCTAATGTATTGACTCATTCTAACATTATGATCTTCTCGTTTATCAAGCCACCATCGAATAGACAAAAATCGATACCTTATGCAACTTGTCTACAGAAGAGCTCTCGCGTAAGAAAATCGATGGCAACGTCAAAATAGGGGGTCCTGTTGAAGTCACGAGACGGATCCTAAAGCTTAATTGTTGTATACTAAGACCGAGGAATAACACCGAGCCAGACGATGATTTTTTAGCTCCAAGCGCTTTATTATCCTTTGTCATGCAGGGATTTGGTTAAATAACAGGCACCACGAGGGTTCTTTCTCAACAACAGATTAACTCGATCAGGAGTCAGCGTTCTTCCCATTTCTCTTGAGGGTATTATCCGAACTAGATGAAATCGGTAAACAATTTGAAATAAAATCATTTTGTTGCAATGAAATTGACAAACGCTCTCGTCGTTCATGCAGTCTTACATCATTTTAAAACAAGATATCATAGCGTTAACACATGTATACCCTAATTATGCATTTTTGCGTTTTCTATGGCGATTTCTTTTTAAAAGAAAATAAAACTATAAAATTAAACTAACTAGGAAAACTTTTTTTTTTTAATTACAGTACCAATTTGATTAAAGTAACATATCAATACTTTTTAAAACATATTTTGTTACATTCAGTAACACAATTTACAACACAAATTGTATGCATTTATAAAAAAGTGATAATTGTTCCTCAAAGTCAAAAGACAGCAAAACAACCCAAAATTGCAAAATGTATTGAGATGAATGGGAAACCACAAGAAAATTACATCTTTTTAATTGCTGGTTCACTGGAATTTCTCATGAATGTCAAAATGTTAGCTTCGTCTTAAACATAAATGTTCGATGTTTCAACACATCTTTGCTAGCCATGTACTATTCGCAATGAGGCTGATTAGGTACACCTGAGTGCACACTTTTTTTTTTAATCAGTATAGTAAAAAGAGATAACGAATAACTGATTCACCTACGGAGAAGAAACCATAATTTAATGTGTTTGAACTCCACAAACCTCTCTGAAACAAAACAGAAAATGCGGACCTCTATTTTTGGAAATATTCAAGTTGTGATGACAAGCTTAGCAAAATAAGTTTTATAATAATCAAATATTTAAATATTCATTAATACAGTCGTTCCTTTTACTCACAAATTTGAGTACCTCAAAGTCAAAAGAGAGCAAAACAAACATTTGCAAAATACAAGAAGTTGAATATTGTTCATGCAGTTCAAGGAAAACAGTCATCTTGATCAGTACTTTTGTTTTGGAATTTCTCATGAATGTCAAACGTTTAACTTCTTCTCAAACATAAAAAATGAGATATAGGGTCCTATAGAAACCACAGGGCATCGTAGGTCCGCACTGTACTGCAAACAAGGACTTGATAATACAATGAAAATGACAAAAACAACAGAAAGGGTGGTGAAGACAGGGTTACCGACTTGGAACGGTCAGTAGGCAATAAGGCCTACCGGTTAGCTTGAATCGATTTTATATGCGCACAATCGTCGCTATTATCTTGTCTTCAGTTAGGATGTTTTAACACATGTATGATGTAAAAGTTTAAAACAATGCAATCTTCTTAATGAGGTTGACTATAGAATTTTAATTGCTCATTTTATTATAGAATAGTGTCATATAAATTAAAATATTCAAATCACTCACAATAATGAAAACAATTTTTGTAAAGACCTTGCTTCACAAACACTGTTGTAGCCTGTGTGTTCTTGCAACGCTACACTACCCATAACATTTGAAGCAACATTTCCCTTCAATAATTTGACAACTGCTTTATATCCAATACCATTTAACCATCGTAAATCCATCTAAAGTAAATATTGCTATCCAACGATAAAATAAACGTTGTTTCAAGGAATCGCAAATACTTAAATGTCATTATCTTTGGTCGTCATAACGATGTTCCCTGTCTGCCCTTATCTCCAAAAACAAATAAAGTCTGCTTTCAACTGAAACACGATACGGAAATCGGTCTCTTTATGGTTGCTGTCTTTCAATTCGTATTTAGAGATAGCGGTATATGGTGTGACCAATATAACATAACAAATATAACTTGCCAAAAAGTTTGTGCATCCCGTATATTATTATTACATAATGTTTTCGTGAGGTATGGAACTACTTTGGTATCCCTAGGGGTTCTAACTGCGTACATCTTGTCGCAGATTTGCTTTAAAAGAGATTTCATGTTCATTCTGTCAACTCAGGCAGATGTCATCGAAGCCATACATAATCCCTTTCGATAAATAGATAATAAATGAAACATTAACACGCTTTCTTTTCTACTAAGGAAAATAATATGTTCCTTAAAGAACTTCAACTTAACGCAGCTAATATTTATGATACCTTCCCTTCCTTTCTCGATTTGCATATCTCAATTGAAAATGGAGATATAATAAGCAAAATATATGAGAAGAAAGATGATTTTACTTTCAATATCGTTAATTATCCCTACTTAGACAGGGATGTTTCAAGAGCAACATCTTATGGGGTATATGATTTTAAACGTATTCGCTTTTCTAGAGCTTTTATTTGAGTTATAGAAATTTAATATTACTAACTAATATTACTAACATTTGCATAAGTCTAGCTACTCCATTAGAGTTACCGTTACCGTAAATTTCGAAAAACCTTTGCAAAATGTTGTTGTCGTAAACGTTTAAAATTTAAACGTAATTTAAAAACTCTTCTGTTACAAGGACTATCACAACCTGACTTTTGTGATGCCGTGATTTAAATTCCTCGTAAGATCCTAGATCATGATCACTTTCATACATTCTTTATTAAGCCTGTTAAAAAGTTAGCCTGAAGAGGTTATCATTTTGCAACGCACTGCGTGTTTCGCTGCTGACCCATTTACAGTTCGCCATTATGCTTTTCTCCTTGATTGTGCGATAACCGGACAGATTGTGGACCCTATGATGACGTTATATCTAAATCCTGAAAGGAGGTTAACGTTTGATGTTTGTCTCCAATCTTGTATTGTGCCCTTAGTGGTGTATTCTTTTGTTGCTCTGGCTTCTGCCAAGTCACCGAGTACTCGCTTTGTGGCTTTCTATGCTTTTATTTATTTATATTCATATAAACATAAAGATCTCTGTGGTATCTTATATTGCCTATTAATGCTGCCTAGTTTGTTAGAGGACATAGCCTTTTTGCCACTGACCGTTCCAAGGCGGTAGCCCTATTGTCAACCCTTTTGTGTTTGTGATGTCTAATTTGGCATTTTGTTCATCTTTAAAGTTTTTTTCTTTGTTTTTGTGTGTGTGTTTGTGGTTGACTGTCGTCCTTGAATGCTACTTTTCCTGTTCGATTTTTATATCCATATTTGCGGGGATTTCTTTATTTACATTGTCCCGTTTTTTACTTAAAGAGCTAAAACTGGCAGACGGTGGACCTATGTATAGCAACCACAGCTCGTAGTCAATTCGACCAAATGACATTAACGGATTGGAAGCCAAACGTAGCCTAAACTGTTGGTCATAAGTTTTCCATCCAAGGCCACCATGTCTTTTTGCACCGGTTCGAATTGTCTGCATATATTTAAAAACGTCTTGCAATTTATCTGGGTACCCCGCCAGAAATATACCCGCATACATAATAAATGCATCAGTCCAAGCCTCTATAGTTACAATCTTGTTTGCGAAAGTTGACGGTTTGACCAGAGGTTCACCGGACTGGCTAACCATTAACCTTCTTTCGCTATCATCCCGAACCTGCCAGTCAAGCAAGCCAGCTAAATCAATATACTGGCCAGAAACAATCTTGGCCCTAACAGTAGGCAATACCTGACACCCAAGTTCGGAATGTACACTTTGTAAAGACCCCAACGGTAGCTCCTTACCGTTAAGCAGAGGTGGCGCAAATGCTTCTCCTTATTTGCTTTCCGACCCATCAAGCTGGTCCACCACTGGCGGCGAGCCCTCCATCACAGGCTGGTCCTCCACCACAGAATCCACCTGGACCCCACGCGACGTCTTCGGTACGCCAGGTCTGGTCTCGGAGACTTTACCGGTGGCTTTCCTTTTCCTGATTGGACGTCCCATCTTGTCAAGCTCGAAATATGAAACAAAGAAGGATTGTAATGACTGACCAAGTTCAAAACATGTTTTTATACTTACATTTATACTGTACCTTTTCCCGGCCTATTGGGAATAGTATCCATTTCTGGAAATCTGTATTTATTAGTTTATTAAAGTTACATGGCAAACGGTATTTATTTAATTATTCCTTCTTTAATGATTTATTTCTTCTTCCTCTGTTTTCAATAGTATGTATATATATATATTATTATTTTATTTATTTATTTTTTATTATTTTTTTATTTATTTTTATTTTTTATTTATTTATTTATTTATTAATTTATTGATTTATTTGATGTACTTTATTGATTTATTTCTTCATGGTTTCTTTTGTTTTTATTTGATTGATTTGTTTATTTATTTATTTATTTATTTATTTATTTATATATATATATATTTTTTTTTTTATATATATATTTTTTTTTTATCTAATTTTATATTATTTTATTTTATTTTGTTTTATTATTATTATTATTTTTAAATATATTTTATTTTTTTTAAAAAATATATTTCTTCATATATTTATTAGTATTAAAATATTTATTGCTATTAATTTGAAAACCTGTAGCCTACTACCCTACAAGAGCGTTATGTATATTATTAGAATTGTTATTATTTATAAACATGCAAATGTAATTTGTCCTCTTCTGTATTCGCCACTCATGCCATTTTCAATTAGTAATATGCCCCATTCCGCCTGTAAGGACAAGTGTTAAGCGGTGTTCTGGCAATTTTCCAATAACGCCAATAACGCCTGTGTTGGGATCCTCTGTACGAATAGAATGTGTGTAATTAGGTCACGTGTGTAAGCTATGCAGCGTGATATATAATGTGTGTAATTAGGTCACGAGTGTAAGCTATGCAGCGTGATATATAATGGCCCCCGCTTTACTTATGCGCTTACTTGCAAACATACCAAGGTTAACCGATTAAATTAAAAAAGTTTAAATATGCATTACAAAACTGTACACCCGATATGAGTTCGCCAGTATTATACAAATATTCTTAGAGCATAAATGATCATAACTAACGGCAGATTGAAGTTGAATATGCTTACGTTACGAGACAAAGACTTTGCATCCAGACAAACACATTATCTTCAAAAATTCTGATTTATTAAAGCATTATGAATTTAAACTGTGCCGGAGTATGTCTAAACACCTGAGCAACATGAAACTGCAAATTAAAAAGCAAGATGACTTAAAGGAAATCAAAAAATATTAGGATTTTCAACAGAAAAATTGTCCACACTCAATGTCCAGTATTCCCAGCAGAAAAGAATGACTCAACGTTGCGCATGCGTATCTATACTTCTATTCCAAATGCAGATCTACAGTAAAACAACTGTGGATGCACAGTGCCTCCAAAAAATAACATTGGCTATTCACGAGTAATAGCCTGTATTATTTTCTTACAATGAAATCACAATACCACTAAAACAGATTTCAGAAATGTTGTCAATATGGATTCGAATATTGGGGATTTCACAGCTAGCAATAGTAATAGTTATAAAATCTATGGAACTCTTAACTTTTGTCATTTGTGTTGTGCATTTAAAACAGCACGTGGTAAGGTGTTCGATATGTTAATGGAAGACGGTATACATGATTTGAAAATAATTCAGTTCTTCCAGGCAACGTAACAAAGTCCTCCGTATTTCAAAGAGTATATGGTGTGGTATTATTAACTGACAGGGGACACAGACTTCGTGCCCTCAATGTCTTGTTCACTTATTGCACTGGCTTCACCCAAGTCACTGAGTAACTTCTTTGTGGCTTTCTAGGCTATTGTTTTTTTATATTTATATATACACGAGCATCTTTGTGTTTTACTTATACTGCCTATTAATGCTGCCTTGTTGGTTAGAGAATAGTTCATGGCGGGGATCTATTTATTTATACTGTCCCGTTTTATTGGGATGAAGTAGGGTAAGTGTGATGTTTGGTGCATGTTCTAGAACCTGGTTTAAACCCCCAGCGGCCTTTTTTGCCACTGACCGTTCCAAGGCGGTAGCCCTATTATCAACCTTTTTTTGTGTTTGTGATGTCTTATTTGGCCTTTTATTAATCTTTAAGTTGTTCTTTGTTTCCGTGTAAAGCTTAAAAAGTCTGCATAAAAAATTAAAACATTATTTAGTTCTTTTTAAACAGGTTATGAACTTTTTTCAGTTAAACATGTAAACATGTTTTATTGTCGAAATATCCGTTATAAAATCCTGCTAATATAAGCTTTCCCATCGCTTAATGGAATTAAGGTGAGACCACGTAATGTGGTGTAGGAAACACTGTTGTCTGCTTAAATTTCACTTAAACTCCACTTTTATATGAAATTTAATAAAATTGTATTGCGGTTGAATGTAGTGTAGGAAACACTGGTGTTTGTTTAAATTTCACTTAAACTCAAACTTTTACATGAAATTTAATTAACTTTTATTGCGGATAAATTTATGTAGGAAATACTAGTGTAGGCTTAAATTTCACTTAAATAAAATTGACAGCAATTCGCGAGCTAGCTATCAGACAAATGTAAATGTGCGATTGACTCCCCCCAAAATACAGTCAATATTCCCGATTGTTTCTAGAAAACCTACTAATGGTACTGCAAGCGCGGCGTCCGCTCATCCTAAACCCGGTACGCACCAGTCTCGGTCGAAGTCCCGCAGAAACAGCGTCCATCGTCGGAACAAATCGCCGTCGGCATCAGCACACAGTGAACCACGGGTCACACAAGCTACTAATTTAACCAGTAACAGACATATAAATCCTCAAGCAACCGTTTCAGACGGTAACATTAATTGTGTCCCGGTAAACGACACTGGTTAGCGGGTACAGGAGAAAGTGAGCCTGAGAGTTTGTGTATTAAATGTACAGTGTTTAATTTCAAAAAACTTGAACAAGTTACAATCTTTAGAATTTAAATCGATTTTTGAAAACAACGATATTATTATGTTAACCGAGACATGGTCAAATGAATTACATGAGTATAACGTTAGAAATTTTGAACATTTTGCTTTACATAGAGTTAAACTAAATAATTGCAAACATGATTCTGGGGGTATCATTATCTATGTGCGTAATGATTACGTTAATGAAGACACCTTATTTTTTTCAAAGCGAAGATGATATTCTATGGCTGAGACTTAACGGTAGTCTTTTTTCTTTAACAGACGATCTGTTTGTAGGTCTTTGTTATGTAATGCCTGAGGGTAGCAGTAGGTTCAATACAGTTGACCTTAATATTTTGATAGATTAATCGAATCTATAGCTTTTATTCACAATGAAACCAATAGCCGTTGCAACATACTGTTAGCAGGTGATTTTAATAGTCGGACTTCTGATAGACCAGATTATGTTACCTTTGACACAAATGACTCTATCAAATTTTTACCAGATGACTATGAAATAGATAGGTTTCATCCAAGATTTTCCCAAGATATTGGTCATGTTAATAAAAATGGAATAGAGTTTTTAGATTTGTGTAAGCAAACTGGTCTACGAATTTTAAATGGACGGATAGGTAACGATGCAGGAATAGGAAAGCACACATTTGTAGGTCATAGAGGATGTAGTCTTGTTGATTATATTGAGTCTTTATATCCATATTTTACGGATTTTGATGTACACGATCCTAACCCTTTGTCCGACCATTGTTTAATTGAGTGTGTTTTTGAAAATAAAATCAGCTCCGAAAACCAATCCACGGATGAAAATGATGATTATGTAATTTTGGATAAAAAGTATGTTTGGAATAGCGACAGAAAACACGATTATGTAAATGCTCTAAATAGTGGTATTTTTATAGCAGAACTAAATATTTTAACTCAAAACGCTGATTTATGTTCCAACATGGATGATATTGAAAATAATTTACACTTATTTTCAGACATTATGAACAACATTACTGATCCTTTGTTTAAATGGAAAAGTTAAAGGGAATAGACAGTCGGTTAAAAATGAGTGGTTTGATGAATATTGTCTTGAAAAACGAAATAGATTTCATTATTGTTTAAATAAATTTAGAAATGCTAAAACTGATGAAAATAGAGCTATGTTAGTTAAATCTCGTTCTGAATACAAATCACTGATGCAAAAATGTCGTAGAAAACATATCAACAAACTAAAAAGTTAGACTCATACAGAAATAAAAATGCAAAATTGTACTGGAACATGTCAAAGGAAGCTTCTCATGTAAACATCCCAAATATAACGCTGTCTTCATTTGAACAATATTTTAAATCTGTTAACAATCCGGATGATCAATTCTTCAATCCGGATGATGATGTACTTGATTTTAATGAACGATTTGTTAATGGTGAATTTCAAACTATGTTCAATCAATTAGATGAGAATATCAGAAATGATGAAATAGTAAAGGCGGTTAAACAACTCAGAACTGGCAAGAGCCCCGGACCTGACTATTTGTTAAACGAGTATTTTATTAATGGCATGGACATTTTATTACCATATGTGTCAGCTTAAATTTATTCAATAATATTTTAAAAACAGGTATTTTCCCCGAGTCTTGGTCGGAAGGTTTTGTAATCCCACTACATAAAAAGAGTTCTATTAATAGTACTGATAACTATAGAGGGATTACCTTATTGAGTATTTTAGGCAAGTTATTTACTCGCGTTTTAAATAATAGATTAAATACTTGGGCAGAATGTTACAACGTATATAATGAGGCACAAGCAGGATTTAGAAGTGGCATGAGTACAACTGATAATATTTTTGTTTTACATGGTTTAATTACACACATGATTAATGTAGGAAAGAAAATGTACTGCAGTTTTATAGATTTTAGCAAAGTTTTTGATTATGCAGAAAGAAATAGCCTATGGTCTAAACTAATAAAACTAGGTATAAGAGGTAAAATGTTAACTGTTATCAGAAGCATTTACGAAAGCTTAAAGTCACGAGTCAAATATAATAACATGTTAAGTAACGAAATTTCATGTATGCTCGGTGTGCGTCAAGGAGAATGTTTGTCCCCGTTTCTTTTTGCTATGTTTTTAAATGATACAGAAGAACATTTTAGTTATTTTTTCTGAAACACCTGAAGGTCTTCAAAGGGGTCTTGATATATTATTTGATTATTGTCAGAGATGGAAACTAAAAGTTAATGTTAATAAAACCAAAGTAATTATTTTTAGAAAAGCGAGAATGTTACCCAGAAACTTAAATTTTGTTTTTAATGGTGTGAATCTAGAAATAGTCAAAACGTTTTCATACCTTGGCATAGTTTTTTCACAAGGTGGATCTTTTAGCGAAGCACAAATTACATTAGCTGGTAAAGCGCAGAAGGCTATTTTTAAACTAAGCAAACTTCTGATGAAATTTTCCGATATCTCGATTAAACATAGATTGGAGCTTTTTGACAAACTTATTTTACCTATATTAACTTATTCTTGTGAAGTTTGGGGCTTTCATAATTCTCAGAATATTGAACGTATTCATACATTATATTGTAAACGTATTTTACGAATTAAACGTTCTACCCAAAATGATTTTGTGTACGGTGTCCTGGGTAGATTTAGTATGACAAGCATTAGATATTATAGAATAATCAAGTATTGGTTTAAAATTGTACAAAGGAATGATACTAAGTATTGTAAATGTGTATATAACATGTTAATGCGTGTTAGTGAACAATACCCAAATAAAGTGTCATGGGTTACTCTCGTCCATAAGCTGTTGTCCTCCATGGGTTTTCATTATGTATGGCTCGCTCAGGTTGTAGGAAATGTTGAAACTTTCCTTTATACTTTTAAGCAACGCCTGTATGATAATGATTTTCAGCTTTGGCATGAACGTGTAGAAAATTCATCCAGAGCGTTATTTTTCAGAGAAATAGTATCTTTTAACTACCAGTTCTTTCTTCAATGTGTAAATATTCCAAAATTTAGAATTGCAATGACTAGGTTAATTGGTCATCGCATAGTCTAAAAATTGAATCAGGTAGATGACACAGTCCACATAGTATTCCCCGTGACGAAAGAAAATGTATTACGTGTAATAAGCTTGAAGATGAGTATCATTTTATTTTAGAATGTTCTTTATTTAAAAGCATACGCAAAATACACATAAAAAGGTATTTCTGGACAAGACCAAGTATGTTTAAGCTAAAGCAGCTATTTAGTAGCGAAAATGAAAATGTCATCAGAAATTTAAGTATGTATATCTTCAAATGTTTTGAAGAAAAGAAACAGATTATTTGACCATATACTTAATCCATATTTGTCATCCAATTAATGTAACTTTGTTTTATTTATCATATATGCATGTTATTTAAGTTGTATATAATTGTAAATATGTAGGTAATTACATTTCCAACTTTAAAGTGTTATAACTACAGTTGTTTTTATATTAAACTTATTTTGAATGGTGTCATTAGTTTGCAAATATAGCTAACATAAATACTATTTACCCAGGTGGCGGTGCCGTACGGATGCAGTGAGCGCGTTAGGTATGGACAGACCAAATCACCAATCCTGCTGCGTTTGTGGGGCACTACCACCTTGGGATTGTTATATTAATTCTGTTCGAAATTTTTTGCAATACGTTGTAACATCACAACAGTATCACCTTCTCCTTTATTTCTATTAATTAGGAATACAAATAATATAATATTATGTTTATAGCAGGAAAATGTTCATGTAAATTCTTAGAACTGTAAATATGTTTATTGCTATGTCATATGATCTATGTATATATGCATTGATTTATGAATAAAATATTCTTATATTCTATTCTTAAACTCCAAAGTTTATAAGAAATTTAATGTGCAAAATGAAGGAACCGCCATTGGGTCTCACCTAGGAATGAATTACGCATCAACATACCTCGGCGAGTGGGAGTCAGAACTTTTTAGGCGGACGAACAAAGCCCCTCTTGCTTATTTCCGGTTTGTGGATGACGTCTGGGGATTATGGACGCACGGTATAGAGTCACTGCGTGACTTCCATTCATTAGGCAACCAAATACACCCAAGGATCAAGCTGGAGCTCAGATTTTCTACTGATCGCCTTGAGTTCCTAGACGTTCACACCAGCATCGTTAATGGGGTAATCAGTACTGATCTCTTCACCAAGCCTACAGACAAGCATTTATACCTCCACAAAGAATCATCACACCCTGAGTCTACGAAGAAGGCCATACCATATGGCCTTGGAGTCCGGGTAAAGCGTATATGCTCCGATGAAGTACGGTATCAAACACACAGGAGTGAAATCAGAGCGCAGCTACAAACACGGGGATATGATGGAAACTTCGTGGAGGGAGAGCTAAAGAAGGTCGATAACAAACAGCGGGAAGATCTTCTTCAATATAACAGCGATAAGCAAGCATCTAAGCGGGTGCCACTAGTATTGACTTTCTCTCGAGGTCTACCTAACGTGGGTGGAATTCTGAGAAAACATATGAAAACACTATATACATCGGACAGAATGAGAGCAATTTTCCCTCAGCCACCGATAATTGCTTTTAAGAGGGACTGTAATATTCAAGACATACTTGTCCATAAAAAACACAATAAGCTGTTTTTTAGTAAAAACAAAACACAAGCGCACCATGTCGAGCGAAACGCTGCGCCCTGTGCCCGCACATGATGGAAGCAGATAAGTTCCAGGGCAACGACGGAAAGGTATACAACGTCCGTAACTATATAGACTGTAAGTCTACCAACGTTGTATATGCAGTATTTTGCAAGACCTGCAATAACTACATTTATGTTGGAGAGACGGGAGATACACTATATCAACGCCACCTACTAAACATATCCAGAATCAGGACCAAGCACGACGACCCGGTAGCTGCCCATTTTTATAGTGAAGGCCATAGCGTTGATGACTTTATGGTGATGGGCCTCGAAAAACTGCATGGGGAAGACATGTACCGAAAAACAATCGAGGGCTTATGGAAGAATAAACTCAGAACTTATAAGCCGTACGGCATCAATACGAAGGAATAGCGCGCCAAACGACGTCGCTTAATAACGTTACGTCAGTTCCGTTTTACTATGTATATTCATTGTTTATAAATACGCCACTGAGGAAGGCCGCAAGGCCGAAAGCTACGGCATAAATATAGTTGCTAGAGTTTTTATTTATATATATATATATATATAATACTTTAGCTCAACTCATGCACAAATTCAGATTCATCTAAGCATACACCTTACACTGCTTTATTTCCGATTATACATTTATGTAATACCATATAAAACATGTATAACACGATATATAGATATTAAGTAGATTCAAAGGGGAAACTTTTCAGGGATCCCCTTCTGTCATATTCTAAATGACATTGTCTCAATGTTAGGTTAATTCCGTAGCGCACAAACTACTTGTGTTAGTAACAAACACCATTCTCAGAGTGTGTTTGCTGAACCCATGAAACGTGTATAGATGTCTGATCCGATATGGTATAACTATTTTATACTATTTTATATAGGACTGAGACACGTTTATGTAATTAGCTTCAAATAGCCCATGGACACATCAATCACAACCTACTGTGTTTAAAACTGCCTCTCCAATAGATAGGCCGCAACACCATGGTCGACAAAGACAATTTCGTTTTATATATCAAGAAGAAGAATTAGAAATAGTAAATTGCAAACCAGGATCTCAGAGCATTTTATAGCTTAATGGAAAAAGCTAAACGTTTATTATTACCTATTGACATGCAAATTGATTTATTTAACAAAACTGTTAAACCTGTACTTCTTTACGGATGTGAAATATAGGGGTTTTGAAATTTGCGGGTGCAACCTAAGTTTTTAAAATATATACTAAATGTTAAAAAAAGTACACCTGACTGAATTGTATACGGAGAACTGGCGTTATGCCAATTTCAATTGATATATTATCACGTGTTACCTCATTCTGGGCAAAGTTAGTTGTCAAAAATGAGAAAAAAATGTCTTATAGTATATATTCTATCACGCACAAAGCGTTTTTGTGGCTTAACGGTATCATAACTATTCTTATTAAATGCGGCTTTAATGGTATTTGGACCAGCCACGTTTTCCCAAATCAAAAATGGCTATCCCTTTCTGTATGTCAAAAGCTGAAAGACTTGTTCCTTAATGAATGGTATAACACCATACAAACATCAAGCGGATGTACAACATATAGGCTGTTAAAAGATACATTTAACTTTGAAAAATATTTAATAAGTACTCCAAACAGACTTCTAAAATGTATAATTAAATTTAGAACCAGAAGTCATAAACTACCTCTAGAAACAGGAAGATGGAACACTGTAGACAGAGACCATTTTAAAAGTAGTGATCGCGATTCTGAAAATTCGTTACAAACAAAAAAATAATGATATTCATCTCCTATATCTCGATTACAGAGTGTACATGTTCCTGTTTCTAGAGGTAGACATTGTACCATTTTTACATACCTGCATCTTTGAGCCTTATGATATGTATACTATATTCATGACATCATGATGTCATTACTGTAATGAACTGAGTGAACAAACGATTTGATTTGATTTGATTTGATACAAAAATTAAACCATATTTCTTATTGCTTATGTTAGTCTTTGATCTGCAATCTCAGTTATAACTAACTGTAATCTCAGTTAAATGAGATATGACTAAAATTAAGTATTCATTAAATGTGCAACATGATGTGTCATTACATTTAATTTGAATTAAATTTTAAGCATGATATCTTGGTGTTACGCACTATATAGGAAATATATCGTTACAATTTAGTTGCAAATAAATGCCATGAAATTAAATATACAATACCACATTTAAGCATTTATTAAATGTGCAACATGATGTATTGTTACATTTAATTGCAATTCAAATCATTATTAGATATCACTTCATTTAAGTATTCATTATATGTGCAATGTGATGTGTCATTACATTTAATTTGAATTAATGAATATCATTAAATTGAAAAAAAGTTTGATATCTTAGGAGTTATGCTTTGTATATAAAATATCGTTACATTTAATTGCAATTAAATTCCACCAAATTCAGTATGAAATACCATTGCTAGATTAAGATATCATTAAATGTGCATCATGATGTATCGTTACCTTTAATTGTGATTAAATGCACTTAAATTCCAAATACAAGTTGCAAAGTTTTATTCTACTTTTAAGTGTAATTAAATTCCCACACATGGAATTTAATGACATTTCAGCAAATTTAAGTTTTGATTAAATCCCTTATTTCATGCAGTGATAATTACAGTCGTAAGAAAAGTATTTATCATAGAAAATATCAGTTGGAAAAACATTTGATAAAATACAATTTATCTCCTGCGGAAAGACAAAGATTTGAAGAGTTGTTTTACAAAATTGAAGAGATTTTAGATAAAATAGAAGGTCGGGAAAGATTAATTAAATTTGAATACATTTTCCAGAAAATATTTATGATATTAAAAATAAAAAGAAGCAAAACTGATTAAAACAAAAGCTGCTAGAGAAAAGTTGAACAAGAATTATGATTGGATATTATATCCATTGAGCTTGTACTTTTTTATGTACATTTCCAGAGGTTCTGTAAAGTTATCAATGTTTTTGATCACTAACATTTTATTAAAGGCAATTCTGCTTACCTCATCGTCATTTTATAGTCCTATAGTTGTTTGGACATATAAAAGACGTTGTTTAAAACTACTATGATGTGTTTGCAACAAAGTCTTTTTTTCTGCTATTCTTGTTTTACTCACTAAAACAGCAACTAATGGAGGAACTGCACCAACTACAGCCACGAAAACAGAAACTGCTGGAACTAATGCTAGAACAGCACCACATACAATTATTCCACTGGCAATCTGTAACGTTGTGTTTATAATACCGCACAATTTATAACTACATCTGTATGCAGCCACAAGTCATGTCAAGTGATCAATTAATTCTTCTTTGTTTTTCATGTATAGTTATAGTTAGATAAAATATTTAGAAAATAATTGTTCATGTTCTCCAGGTGCTATTTTACCTATTTTTAATAATTCATCAATTATACTTATATCTTTATTTACTACCTGTGGATTATTATTTCCTGATTCGATACGTCCACAAACTAACTCCAGTTCATTAACCAAATCCTCAGGTCTGTTGTAATATTCAACACAACCTCCTAAAAACTTTTTAAACTTTGAAGAACTTTTATGAATTAGTAAACCAGATAATTCTGTCAGTTTTTTAAAAGTATTTTGAAAAAGTTGTGTTATTATTGTAACGATTTGTTATTAATTCAGTAAAATCACTGTCTACTTTCCGATTTAATACAACTGTTTCACCGTGTTTAGCAATTAGTTTGCGATGACCAGTAAGTTCAGGCAAATCAATTTGTAACATACTATAATGACTATATTTACTGACTTTATAAGCATTTCTATTTTGTTGTAATCCTTCCCCTGAAAAAACAGGAGTATGCTTATGCATACTTTGAAGTCTATCTCTATAATGTGCTAATCCGTCTGTATCTCTTTGTAAAAGCTCAATTTCTTGTTCAAGGTTTTCCTTTTGCTCTGTATTTGTTTCCTTATTTATCTTTCTTGTTAGACTAACTTTATAACCTCCAATTTCATTGATTTTTTTAGAAGCAGCTTTTTTAATTAGTTTCGATGGCAATGGGAGTTTATATTTATGTATCACATTTGTATCAATTTCAGCATTTGCGTCAACAGTAATTACTTTTGGTGCAGGCTCTGTATCAGCTGTACCAGGCTCTTCATAAAATAACTGAGGTAATCTCTGATACCTTTGTTTTTCTTGTACTTCCTCGCCTATGGTTCTAGGAAGAGCAGCTAATTGCTGACTCATTTCTGGAATAGCAGCTAATTGTTGACTTATTTCTGGAAGAGTAGTTAACTGTTTAGTTAACGGCTCAGACTGCTCTTATATTTCACTAATTACCGGTTTAAATACTTCTTTAACAAGTTCACTTGACTTTTGCATTTTACCTTCTAATTCTTTCCATTTTAACAAAGACAAATACAGGTTAGATAAAAAATAAGATAAGTTATCTCCTATTTTTACAAGTCTGTTTTTTTAGTTGTGTTATTTCCCTGTCTATTTTTGCAGTTTTTGTTTTAATGTCAATATTTCTACGCTCTATATTTAATCCTGCAAGATAGATTTCGTTAGGATATTTTTTTACAGTTGAATTAAAGACTACCTGGGATATTTTATTTTTTTTATTTTTTTTGTACATCCTTAGATACTTTAAACAAACCATAATATCTGACTTGACCAGTTTTAAAACATTCTTTTTCCGTTTCCATTGTTTTTCCAAGTGGGATATTTTTATTCCGCAATAAACTTTAGACATATAGTGAAATTCCAAACTATAACTTCAATGTAGAACGAAATAATTTTAAGCAGATATACGACTTTCTGCCCGGCTCTTGTATTAGAATGTTACTATGTGGTAATTCTGGATCCGGTACAACACATACATTAGCTCACATGCTGTTGAAACCTTTAGTTTACTATGACAATATTTATTTGTTTGCTAACACTTTAGAACAGACTAAATATAAAGTTTTATCAGAACGTTTTGATAAAATAGAATAAAATTTCAGTCACAGACATATTAGAATGTTCAAATTGTAACGTTATCCCTGTAAATGATTTAGACTCCGGTACTCAAAAGATAGTTATTTTTGACGATTATGTGTGTGAACGTAATCAAAATGTTATTTTCAATTATTTTATCGAAGGTAGGCATAACAACTGTTGTGTAATTTATTTGACACAATCTTATTACAAAACTCCTAACGACATCCGATTAAATTGTTTTCATTATATCTTCTTTGCAACTCCAAGTGAAAATAAAATTAAGATGCTTTCTAGAGAACAAGACGTACGTAAAAATCAGTACAAAAAAAAGCAACTAACAAGCAGCATGACTTTCTATATTTGGATAAACCTTATATTATAATGGGACTAGTTCCCGGTTTAAATACTTATTTGTATAAATCATGACTATCTCCTTTTTCAATTTTTTTTGAAAAATTTATTTTAAACATCTTTAACAAGAAGGATAAAAATATCGGACAGGGAAAGCATCATTCAAGGACGACAATCAACCACAAAACGCAAAAACAAACACGCAAACAGACAAACGAGAAGGCAAAAGTAACAAAAAATGCAAACGACATCACAAACATAAAAGGGTTGACAATAGGGCTACCGCCTTGGAACGGTCAGTGGCAACAAAGGCCACTGGGGGTTTAAACCGGTTCTAGGGTGCACCAAAACCTCACACTTACCCTACTGCCAAAACGGCTGATTTTAAAAATCCAAAACATATTTTTGTTTATATGCAAACAGCTGACAAGAGTTCTTCTCAAACACAAAATCCTAATCTTTTAGACACATTTCATGTAAATGCTGCTTATACGAATTGTTGTTTACACACAGCTAGACTGGAATATAGATATAAAAATTGAACCGGAAAAGTAGCATTAAAGGACGACAGTCAACCACAAACACACACAGAAACAAAGAACCAAAGAACAATTTTAAAGATGAATAAAATGCCAAATAAGACATCACAAACACAAAAGGGTTGACAATAGGGCTACCGCCTTGGAACCGCCAGTGGCAAAAAAGGCCGCTGGGGTTTTAAACCAGGTTCTAATGTGCACTTACCCTACTGTCATCCCAATAAAACGCGACAGTGTAAATAAAGAAATCCCGGCCATGAATTATTCTCTTACTAACAAGGCAGCATAAATAGGCAATATAAGTAAAACATAAGATGCTCGTGAAAAAAACAACAAAAGCCTAGAAAGCCACAAGGAAAATACTCAATGACTTGGCAGAAGCCAGAGCAACAAGAGAATAAACCATTGAATAAAATAAACCATTGGAAGTTGGAAACGGCGTATATTACCCAGAAACCGAATACAGTTATGATAATATTATAAGAATATTTAGAGATGTTATTAATTATTCTTACAAGCAAAATTTTAAAAATCTCTTTGGCATGTTATATTTTGTTTTAAACTATAAAAGGGATGAAGTCAGCATTGTTTAAGATACAAAATAAATATACCTCCTGCAGATGATTTTTTTTATAAAGTTTATGCTCTGGTTCTCTATGAACAAGATGTTATTACTGATACTATTTGAAACGAATTAGTTATAGTTTAATCTAACTTATAATATACATGAAAAACATAGCTTATTCAGTAAACTAAACTACTCGAATTAAAAATATTAACAAGGCTATAAAAAATGGACGCGGCTTAGAGATAAATATATCAAAATCACAAATGGAGGGGTTTTGGGGGCATTAGCTGGCTTGCTGACTAAAACAATATTACCAACTGTTGCTAGATTTACTCCGAAAGTATAAGCACCACTAACAACATGAGCACTTAGCGGCAAGTACTAGAATTGGTAAACTATTTGGAAATGGAATGGTAACTATACCTACTGATAAAAAACAAGCGCTCAATAAATCAAATAAATTAACGCCATCACAAAGAAAAAAGATAACAAAGTCTAAAAGATGTTGTCCTATTACACTAACAAAGCAACAACAAGACGGAGGATTTCTTGGACTACTTGTATCATTAGGAATTCCTTTAATTTTATTAGTGGTTTAACAGGCAAAGGTTTGCACGTAGGCTGAAAGGGAAAATTAGTAAGAGTCGATCGTGGAAATGGTTTACAAGTAGATAAACAACTCAGGCCATATAGAAGTATCCCATTTGTAAAAGAAATAAAAAATGAGCCTATTTTTACCTTAGACTTATTAACATGGGTTAAGCAGTTAGATATACAAAACTTCAGGGGAGTTTTTAGCAAATACAAATTACCAATAGAACAAAATAAACAAGACTGTGGTATTATTAATCTTGATGATTTTACTGGATCTGGTACACGCTGGACTTGTTACTGTGATAAGTTTATTTAGATCCGTTTGGTCTAAGTCCACCGAAAGAAGTTTTAACTAACATACCCAATATAAAATATAACACCATTCAGTATAAAACAAGTGTACTGTGTGGGTATATCTGTCTATTCTTCATTAAAAAGTTGCAAGAAAGATATAGGATTTATGATATTCTTTATAAAATATTAAAACCTTACAAACCTATGGAAAATGAAAACATAGTACGATCATATTTTATCTAATTATACTTATATATGAGTTACTGTGTTAAAGAAAATATGATTACTAAAAATGTTAATCCTCAGTATATGTTAGCAAAACATGGTAGATTAATGTTAAAAGCAACTTGTGCATCTTGTGGTATTAACAAAACACAGTTTTTTAAAAGTACACAAGGTGGACACATTGATATCCATAAAGCTTTACTCCCTTTATTACCTGAAAAGGGGTTAGCAATTCCTGGTTTTAAATATTGCCGTCCGGGTAACCTACTTGACAATGGAGAACCATCAAATGAATTAGATGCTATTTGCAAAGAGCATGATTATTGTTATGACGAAAAGCGTAGTAATAAATCTATATGTGATAAAAGCATGCTGACTAACTTAAAAACTAGTAGGTATAAATGACTTGGAGAAAAAATTGCTAAAAATTTGATTGTTAAGCCGGTTATTAGTACTAATTACAAACTTGGTCTTGGGGCATCAAAAAACAAGAAAATGCGTTGAGATGGACTGACAAGTTAGCCAATCAACTTCATAAACATATTCGAAGAAAGTTACTCAACGCCGTGTGATTCTTAATGAAATCCATAAAATATGGTCGGCTGATTTAGTTTATATGCAGTTGTTTTCAAAGTATGATAAAGGTATAAAATACCTGCTTAATGTTATTGATGTATTTAGTAAATTTGCTTGGGTTATGCCTGTTTAGAATAAAACTGGTTTAGAAATTACTAAATCTTTCCAAAAGATTAGGAGCACGGGAAGAAAGTGTCAATTTCTATGGGTTGATCAATGTGTAGAATTTTATAACAAAACATTTAAGCAGTTTCTTGACGAAAATTTTCCTGATATTGAAATGTACTATACGTTTAATTATGGAAAAGCTGTAGTAATATAACGGTTTAATAGAACATTAAAAGGGAGGATTGTGGAAATATTTTACAGCAAACAATACCAATACATATTTAGACGTGTTGCAGGCAATGGTTGATAAGTATAATAATACAAAACATCGTCGTATTAAAATGACACCGATTGAAGCAAGTGATGATAAGAATAAAGGAGAAGTATAAATTAACTCGTATGGAAAGATGAAAAATAATAAATATTTACCTAAGTTTGGTTTAAACATATTTTATTTCAAAGATAACGCATTATACAATTGTTACATAAAATAGGTAATTGGATTGGAACGAATGCAAAATGCTTATAGAGATCCTCTCCATATAAGAGTGTAAGACAAGGTTAATATAAGTAAATATAAAAGAACTTTTGAGAAAAGGTATACACCAAATTGGACGGAAGAAATATTTGTTATTGATGAAATTCAATATACAAACTCCGTGACATGCAAAATAAAAGACTTAAACCATCAAGATTGACGGAAGCTTTTACGAATTAGAAATGATAAAAGCTGACCAAGAAGTATTAAGAATTAAAAAAAGTTATAAGACGTGAATATAAAAAGAAACAAGCTTTGGTTAAGTGGATGGGTTAAATAGTTGTGTACCGTTTAAGGATATTCAAAATATTAAATAAGGGCTTAAAAAAATAAATAATATATAGTATTATTATATATAATGGAACAAAAAGATATAGAAAAGATTTGCAGAAAACTTAAAAAAAAACAAATATAGAAAAAAAATAATGGTAAACAAGCAACTCCAAGTAGAATATGAGGCAGTCCGTGATGATTGTATGGACACAAAAAAAAGCAAAAGCAAAAAGCAAAAAAGATTACTACGTGAAACGGATTGTTATCAACGAGAACTGGATAAAAGCAGGGAAGAGCTTCTTGAACAAAAATACAAGATAGCAAAATGCAGAAAAATGAAATATTCTAAAAATAGAATATGATATGTATAGCGATGATGGAGACTACTGTCCGGCTCCGTCTGACTTTGCCTGATGATTTCAAATGTTTTTAGAAATTAGTTATTTATAAAAGGGAACTAAATTGAAATAATCTAACCTATATTAAAAACAAAAAATTATGTCTGTTGAATTGATAAACCGGATTGGTGAGTAATATAGAAAGGGTGGGTGGGTGAGGGGTGGATCTGCATTGTTTTCCCCGAGCGGGTTTACTCAAGCAATTTAAATCTGCGTTAAAGGCGTTTAACGGCAAGCATATCATCCTTATTTAAACTGGCTGAAAGTTGTTTTTACCAGTTTTTTTAACGATGGTGTACTTAAGTTGAGAGCTATGGTTAATACATTTTAAATTGCGTTTTTGGACCCGCGAAGGGAAACGGTGCTGGTACCCCACTTTCTATACTACTGATGATTCGCCTAATGCAGTCATTTAAAAATACAAATTGTAACGACACGTACGTGGAATTGTAAAATTTTCAAAAAAAGAGTAAGACATATTCTAATACACCCGCACTATATAGCCTAGTTTAAAATATCTCGTTATATTGAACGATATATCACTGTAATTTTTGCAACGTTAGGAGAATAAGCATTGCGCATTGCGCATTACGCATTGTAACGTATGCAACGTTAGGAGAGTAAGCAAAGCAATGCGAAAGATTTCAGATGTGTGCGTCATTTTCACATTTTAGGTGTATTAGAATAGAAATAGAACATCCTTTACGGTGAATTATCTATAATATATCACGGTTTGTCGTTCAATTGTAAACAATAATTTCACTCGCCCTTCGGGCTCGTGAAATTAATGTTTACAATTGAACTCCAAACCGTGATATATTAAACGATAATTCACAGTAAACGATGTTCTATTTCTTAAATAAACATACACAGACTGCGTTCGACGAATCCTCCACTTCCGGTTCTTCTGCTACACTATGTGAATCTTGTCATAAATATTTGATATAACATGTGCAAGTGTAATAAATTGGTCCTGATGTTCCGTCGCTTATGATTGGTATTGATGGTGTGTTATAGTTAGTGTTTATGGTGTATTATGATTAGTGTTTATGGTGCGTTATAGTTAGTGTTTATGGTGCGTTATAGTTAGTGTTTATGGTGCGTTATAGTTAGTGTTTATTGTGCGTTATAGTTAGTGTTTATGGTGTGTTATGATAAGTGTTTATGGTGCGTTATAGTTAGTGTTTATGGTGCGTTATAGTTAGTGTTTATGGTGTGTTATAGTTAGTGTTTATGGTGCGTTATAGTTAGTGTTTATTGTGTATTATGATTAGTGTTTATGGTGTGTTATGATTAGTGTTTATGGTATGTTATGATTAGTGTTTATGGTGTGTTATTATTAGTGTTTATGGTGTGTTATGATTAGTGTTTATGGTGCGTTAAGCGTTAGGTCTGGAAAACTTGCACACTCAGCGAGCATTTTCTATATACTATACGTATTATTATATGTACAACTGGTCTAACAAAGCAAATCCTTTAAAGCTGGCTATGTGGCCGTGTTGTTTAAGACGTCTGTTTATTAGAGAGTGGACTTGTCATTGTTGGTATCACAGGGCGGTTCGAATCCTCTTATAGGAGGTTATTTCAAAATGTACTCCATGTATAATATTTAATGTTTGTACTCGTATCTTATAGATTCCACGTTACAGAAATCTAAACAATACGAATTTAATCCTCTAAAATTGTCATTGAATCTGTATTGATATGTGCGTCGTCTGATATCTAGTATTCTGAGACTTTTAGATGAGTCGATATTTATTTTCCTTATACATTTTTTTATCGAAATCCAAAGATCTAATGAAACAACATGATATATCATATAACCGTATGTCTGATTATGTACACCTTATTAAATAATTACCCGCTAGGCGATCTAACAAAACTGATACAAATCAATATGTTTCTATTGTATTAATAGACGGAATAAAATATGTTTATCGCGAATTTAAGTGACATAGAATTAGCATATAAATATTGCTATAATTGTTTAAAGTTTTTAGAAATGCTAGGTAAGGATTTGATTGCGTATTGCTTTAATTTCATGTTTGGTCTTTTCATTGCTTAAAAAACGCTAATGTGTCTTCACAGAATATTTTTATTCTCAAACAAAAACATTTCAAATTTCGTAACTTCATAATGACTTCGCTTTTTATTGAAATGAGAACGATTTCCGATAACATATAAACAGTATGTTCCCAATATATTTGCTTTTTGTATCACTGACTTTGTTTACAAATGATTTTGTAGTATTAATACTTGTCATGTATACGTCACTTTATCATTGACCCCGAACATATATCGCTTACATTTGTATCTCGTCTACAAACATTTGGTTTTAATACTGACTAATTAAAATCAATTTTCTTGACAATAAGTTATATTGCGTGTAGTATATTTCTTTAATATTCGGTGGAGGAGATGAAGATGTACAACTGTGTCTAATGACGTGTCTAACGACGGTTCTCCAAAGGTGGAGAAATATATAACAAAATTAAGAAAACGTATGCGTCTATTGGTTAAACGAGGTTAAATACGCTCGAGTACAATTACGGTCGCAATTCCCTATATATTAAGAAGCGGGATACCATTTAAGTTGCCATGTATAACTTATTTCCAAAATATATATTATATTTAGTTAATGATTTTCTGGTTCATTTTTGGGGGCAAAATGATATATAGGGTCCTATAGAAACCACAGCGCCCGAACGCAATGGCACCGTAGGTCCGCACTGCACCGCAAACAAGGACTTGAAACTACAATGAAAGAGACAAAAAACAACAGAAAGGGTGGTGAAGACAGGGTTACCGACTTGGAACGGTCAGTAGGCAATAAGGCATACTGGTTAGCTTGAATCGATTTTATATGCGCACAATCCTCGCTATTATCCTGTCTTCAGCGCCCAAATAGACAAGACAGTAACCTCTTTTATGCACTATGTTTGTCAATATGTCACTTTTTGTTCCATTCCCAATTGTTTTTCTTCTGATGGTGTAAGTCAACATCTCTAGAAAGACTTCCACTCTCCCGAATTGTGCAAGTGGAATTAACCTTAAATAAACTGTGCATATTCCTAACGTAATTGTCAATATATGACCTTTTTCTAATTTCATTTTCTTTCCGTCTTATTGTTAAGCCAACATTCCCAGAAAGCTATTTATTCTCCCAAATTATGCAAGTGAAATTAACCATGAGTAAACATTGCGTATACTTGGACACATCCATCAGTCTGGCCAATCCATAATTTAATAGATTGTTATAGCACATCATAATTGCTTTTTGCTGTTGCTTCTATTACTTTAGCCAGAGACTTTTAGAAACAGATGACGGTTTGTAGTTGACTGTTTGAATATGATCATTTTATATTCTTTCAGTCATAACTTCAACACATTAGTTAATCTTTCCAACGCGAATCCTTGGTTGTTGGAGTTCGATATTAATAAAGTATTGGTTGTTGGAGTCCATATTAATAAAGTATTGGTTGTTGGAGTCGATATTAATAAAGTATTGGTTGTTGGAGTCGACTTAATAAAGTATTGGTTGTTGGAGTCAATATTAATAAAGTATTGTTTGTTGGAGTCGATATTAATAAAGTATTATGATTGTATGCTTGACAAAATGTCTAATAAAACTCCTAAGTACCCAGTTGCATAATTGTTCTAAGAAAACACATCGACTTGAAACGTAAATTATTATTACACTGTCCTGATGTTTAGGTATGATGACAGGATAAGAGTGAGGTTTGGTGCACCCATGAACCGGTTTAAACTCGCCGGTGGTCCCTTTTGCCACTGACCGTTCCAAGGCGGTACCTCTTTTGTCACCTCTTTATATTTGTGAATGCTTCTTTTTCTGTTGGACATAACATTTTCTTTGAAAGCCTTAAAATGTGTTTATTATTGACATATTCTTAGGTATTAGGAACTTAGGAATTTTGACTAGTCTATATAGCACAACTGTCGTCTTTATTTTTTGTTGTAGGATTAGTATAGCATTCGATCGATTCATTTCTGTTTGCTGTTATGATTTATTTCCATATGTATTAATCACTCTCATTTATGTATTGTGTTACATGGTATTCAGTCAACCTTTTACCGTCATCTATATCATCTATATCTGAAAAAGGCACTGCTGGCAAACCGTTGCTTAACATATCCGTGACGGATTTCTTTTCATTTTCTAGCATGACAGATACTAATTTTAAAATCAATGTGTGCCTTCGGTATAAATTTATGTCATACAAAGAAAACTAAATTGTTTTTGTTAGGACAGTATACTTTCTTTTTTTGTACGTAGCTCAAATTACTTTTGCAAATATTACGAATAGCAGAAACAATATAACAGTTTTCTACATTCGTCTTTTGTTAAGATTTAAGTGGAAGTCTGTTTAATTCCCAATAGATCGTTTTATATTGATTTTGGGATATATTTGCATCACGATATTTACATACTTTGTCGCTTATGTGGTTTTTGCTTCTATTTCAGGGAGATCATGCTTAACATTGTCTAGTAGTGTCGTGTATCATATTTGATAAATGAGCGGCCAGTACGAGCTCTGTTAGTTTGTTTGATGTTTGCAGATTTGCATGTGTATTATATTTTTCTCTGACTTCTGTTCACATTTCATATTTAAACATATCAGTCATCAATTCAGAGCTCCAGATGAGGTGCCTGTTTAGATATAAAACTCGAACAGGAAAAGTAGCATTCAAGGACGAGTCGACAGTCAACCACAAACACACACAGAAACAAAGAACAACTTTAAAGATGAATAAAATACCAAATAAGACATCACAAACACAAACGTGTTGACAATAGGCTACCGCCTTGGAACGGTCAGTGGCAACACAAAGGCCGCTGGGGGTTTAAACCAGGTTCTAGTGTGTACCAAACCTTACCTTACTGTCATTCCAATAAAACGGGACAGTGTAAATAAATAAATCCCCACCATTAACTATTCTCTAACGAACAAGGCAGCATTAATAGAACACAAAGATGCTCGTGTATGCATAAATACAAAAAAAGCAATAACATAGAAAGCCACAAAGAAGGTACTCAGTGACTTGGCAAAAGCCAGAGCAACAAGAGAACAAAACCATAACATACGTATCATAACGTAGAAGAAATGTTTAAGTACTTCATTGAAAATCAATAGCATATTTGACTATTACCCCGGTGTTCTCACCACATCTCGAAACCAAAGCAACTATAGAAAAAGCCGAGAGTATACGACTAGTACCTAAATCAATTTTAATTGTGTGCAATTTACTCGAATTTACTCTTAAAGAGCTGAATTATATGTTTGCCACAAAAATGTTGTCTCGTAAACGTTACAAACATACCAAAATCTCAAATTAACACCATAAGCAATTATTTTGAATTTAATGCGTCTTCGGAAGCTAAAATAATCGTTAAAGGCACCCCAGATGACATTATACAGAATTGTGTTTACGACTCGGAAATGATAGTTGATGATATTGTATCAGATGTTTTAACTGCTGTGGATTGAAAACACAACAAAAACACTATGGGAATCATGTTAGTCAATGAGTGTTTTACCCATTGACTGGGTGTTTTACCCATTGACTGGATGTTTTACCCATTATGTTTTACCCATTGACTGGGTGTTTTACCCATTGACTGGATGTTTTACCCATTATGTTTTACCCATTGCCTGGATGTTTTACCCATTGACTGGATGTTTTACCCATTGACTGGGTGTTTATAAGTAAATTACCCAATTGAAAATAAGTGGATGGGGCAACAATACCCAATTGAAAAAGAAAGGAGTGGGGTAACACATTTTCCTTTACTCGATTAAAAATGCAAATGTCCAATTAAAATAAATGAGTAGCAATACACAATGACCAACAGCTCTGAATCATGAAACATGTTTTCTTCTTTTTTAAGGAGAATAACGTTATTTCGAAATATATGGCTTTCTCGTATAACTGTTAAAATATCAGAACAATTTAAGGGTGCCCTCTGGTGAATATCAGAACAGTAAGAATTTTTAATTTCCCTGTTTTTTATGAAGACTAACATATTACTAGTTAGTTTCTGGAAAAATAATGATGGGCCGGTGATATAACTTTTTCGCAAAATTAATCTTTAGTAATACACTGAGTCTCTCACAGTGTGGTTTTAAATTCTGAATCAGCTGAAAATTGTGTATGGCAACTTATATGTTTGTAGTGTGGTTTGCAGAACAGGTATCGATTTTCCGTCTTTTTTAATGTAATAGTTCATACTTTAGGACGAAAAATTAAGAGTTGTGGTATTTTTATCACCATCTGAACAATTATTACATCCCTTGTCATTACCCCACCCAGTTTACTATAAATTGCATTTTTAAATTTGTGATAAATCAATTTTTCATGATAAAGGAACAGTTAACTTTTTGAGATATTTTGTCTACAATATATATAAGACCTGAGTTTTAGAATGAAAAAATAAAAATTGGGGGTCGGTGTGCATATAAGAAAGATATTCAATAAAAACTGAGAAAAAAATGTGCTTTTTTAGATTTCGACGAGCTCTGACGTATAACGGCATAGGTCTGTAACAAATAATAGGAACAATACTTTGTATTGCTGTCTCTGTATATCCTAACACATGTCTTTGTAATAAAGTTTAAATTAAGTGAATATCTTAAACGGTTTTTGAGAAATACCATCTTTTGTACCCCTACCCCCCATTTTGGCTTATGTTAAAAATTGTCAATTTTGGGCACAAAATGTGAGGTAAAAAAAAAAATCTAAAAAATGTTCATTTTTTTTGCACTTAAATATCCCTATTGGGCATGAGTTTGTTACTGTATAATTATTTTTTCCAGTTTTATTATAATTTTTGAAATATAACAAATGTAAATTTCCGGAAGTGCAAAAATCCAAAACCTCAGCAGTGGTCACCCTTAAGTATGAAAAGCATACAAACAATCAAGCAAAGTAGGTGTGTCACCTTCTAAGTATTCGTTTTTTATATTAATTATACATGATGATCTTTGTGCTTTACTTATATCTTAAAATAATGATGCCTGTTTGTGAGTGGGGTTCTTTATTTACATTGTCCCGTTTAATTGGGATGGCACTATGGTAAGAAGGAGGTTTGATGAACCACCCTAGAACCTGCTTTAAATCCCCAGCGGCCTTTGTTGCCACTGACCGTTCCAATGTGGTACCCCTTTGTCAACCCTTTTATGTTTGTGGTGCCACATGGTTTGCCCCTATTTAACCCTGTAAGTGTTTTTTGTTGTGTATGGGTGTTTTTGGTTGACTGCGTTCTGAGAATGCTACATTACCCTGTTCAACGTTCTTGTCGTGCCCTTAGTGGTATGTTCTCTTGTTGCTCTGGCTTCTGCCAAGTCATTGAGTACCTTCTTTGTGACTTTCTAGGCTATTATTGTTTTTGTATTTATATATATACGAGCATCTTTGTGTTTTACTTATATTGCCTATTTATGCTGCCTTGTTGGTTAGGGAATAGTTCATGGCGGGGAATTATTTATTTACACTGTCCCTTTTTATTGGGATGACAGTAGGGTAAGTGTGTGGTTTGGTGCACATTAGAACATGGTTTAAACCCCCAGCGGACTTTTTTGCCTCTGACCGTTCCAAGGCGGTAGCCCTATTGTCAACCATTTTGTGTTTGTGATGTCTTATTTGACCTTTTATTCATCTTTAAGGTTGTTCTTTGTTTCTGTATGCGTTGTGGTTGACTGTCGTCCTTGAATGCTACTTTTCCTGTTCGATTTTTATATCTATATTTTATATTTACTTCCAATATGTGTTATGTTTCCGAGTTGATTAGATGTATTGGCAGCACACTCGATTTTTACCCACATATTCTGTAGCTTGGGTCAGTTAGCACCGTAATTTAGAGTATGTAATCAATCAGACACATTGTTTTTTCAGTGTTTTGCCAGTGTATTTGAAGCTAAGTTTTAAGTAACACATTTTTCAGTATGCATTCAATGAAAAATGGAGTGTAAGCGTTCATTTCTGTTGTAAAAATAAGTCACTTAAGTAACTCAGTTACATATTCCAATGTAAAGTATCCACTTAAAATAAATTAAACCGTCCCAAGGACACGGAAAGTAATATATGCAATCGATTAAGGACACGAATCGATTTGGCCACCGTTTCAAGGCCACGGAAAGTTATATATGCACTCGATTTGGTCACCGTTCCATGGACACGGAAAGTAATATATGCACTCGATTTGGTCACCGTTCCAACACGGAAAGTAATATATGCAATCGATTTGGCCAAAAGGGACAAGTAGTAATGCTAGTACATGGACATTTGTTTTACTTGTAAAGGTACATTCCCACTTTACGTTGGACCTTTATATCATTCAAATTGTGAGAACATGCCACCAATAGTGCCGACACCGACTACCGCACGTGTTAATATCGTCTGCAATGAATATGGGAACGACCGTCTGAACACCTACTCTATCTCGGAACACACATAATTGAAGACATTGATGCAATTTATTGAAATAGATAATAATTGGTTTTGATTTGTGCCTTATTTCAGTGACGTTTTTAGTGGGGCCGCGAGCATAAAACCAGATTTATGCGGAGATTCCTTTCGAGCAATATTGCAATTTTCTTTGTTGTTGATGTATATAAATGTTGCTCTTAAGTCGGTGGATGTGGGGTGGTGGAGTCTTAGTAGCACTACTTTAACCGGTTACACTTATAGACAGATTCCTTAGAGACATGTTTGTTATAATTATAGACAGATTCTTTACACTCAGAGACATATTCGTTATCCTGATGTATTCTCCCGAATTCCTTAAGGTATTTCATAGCTAACCTAAGATCTGATACATTGTCACTAGGAATGAAAACTGGTCGATTTAGAAAGTTGAAAATAGAATAGTTTGTAATATGAGAAAAGTTGAAACAAAAATATACCGCTTATTTAAATGAAAAATGTATAAAAACAATATTACGTACAGAAAACAGTACCCCGATTTTTTTAGTCTGTTGACAAAAAATATATTAAAATAATTAACTGATAAACGTCTTAATAAAGCCTTATTTATTCAAGATTGCTAATTTTTAAGAAACAATACTGAGAAAAATGGTAGTACTGCACCACAGTCAAATGTGGAATAGGACAATATACGAGACAAAGTAAATTGTGAAGACAGAGTTGTCGATTTAGAACGATCAGTAGGCAAGAAATATAAAAAGATCGGACAGGGAAAGTAACTTTCAAGGAGGACAGTCAACCACAAAAAAGAAACAAACACGCAAACAGACAAACAAGAAGGCAAAAGTAATAATAAATGCAAAAGACATCACAAAAGTCAACATCTAGAGAAATAAGCAAACGATATACTTTAATGTTTTTGTAAGAAATACAAATAAACAACAAATAATTAGAAACACCTCGGGATGAAACCGCTAGTGTAACAGTGTATTTAAAAACCAAGTAGTTACATCCAAAGAGAAATTCAATATACCGCAAGACTAAAAACCATAAGGGACAAAAGGTCATGTACCTACATTTGTTCAGGGTTTCAGAAGTCGCAATCATAGAATACCATAAATTGTTCAATTATCGAACACGAGAAAAAGCGCAGTGACTAACTGATTATAGATCACATCTCCATAAAATAAAGGTTATGATATTCCTAGTCGAAGAAATGTTTAGGTTGGTGTTGTACTTCTCCGGTAGATTTTCATTACGGCGATATAACTTTACGAGTTTGCGATAACTAAAACCTTGCTGAAGAAATTTTCTTGTAACAACTTGGTTTCGGTCATTGAAATCGTTTACATCATGACACGCTCTAGCAAAACAAATTATCTGAAATAAATAAACCCCTTATGATATAGCACGAGGTACTTCCCTGTCTAATTGTGCTTAGTTACGATGTCAAAGTAATCTCTCTTATCACAGAGTTTAGTATGTATAGGTATATAATCGTTTTAAGATCGAGGAACGCTGCTATATCAGCGGAACTGTTGGCTTAATTCAGCGTGAGCTCCGGTTAAAAACGATATCAGTAGCCATAGCAAATTAGGGAATATCAATACTGGGTAGGTCATCTAGATACCGGGATGTATTTTTAAACGCATCAATAATGTGGCTCTGCCTAACAGTCTAAAACCAAATGGAGCATAATTGATACATATCGAAATACCAACACTCTGGGGGATAACTGTTTTACCGTATCTAACAGAAATTAATTCATCAAGAAGAAAAAAATACTCACTACAAACATCAGAATCTACATGTTAATTATCATTAGGTGGCAGTTGTAAAGAAAGGCCTGACATTATCCAGTCAAGAAAGGTAGTTCTTTCTCTAGCAAATGTCTTCTGTATTAGCTGAATCAATGTATTTATGATAATGTTATGTGGTAGTAAGTGGAAATACGATTTCTAATTGGTAAGTGAAAATATGATTTCTACTTGATTTCTTATACATGTTAAAGGAGTCACCATTTTGGAATTTTGTCAGTCACCCACTGTCATTAAAACTGCTGATTAATGAAATAGATGCCTTTTTTTAATAAGTCTTTGTTGACGTAAAACATATAAGTTCAAATAGTGTTTAATGGAATAAAACATTGCGTATGCGTGCATGCTTGTACGCTTGTGGTGTATTGTTTGAGTGTGTATTTTGTATATTACTGTCGATTTATCTTAATTGGATTAAAGCTGCATTTCCGTTAAACAACATTTAAAACCATTAAACGGTCGTTATACTTTCTAAAAAGTTCAGAAGTTCTGATTGTTTAACATCATTCTAACTTAGAGGGAACACACAGTCCAAAACAAATGTCGGACGTCATTCCATGCGGGCCGCCAATTTGATTTATTTGACGTCAGTTTGTTTTCAAGTTACTACGATGTCGTTCAATAAAATGTAACGTTATATCTGTCATCCAGTCAGAATTAGTTTTTTATCTGAACTTGTTAAATTCGCGACGGTATAAACATATTTATACGTCATAAAAGTTTAGGACTCCGCCAATCAGAAACAGGATATTCCTGCGCTAGAATTGTTTATATGACTACGGTAAGGTGAGCTGAATCAAGCCGATTAAACACATGTTCTTTTTTATGAAATGTTCTTTATTGTGTTCGACGGATTGAGACTTTTCAGACATTTCAGTGGAACCTTTCTCTATTTTCGTAACTGTTTGGCGCTTGAATTTGTAGAAAATGTCAATTTTGGGTTTTCAATAAATATTGGATTTCAAAGTAAATTACTGCTTTTGAAATGATGCTTTTTTTAAAAGCAGTTAAAATGCAAATGTCAGTTATAAAACACGGTTATCTTGTATATTGCATATTCAGTCAAAAAAAAGTCGAAGGAGGTAATCATGTATGCTGTTTCTTTCAATCATGAAACAAGTTTACATGAAACATGTCTCACTGGTTTCCCGGTTGTGAAATAAAAATGCTTCATCGAACGGTTGTGCAACCGGTGGTGTAATAAAATCAAGCTCGATGTGTTCTAAACCATACTTTTATCTAAAGTCAGTTGTTTACTCATATGCTGTATATCACTAAGAGCATTTCCCCATAACAGACGGTCGTAAAAACACTTGAAAGCAAATTCTACTGTCATTCAAAAATAACAAAATTGCACAAGTGGGACAATTAAAGTACATGTTCAGTTGTTTAGTAGCTACACAATGTGGTAATAATTATATGAACAACGTTGTTGTTTGTTTTATAGAGCATCTTACATGAGTACTCATTCATTATTGAATTTATTAAAAGAGTTGGCAAAATGATATAATGCGAGGCTCTTGCCGAGCATCCTATCATTTTTGCTAACGAGTTTAATAAAGTCAATAATGAATGAGAACGAATGTTAGATTATATTTATTACTTAACTTATAACGTCACATTACATCAGAAAACATATATTAACGTGACATGACGTCATTAACGTTAAGTTATACTACTGGTGGAATATCGAAAATATAGAATGGTGTTATTACACTCCCACACCACATGTTATGTGATAAATATAATTATTGTTTTCTCATTGCTGTTATTATTTTCTGGAGGGTACAACATGTTTGAAAGTTTTAAATGTGATGAATTGAAAAAAAAAGTAGCGACATACCCTGCTGATCCGAGAGGATATTGTGAAATTTGTTTAGTCAGTAATCACCGGTTAAGTAGTCACTGGTTATGCTCTAGTTTGAATGACACATCCTGAGATCTATGACGTTACAAAAAGTGGCATAAACATGCTCAGAAGTCCACCCCATCAACCGACATGTTTGAATAAATGCACAGTAGAATCGAGGGCTTGGTCGTTAGCTTGCCTCGTATTTCTCCTTGTAATTGGTATTTGTTTCGACGCGTGCTTTTGGTTGGCTGTGGACTTTGAATGCTACAATGTCTTGTTCGGCCTTTATACCTACTTTGATGCTACCGTTAAAACTCAGATTTCAACATGAGCCAATGAAGTAAAAACGAAGGAATGCAGTCACAATATGGTTCGTCTCACCGTTAATATAATGAAAGGAAAAAGAAACGCGACACGGGAATTTCAGCTATATATTACAACACATAACACAGCAAATAGTATTCCTGCAAAGTTTCATTATTGTCAGAGTACGCGTTTGGCGCAAACTTAGGATGCAAAAGTTTGCAAACTCGTTACGTTAAATACAGTAATGAACTTGCATTTGTTGATTTACATATATACATAGTTTATATTAATACCATAGCATCTCGTATTTGTAGATAGTTTTATCTTTATACGTTTACATTATTTTTAATTACTACTTCATTCCTTCATGATTCATCGGTTTTTGTGCACAATATTACCTATTTATGTGTCGACGTGCCGTAAAACACCATTCATTCATTCATTCATTGCTAAATGTTTCAAAGAGGAATTTCAACATTTATGAATTTCTTGTTACAACGTGTACTGTGATTAAAACGTCTACAACAACACAGTTGTGTCCTTTCTCTAATTAACTGCAACTCTTTTTTTGTTTACAAAACATCTTCAGATTTTCTTGGAATATATATGGAATTAAGTGTGCAGTATATACAATATATAGCAGAAATTCCCGTGCCGCGTTTCTTTTTCCTTTCAGTATAGTATTATTACACACGTACATAGAACTCTGAAACATACTGAGGGAATATCACCAAAACTTGATCACTCAAGTCCATGCAATGCAATAAAACTGTAAGAAAATGAATGCTGTTTTCAGTGTCGCTTATGTTCATTGTGTATCGGCCATTTTGATATAAGGTATGAATCCCACAATTACTTTACCCATTGACACAAATGTTAAAAGGTCACATATTAATGATTTCCTTCAACTTCAACTCAAGTATGTACAGTGGCGATATCAAGTTTCAAGATGGAGTTTGAGGACGACGTGCGATACTATGCACACTTTTACATATAGAGAAATACTCGCCGGTTAAAGTTTCGGTAGCATCACCCACCATTTTCACTCGGTGTGTAGGTAAATTTTAGACCGTATATATCGCTCTGGATAAATCAGCCTACTGAAATGTTATCCTACCCCGAAAAGCCGAAACTTAATATTAGAATTTCTAGTTTTCGCGCTTATAGTTTACAGGTTCAGAGCGAAAAGTTGTCATGAGAAATCTTCAGGGCGAGAAGTTGACTTTTCGTGTGAACATCAGGTCTAAAAGTTGATAGCACTAACAGGTTTCCGTATGTATTGGCGCGTTTGCCATTTAACCGATAAGTTCATGTCGTCCTTTTGAAACTAGGAAAAAAAGTCGTACATATAGTTGTTTATTTCTAATTATTCAACGCGATTTTAAGAAAAAAATTCATTTAGAGCTATCACCTTTTCTGGGAACATAGGTTTCATTACTTTCTGCAAAAGTAGATCAAATCGCCGAACAGGAAATCTAGCATTCAATGACTACAGTCAACCAAAAATACACACAGAAACAAACAATAATTACAACGATAAATAAAATGCAAAATATGACATCAAAAAAATAAAAGGTCTGACAATAGTACTACCGCCTTGAAACGGTCAGTGGCAAAACAGACCGTTGGCGGTTTAAACCAGGTTCTAGGATTGTCATCCCAATAAAACGGGACAGTGTAAATAAAGATATCGCTGCCATTATTTTCTCCAACAAACAAGGCTGCATTAATAAGCAATATACGTATAACACATGAATTGTCATGTATATATGAATATATAAAAAAGCCACAAAGCAAGTACTAAATGACTTGGCAGAGTCCAGACCAACAAGGGAACAAACCGTTAAGTGTATGATAAGACACGATTTAAGCCAAGCATCAGACGCTATTATTATCCTTTGAGGATTTAGGTAAACATAATATTAAAGGGACATATGGCAATCTTGATTTTTTGAAAACTTGCGGCGTCCCGTTAGTTTTCCTAAATAACATACATTATTTCAATCATTAATAATAATTAAAAGAATAGTATAAGCCAGATTGTTTTGTTTTTGTATATTACTGACTTTTGATAATAATGCACCAATAATATATTTCAACATTTGGTAAAATAACATAGAAAATTGAAAAATCAAAACTTTATTTAACCATATGCAAGCATGTTTAAGAGACGCTAATACTGATGCTTGATAAAAACTTTAAGATTGCCGTGTCTCCCTTTAAGCTCCACAATATGTCCGGTCATTGCACAATCAAAGAGGAATGCATAGTGGCGAACTGTAAATGGGTAAACCACTAAACATGCATTGCGTTACAAAATGATAGGTTCATAACCTCTTTTGATAAACGTTTTAACAAGTTTAATAACAATTGTCTGGAAGTATGGCCAAGGATCTTGCGAAGATTTGCTTGAAAATTGAAATAGCTTTGAAGTAGACTACGGCTTAAGCCAGTGCGAGTCGTGGGATATTACCTCTCATGAACAGACTCAATAAAACCGAGTCTGCTACTTTCCTGTACTGTTTGTGTTTGTTGGTTCTGTCAATGGAGTAAAAAATATTTTAGAAAAGAAAATGTGTTGTATAATATATTAAGTTAATTCCTTGTTACTGCTTTTTTATGTTTAGGTACATCAGTAATGCATCATTATATTTCATGTTTTATGATACTATGATGTTATTTAATAGTGGTGAGTACAATACTGAATTCTATTGGACGAGTGTCTATATTTGGACGAGGCGAACAAATATGGATTCTGTCTGCTGGGTAAGAGTCCAGTTGATTTCAGTATTGTACTCAGCATTGTTAAATGACCTCTTTATTTCACATCTCAATAATCTAACCAAGCATTGTACATTTGAATTCCAATTTGATATGTCTGTTCTTAATTGAACACAGTAAAAACAATACATTCATTAACTGTGCAAAATATAATTTGAAAAATACACGTACAGTACTGTTTCAATTCAATTTCAACTCAAATAAAGTCTTGAGGTAAATCATGAATGACTCGTTGATTTTTACTGTTAGAGTTATCTTCTCATAGTACAAATACGGAATATGGATGTTTTGGACTCCACATCTTTTGTTTTGAGTACAATAGTGGAAATATGGGATTGTCACATGGGTCAAAAGACAGAAAGAGATTGGTTAGATTTATACAGGTGTGAAATAAATATTTATATTACGTATGTCTTATTCCTCTTGGTATTTTGATCCAACATGTCAGTTTTACTCTTATAAAGTTTAACTCCCAGGGAATATTCACGTCCCCCAGTGATACCAGAATCGAAGCCCATGATAGCTAATTGCATGCGCTCCTAGAAATCGAATATGATTAATGTCAAATTGGAAAGGCGAAATTGCCGGATTGTAGTACCTGGTTCGATTTTCAGAAACAATAATCTCGTAATTATGACCGTATGACAGGCTGGATAGTCCAGACGTCCCTTTCATTCATCTTTGTTTTTATATAAAGGCTAGATTATATCTCTTCTATTCAATCAAACTTTCAAGTATTTCACCTTCTAATGACATATTCGCTTTCTGATCTGTCTGGAAACGGTCGTTACTTGGCAAGTGTGTTCATGGACTTTCCGGGAATTTTTGTCAAAGTATCCCGGCAGATGGTCTATAAATATTGATTCGTCTCCAGAAACAAGTCAATTATCTTTGGAACTCTATGTCTGCCCCGGATAAAAGCAAAATCTGCTTCCATAATTTCTGGTAATGAATGACAGTAACAGAAAAATAATTACGTTTGTAAGTGAATAATCGAGAAAAGTAATTAAGCAAATTTTACAGCGGATAACCATGATAACCGCTGCTACAGCTTAGTAACCCGTGAGTGGCAGCGTGAGCGGCGACGGATAACCGCTGCTACAGTTTAGTAACATGTGAGTGGCGGCATGAGTGACGGGAAATAACCGCTGCTAAAGTTTAGTAACACGTGAGTGGCGGCAAGAAAAGCGGCGGATAACCAATTAGATGAAGATATAGTTTAGTTACACGTGAGTGGCGGCAAGAATAGCGGCGGATAACCAATTAGATGAAGATATATTTTAGTTACACGTGAGTGGCGGCAAGAATAGCGGCGAATAACCACTTAGATGAAGATATAGTTTAGTTACACGTGAGTGGCGGCATGAGTGTCGGCGGATAACAGCTTCTACAGTTTAGTAACACATGAGTGGCGACGTAAATTGACGCATGCCCTCACTGTTCATGGAAATGACAGAATAAAAAATGAACGCATATTAAAGAAATGTTATTTAACATGTATGCGACATACCTTAATACTTGTCAGGGCGCCAAGTAATTATAATAACAGAATTGAGGAACGCATATTTAAAGAAGGTTAATAAACTTGCATTTGACATGCATAAAGAACGTGTGATCCTATACTGCGTATTAAAGCTAGCCTAGACAAGTGAAATGTATCAACTTTTACGGAGGGCTGGAAGGATTGAATATCCGAGTTAATTGCTCAACATAGACATAGAGGATATTATAAAATGAGTGGGCGTTAAATGGAGTATCGACACTTAATGCACGGGATAGAGAAAGACGATTGCATTTGTCTGCCATTTACTATTTATTGTTGCGAATGATAAAGGCTGGATTTTGTGAAATTATATTTGACGTTGGAAATGAAAATCAGCTAACGCAGTTGAGACATTACATTTACGTATGATATACACATACTACGATATCGTCGTGCATAGTACTTTTAAAGCTAGCATTGGTAAGTTCAGTATTTGAACATACTTTTCTTGAAATGAAGCCTATATTCGTTAGTTCGTATGATATATTCTTATATGTTATGTCATTTACGTATGCTCGTCTTTGCGATATAAGAAGTCATGCTGTCCACATTTTAAAAATTACACTCAAACAAGAACTATAAAAGTAACTTCAGAACCATCCTGCGACATCGGCTATCTCAACCAAACTCCTGTGGTGACGTGTTAACAAGGGCATGATCACTTTCATAAAATGTTTATCAACACTATAAGGAAATGTATCACAAAAGTGATGTTTTGGAAACCCTAGAACCCGGTTAAACCCCACGATGGCATTGTTACCACTGACTTTTCCAAGACCATATCCTTAATGTCAACCCTTTTCTGATGGTTCACACTTTTGTTTTAAATATCTATACCCTTAATGTAGAATGTAATTAACATGACGCCAGTTGGCAATCGTTTATCCATTTAACCAAACAAACCAATACGATACCTCTGACAAACAATAGCACGTGCAACTGTATTATAATAAAACCTATTGTCAATATACTCCGACATCAACAGTATGGCGGAGCTATCTATGGCGTCAGGTTATCTGTAAATATAAATTCTTGTTTTTGGATGGCATCTTTCTGTAAATGGTACACTTCCGGTTGGACTTTTACATTTACTGTACGTGTTATTAAGGTGCCGATTTCACCAACAATTTATAAAGTTTTACTTAAATACTTAAGAAAATACTTAACTAAGTCACTAAGTAAAACTTAGCAGAAATGTGTTTCACCAACATAAATTAAGTTTCTACTTAAGAACTTAGCTAAGTAAGACACTTAACATGGCTTCTGGGAGTGCAATAAAGCCATGACTTATTTCTCGTAATACACTAGTGTATTACAGATGCAAACGAGGACCGAATCACTGTGTTTGTATATAGTAAAACAATTAATCCCAATTGTTTCCATGGCATATCATACGATACGTTCAGACGCCTTAATTATTTATCATTATTTGAAATCTTACTTCAAAAAATGAATGTTAGTAACGTTAAATTTGGTTTAAGGTATCGCATTATTTGTAGGGCAAACACATTTAGGTTGCGTACAGCTAAATATAGCCTGGCTGAAGCCCCGCCTTTTGTTGTGTACGATTCAGTACAGAAGTGAAAGTTCACAGAGTTCACAGAGGTCAGCAGATATAACTTTGAAATATTCAATATGCATTTTCAGGAAGGATAAACTATAGGTAAAATAATCCCCATCAGCTAGGATCATTAAATTAAATAAAAAAATATTTTTTAATGTTTTTGAAAATTTAACATCCATTGAATTGCATGTCAATATTCAGTGCGGATTCAATAGTGTTTGTAAACACAGACATGTGCAGAGAGATTGAGCTGAAAAAATTGTCTTTTTCACACTTTCAAAGGCCTTGTGATGGAAATATCTATGAAATAAGGTATTTTAAAGAAAATTCTTGAGATATTAGCTGACAGGTGCAACAGGAGGTCTATGGGAAAGTATTTAGTTTTCTGCAACCTTTACAGCGGCGTAACGTAGCGACGTCATGTAAACAACAAAACGACGTCATGATTTGTTTTACAAATTGCCGCCGTATATAAGGAAAATTGACAACATTAAAGTGAAACTATCACGTAGTAGGTGTGTTATGTGATAAACAGAATCTTACATTCGTGACTGTGTATTATTGACTTTAATAAACTCGTTGGATAAAAAGATAGGATACTCGGCAGAAGCCTCGTATCCTATCAGTTATCCAACTAGTTTATACACAGTCACTCATGTAAGAGTCTCTATAACAAAATATGGACTGGGAATTTATCTATTCTGCAAACAGTGTAAATAAAGTACATGCAGTTTTCATGGAACCAGTCAAAAATCATGATCACTAAGATGCTTGCAAAAAATCATAGCAACCAATCACCACAAACGCATGATAACTGTTTCTTTTCTGATCATAATTTTTGATGAAATAAAGCATTTTAACTGTATCTGATCTTTGTTTTATGTATTTAGTGATGTTGCAAATACATGTGTGTACATGTGTCTCGTTTATGGACATGACCTTGTGAAAACTACATTTACTAGAAGAACCAAACTTGGATTATAGTTACTGATCGATGTTTAGTGTTTGTTTTGCCTTTTCGAAGGAAAAAAGAAACGTGAACAAGAACTACGTTTTACGTTCAAATTTTGCGTTTAGGTCACTTTATAGAGCTGTGTGCGCAAAGGACGTCACACTATGTTAATCCTTGTATCTTGATAACATAGCATGACATAACAATAGAGGTGTGACCTTAACCCTTTAGTCAAAAGGCGAATAACTTACTAGCAATAAAATAAAATATTAAACACAAAACAAAAAACTTAATAACAATCGTGGTTTGTATTTCAGTTTGGCTTTTAGGTCAATTATGTAACTTATAAGATCATTGTGATGAGCTGATTGTGATTCAACCCTTAAACATATGAAAAGCAGGATTGTGACTGGCATTCAATTCATGTTGGTAATAAGGTTGTTTTTTTTGTGTTTTTTTTATTGTTTTTTTCCCCCTCAAATTACAAACCAACCAAATGTTAGCCCCCAAATGTTGGTTATATAACTCAGTATAGTTGCACCCGTTTAGATATCTTCCATGTGTGCCAAGGTGCATTGTGGGCGAAACATAATTCCTCGGAGTTCGTCTTATAATACTTTGTAATTACATTTTGGGATAACAATTTTAAACAATGAACGCATAATTCATTTCAAATTTGTCAGTGCATTTGTCAATGGAATTTATACCTGTTCCCTTGATATAATGCACTATAAACATTCGAAATAAGATCGCAAAAAAACTGACAAAGTTTATACTCAGCCTTGTATTGAGATGGTAGAGAGATACTTGAAAATACATAAAATCTCAAACGGAGTCATTTCGTGGTCCCGCCTTAATTCCAGTAAGCGATGGGAAAGCTTATCAAGATTTTATAACGAGTATTTCGACACTAAAATGCGTTTAAAACGTTTT
Organism: Cyrtodaria siliqua; assembly: GCA_037043455.1. NCBI lineage: Eukaryota > Metazoa > Mollusca > Bivalvia > Adapedonta > Hiatellidae > Cyrtodaria > Cyrtodaria siliqua. The sequence continues at coordinate 95,639 of JAWPHD010000272.1, read as the reverse complement.
TTTACTGAGAAAATGTGATAACCTGTTTAAAATGACGTATTAAATGTTTTATTTTTACAATACCTTTCTTTTTAAGCCGAAATTAAGGTTTTATTTCATACCCCAGCCAATCTTGTGTTAGCTTCTTGACGAAGGGTCTGGATGTTGGTATGAAAGTTAATACTCGGACCACGTAATGTGAACTTTCCTGGCAAAGATATGATCGCAATAAGTGTAGAAACAATTTGAAAACCAGACCTTGATATGAAATAAATCATGTCTTTGCGTGTAAACATCACATTACCCCTGATCTACTTGTTGAGTCGGCATAATAAAGTCCATGTATCTAAACATAGCAATGGTGAACAACCTTAATCTGTCGGGATCACATAAACGAGCATGGAAAGCCTTAACTGCTTCGCGCAGAATGGTTTTAATGTCGCGTTGAAAGCTCCATCGCAACTTTAGTATGATCGACATGCCATGTTCGTGTTGATGCCAGTAATGGTTCACGCTAAACTATGGCGGTAACCATGGTGTCTGTTTTCCTCTATAGCATACAAAGGCAGAGACCAACTGTAAAACTTGAATATAAAACATAACAAAATAAATATTGAAATATTTTGATTTAAAGAAACTAACCCGCAAATTACAAAAGAGTGACCCAATTTACAGTCCGGGCTCCATAATTTGGCGTTGTTTTGGTTCAGTCTAATATTTATAGGTTATTAGATATGTATTGGCATATATACACGAGTTCTTTTGTGTATTAATATTGCGCGACTTTAGGAGCGAGTGCATATATCCCAATATAAATCTAACAACCTTTTTATTGCATACGCATTTTTAAATTGGAGAGAATAAAATAGGTTAACTTGTAACATTTAATTTTCACCAAAAACATTTAAACAAACATATTGTCATTACATAATAGGAATTTTCACAATGAAATCAACATTGTTTACATCACGTGACATACTTTCTTTGACATGAACAGAAAAGTGCACAAATCACGAACGAGTATACATTACACACCCAATGACTTTACTACACGTCAATATGGGCGAATATTGACGAATATTGACGAATATTGACGTTTCCTGTTGCATTGAAAGTAAACGGAGCTTGTAAATACGTATGCAATAAATAGTGTTATTCATTAACTACTTAATATCTGCCGTGGTTTGCAGGAAACTGCACGCATCATATGGTTAAAACAAGGCCAATATGGAGAGAAACTCGGCCTGTATGAAAAAACTCGGCCAATATGAAATTCAAGCAATCTGATTGGATAAGCCAACACGGCCAATACGACAAGACTTTGCTTTCTTTAAGGACGCCATTTTGAAGAAAAAAACACAACGTCACAGCTTTTCGATGATAAACTAGTTCGCCTATATAATGTAGACAATCAAAATAATTAAGGTTTGATTATTTGTAAATTCGGTTTCATCGACTTCGCTGAAATATAGCTATTATTAAGTTCGTGTGCGATTTTCCCACGCGCCATCGAGCGGTAACAGTGGAAAATTTATTTGAATCAGATGTTATATTGAACATATATCTCTTGTTTTTTCTTGTAAAGGATATTTAAAACATAGGAATAAAGAGAGATATTAAGTAGTTAATTAATAAAAATGTCATTAATTAAGTGTTTTCATATTGGCCCAGTTATTGGCCCAGTTATTGGCCCAGTTATTGGTCTTCGGACTGTCATATTGGCCCGCGGCCTTCGGCCTTGGGCTAATATGACAGTCCTTGGACCAATGTGTACGGCCAATATGAAAACACTTAATTAATAACATCATATTATTGACCCGAGAAAAGACATATTGACCGAGGACGCAATCATACTGTATACCACAATGAGTACTTCTACACCCAGTACTCCTCCGAAGTCTATGTTCTTATTCTCGGGTCGATTATGAAATCAAAATTTTAAAATCTCAAAATCTCTAGGGGAAAATAAACAGATTAGTTTTGTGCATCTTATGAAGTTTATTTGAAATATTATCAATAAATGAAATATTGACAATGTTATCACATAACATGGCTTCTTGTCTCAGACAGAGATTACTGATAGCACACTAGAAATATCAATAACAAACTTTTAATATCACTTATTTTTAATAAACACTTGAAAAATATTAACGGTAAACTACTGGTATCACAGAAGAAATATCACTAACAATATACAAAAAAACACATTCTAACGCACTTTTCAAAGATCCTGCAATCCGACTGAATGACATTCAAATAGCTGGGACTATAAATCATTTATAATAATTCAGTTTATTTTATGCTTAGCAGTAAAATAGTGGATTTTAGCAATGAAATAAAAGCGGTAAGTCATAGTTTGAAATATAGAATTTTATTTTTTCACTGCCTGAACTACTTTTTGTTTCAATATCAAACACATTTTTTTTTTCTTTTTTTTTTCCAGAAAATAACTGTTTAATATGTATCATTCCACTGTAAATGGTCTAACTAAGAAAACGAGCTATAGTTTTTAAAACTGGTTCAGTATTTCAGAAGTGATGATATTTACAGTGAAAAATGTCAGTTGGTCATGTTTTTTTTCCAAAAACTACTTTTTTGGTGAAAGTTGCTATAAAAGTTATATCATTGGATTGGAAATAACTGAACTAAGAACATGAGTCGTAGATTATTGAAATGGGTTAAGTAGTTTAGAAGTTATGGGGAATTAAAAACAGCAATTTTATCATACTAAGCCAATGACGTCTTCAAACTTTTAACAAAAAACGCATACTGCAATACACTTTGATTATATAAAGCATAAAATAAGAAGAAAATTTGTTGTTTTGTCGTGTATAACAATTTTATTTCATCTCGAAGTGATCAAACTTTAATATTTTTACGAATTCGTGAACATATAAAGTTTTCACACTTCTCGATGAAATAAAATCTGTTATTCACTCCAAAACAACAAATATCCTCTATTTATAAATTCGTACATTACATTTCGGACTGATATTGTATTTTGCTCTAACTTTGTTTCGTAATATTGACCAATATCCTTCACAAAAAATAAAGTACTTTAAGATGCGAAACCACCAGTTTTTCCCCCCATTGACACCAGTGTTAAAATGTCACATATGATGTATTTGAAATTCCATGTCTCAATTATTTGTAATTCCATGATTCAATTGTAGTATTGTGTGTAATTTTGCAAAATAGTCATGTATAATTGTGTAATTTTACTCGTTTTCTTGTTACTTATTCGTATGTAATTGTGTGTGGTGTGGTGGTAAGCCACGTTTGAAAATCTGGATCCTATTTGAATTGGGTGTTTATGTGCTTATATGTGCATAGCAAGAATATGGTTATCTATTATACAACAACCAACACATTAATATATCTCTACATGTTTAGTCAACTTCTCCGTGAATTCTGAATTGCAAATTGAGACACGTTCATGTATAAACATTACTACATATTTTTTTTGTTTTGTAATGTTTCAGGCTGATTGTTTGTTTGTTTGTTCTTCGTTCTCAAGTAAGAAGTAAACAGTGTAACTTTGTATATCCTTGGCATCTGATATATATTATATGTACAAGTATGTACAAACCTGTACAAACCTTGCTACGTCTTTATATATTGTATGATCACATGGGGCTATGGCTTACTTATTTTGGAATAAAGTGCTTCTTCATATGATTTGCTGCAACTTCAGCTCAAGTATGCATAATGCTGCAGTGTAATTTTCATATAGAAAAAATCACAAGAAAAGATGGGATCATAAGACATGTAAGAAAGTTCTTGTTGTTTACTAAACAGGTCAAGGATGCAGCTGTTTGTATTGATAGCTGCGCATGGTTACTCACAAAGTGTTTTCGAAATTTGGAAAATGTCCATCAATAATCCAGTAAACCCTATCAAGACACTTGTTATACATACAACAACAAAATAGAATAGAAATGGGGTATTTTCCACTATTTATAATCCATATTTCCAATGAAAATGGATGGATTACTTTTCAGTGTAGGAACGACATTCGACTACGTCTCGTAGGTTTCTACACCTCGTAGGTTTATATACAATCAGTGGTGGTAAACCTATAATTTGACGGAGGAACTACTTTTCGTGCACAATAGTCTTACTATTTATTATTTTACTTTTTAATGGGTTTCTCAGTCTTAAAATATCCCTTTTAATCGAAAGGTTGAAATTACAATAATTTAATTAAATATGTTTTTATAGATGGTGTTTTTTTTTTGCCATTGACCGTTCCAAGGTGATAGGCCTATTCTCAACCCTTTTAAGTGTGTAATGTCATTATCTTGCCTTTTATTCATCTTTGAAATTATTGTTTGATCCTGTGCGTGTTTTTGGTTGACTGTTGTTCTTGAATGCTACATTTTGTGTTAGGACCTTTATTTCTACTGTAATGCATGTGCCAAATCCTGTGCACATTTACCATAATGTCAAGTCGGACTATATTCAATTTGCACGTGATTCAGAAAAGTTTACACGTTCATAAATCCCATGTCAATATAATCATATAGCCAAGGAGATGGTGTAGCAGAAACCATTCACATTATAAAGCAAATTAATATAATGTTAATGCAGACACCGGACATAAAACATACTCCTTAAAATAAGTAAACAGTGCACATGTTAACATAACGATTCTCAGTGCTGACGAACGACGCAAAATGTCATATTCATGATGTATTGATATCTCATTTTGCCTTACTCCGAGTTCTTTTTTCTTATTGCTTTCTGTCTAAATGCAATTACAGTTTGTCCGTTTCTTTCTTATGTTCAGTGTGCATTAACTGGGAAATCAGTCGGAGATATTTCCCAATACGGAACATTGCTCGTCCTTTTTCGTCAGTGGCGGGAACGATCGGAACTCTTCGCCAATTTCCGTACTCGGGAATAGTGGCTCGGAGAGTACTAGGTGCCGCTCAATGGTTTTTGGAAGCAAAATGATGAATTTGGTTCGGTTTTCGATTGTAGCTCTCCGCAAAATAGTGCTCTTTTATATAATGTTGTATTGATGAAAATTTTGCAGATTTGTGAGTGATTTTTATCAATTTCCTGATATTTTATTGCTATGACCGATAAATTATATTTTTTAACAAAATACATCCCCAAATATGTGTAGTTGAAATCAAAACGTTTCGGCCCCAAACAGTTCGTTCGGTCCCAAACAGTTCGTTCCATATAATGACTGATAGTTTGGAAGCATTTGTTGAGATTTCCAAATAGATACTCTGAGTATACTTTAATATTACGGTTGAACTGAAGGAAAAGGAAGAAGAGACATTGTAATTATGATTATATCATATTATGGGAGTGATTGTTTACCGTTTTGTCAGTCGAGAGTGATATGTCATCTGCATGCATATATGAACTTGATATTGTATCAGTAAATCAATTAATAAAACTCTAAACAAAGAAAGATATGACTCATGAAGTCCATACTGACGTCCATGGCGTCCATGGTACTTGATATATTGTTAAATTACGCTTATATGGTCTGCAAGTATATATTTTTTCTCCAATCCACAGACATTAGGGTACACCTTTGACATGAGGGTTAGTTTATTGCAAGATATAGATCTTATACATATATCATCTAGTGAAAACATTCCAGATATCATATGTTTAATATAAACAATATGTAAATAGTTTATTTAACACTATTACTATGTGATCAATGATTACATCAAATGTATTTATTTTATAGGGGCTTCTAGAAGCATCAAACATTTTTAAAATGTTTAAATTTCAATCGGAGGCTCTAGTGTGTTTTACAAAAGATGGTTTACAGGAGGAATAACTTTTATCAATGACATTTTAAACAAAAATGGAAATCTTTATTCTTACATAGAATTGAATAAACACTATAATATACAGTCCAATTTTCTTGAATATGAAGGTATTATAACTGCTGTCAGGAATTATTTGGCAAACCTGAATATTGTGCATCTAGCCTGTAACAGCCAAACCCTATTCGTCCACTAATACTATCCTTAATTCTACAAAATGAGAAAGGCTGTCGAAACATATATGACATCATGATTAGAAATAATGTATATCCCAAAGCATAAAGTAAATGGAATAATGAAGTAGTTAGTGTTCCAAACTTTGAATTTGAAAGATTATATGCCTTACCTTATAAAATAACAAAAGATCCTAAGTTACCTTGGTTCAATTTAGAATCAACCATAGGATACTTGGAACAAATTACCTTTTATCTAAAATGAATTTTATTAATAACTATATGTGCAGCTCTTGCAAAAATACACCTGAAACTATCCAACATCTGTTTTGGAACTGTGGAACAGTAAAAGAATTCTGGTCAAAACTTCAAACTTATCTTACAGAAAATGGCAATACAGCATTCGTAACTTTAACAGAAACAGATATTTTTATTTGGAAATAGTAAATTTAATACTGTTTTGAGCAAAATCATCATGCAAGCAAAACTTTACATTTATCGAAACAAGATGCAACGTCAAATTCCACAGCTTAACCTTTTTAAAACAGAGATAATATCTTTGTACAAAGTTGAGAAACTAATCACATATAAAAACTTAAAAATGAATAAGTTTGAAACCATGTGGAGTCAATACCACGCTATCTGTGGAACTGGAGTATAGAGATAATTTACTTAGTTGATTTTTCCAGTATCAAACTGTAGCAAATAAACTTAATGTTTTCATTCTGGGACATGCAAAGCTTAGCTTACTAATTAGAAATAACATACCCTTGCTTATATCTTGATCTTCCTTAATCAACCTTCTTGTTGTTTTTTATAGAAAAAATAATAGTTTTCGAAGTTGTGTATATTAATCCTTTAAAACTATCCTAAAACATTGTCCTTTGAAAATGGATTTATATACAGATTATTACACAGTATGGGTTATTGTTTTTTTCTCTTTCCAAAAACAAAATATGAGAAAAAATCAGTGTAGCATGAAACAATGTTTATTTTTGATACTATAACATTAAAATTATCTGTGTAAAGCATGTCTGTATGTATTGACAATGTGGGTTTTGAAACAAAAAATATTCTTTAGTGCTGGCTTGTGGTCGGTAGCGCGGCGGATTTGTAACTGGAGGCCCCGGGTTCAATCCTCCGTGGCGCCACTGAGTTTAGTCGGTGTGTTCTTGACCAAGACACTTTCCCTTAGCCTTTTCCGTCGGATGGGGACGTAAACCGGGCAGTACCGTATCGGTCTATCCTCCGAGCACGTTAAAGAACCATAGGAATCTATTTGATAATAAAAAGTAGGGCACGGTTCCCGGATTCCTATGTATCCTTCCCCTCTCTCTGGGGCAGCTCTAAATAACCTATACTGTGTTGATCAGCCGTTAAACAACATTCGTTTCAATTCAATTCATACATTTATTATTGTTTTTTTCCACATTACCTAGCACTAGTCCTTCATAATAAGACTGCATTTTGTATACCGTATTTCACATTTTTTGTCTCTTTTTTTTTTCTTTTTCTTTTTTAACTTTTTTTTTATTTTGCCTAAATGCGAACAGTAGTCAATTTGAAAAAATAAAGATCACAATAATGAAGATTAAACCTGAAAAAAGCTACTGTATGATATCTAAAAATGGATATATATTTGCATAATTGTTATAAACTTCCATTCTTGGTATTGATCTCAGCTCTCAAAAGTGCCCAGTGAAACGACGGAGCTATTATTTTTCAACATTTCAATTAAAGACATACCCGGTTAAAATGAGATTATAAATATAATAACAGTCGTGAAAGAAAAGAATGTAGTTAGAAGAGCTTATGGATGTGTAAACGTCTTGAAAACTGGTCGACATCACATGTTAGGTTTCATCCTGCGCTAAAACGACAACTCGTTAGTCTCTGTTTGGCTACCAAGATTTAAAGGGCAAAGGTCATAGCAAAAAGAGAAGAATATGGACAAAAGAGGGCCTCAGGAAAGATTTTTGTAAATATATGGTAAACATATTTAAAAAAGACCTATTATTGTAGCTAAATAACATTGTTTTTCATTTTAAGACCAAAGGGTAATATAATAGGGTCTTAAAGATGATGAATTGAAAAGAGGGGCTCAGGGAAGATAATTTTACTAACTGGGCCACTGTCTTCTAAGAGCATTCAATGCATTACAATATTAGGTAAAATATTTTATAAGAGGCTCATTATTGCAAATCGAAAAGAGGGAAACGGCTTTCAAAGAAGAAAAGAGGGCCTCATGAAAGATTTTATTGCTAAATGGGCCATTGTCTTGTAATAGCTTCTTTCCCTCGTGGTCGTTTCCAGACATGCTGTAACTTATGATATTCGATTGTTTAAATTGAATTTGATTACATTGAATTAAATTTAAAAGTTAGAAATACTAAGAAATGCTTAATCCAGCTCTTTTTCCAAACAAATTTTTACTCCCACCAGGATTTGAACCTGGGTCTTCTACCCTAAAAGGGTAGACGTGTTTACCGATTACACCATAGAAGTGGTACATGTTTGTACTAAGAGCAAATGAACTAAAAATTAAACTGAAGTTCCTAATTTCACAGCAAAGTAGTTAAACTAGATTTAGCCCTGGCAACAGGGATTCATTTTGAATTCCAAACGATTTGATGAGGGATCAAGGAAGTTAGTGTCACATATTGCAAGTACAAGCTGAGGCAAAAATAACTGATGATAACACCATTTTAACCGATAATTTTGATCGGCAATTGGCTACTAATAACAACCCTGACGCCTATTTGTTGTGCTTATAATATAAAGCAAATAAAAATATGTGCCTAATAAATACATAACTTTATATATGCAATTAATATAACATTTAAGCATGAAATGATTTAGATGTGAGTTGGCTGATGGGAGTCATCTGACGGATAGCTGGCAACATCCGTAACATGAGGGTCATCAACATGAACCTGGTGGTTCAGTAAATCGGTTGGCTGGTTGTTTGAATGATTTACATCATTTTTAGCACATGTTAGGCCATATATGATGATATATATCATCCATGGTGGGGGCACACCACTTTTTACTGGGTAGAAATAGTAGTGTATACCTTCTGCCCATCTGAAAGGACACGCTTTCTTATTTATTCCAACTCGCAGTGAGAGAGGCGAGGTTTCAAACCATCCAAGCCACGGATGCAGTAAATCGGAATCAACCTTCTCATCATATTAAACATTTAGGGCACTGCTCCCCGATTCAGATGTAACCTTTCTTAATTTTTTTTGATCCCAGTAACTTCTAGGTATGGTTATATAAAATGTGTAACCTGTTTCTATAAATACTAAAAATAATTTCCTCTGCTTTAACAATGGCTTGCAACCTTCTACTAGATACGTATCATACGGTGTATCTGTAGGCAGCATTAAAAAAAATTAGTGACTGTCCCGTTCATTTGTTTTGTTCAATTTAAACAGAACTAATTTGGTATATATAAACCATCATGGTCTCTTTCAGCGTAAATCCACGTATATAAATGATGTCACGGTCTCTTTCAGCGTAAATCCACGTATATAAATGACGTCACCGTCTCTTTTAACGTAAATCCACGTAATAAATGACGTCACCGTCTCTTTCAGAGTAAATCCACGTATATAAATGACATCACCGTTTCTTTCAGCGTAAATCAACATATAAATGATGTCACCGTCTCTTCCAATGTAAATCCACATTATAGTAACTTCACTGTTAATTTCAGGTTGAATTTGCATATAATATTAATATAAATAACTTCGTCGCATATATACACTCAACAAAATTCCTAATCGGTCACCTCAGATTTACAAAATATTTTCTTTTCTTGGAATATCTTCCTCTCGGTTTTACTTGTTTTGAATAATATAGTTATTTAGTAAAAGGTCCTGAAAAGTTTCAGAAAAATCATATAACTACCAGTGAAATTAGGACATGTTAAAGTCGCGAACCCCCAAAATCAAAAATTACAAAATGTCAGACTCACAATGGAAATCCCATAGAAGAGTGCTCGTTATTGAAATTTGAAGATTTAACATGCACTCGCAGACCAAAAGTCGCGGAAAGGAACTCATAACATACATGTTATATGTCTAATGAAATGATTTTATAGGTCATTTATTTATGTTTGCCATTTCTTTATTACCATATTGGTTTTTAAAACACTTGACTGTCACTTAAGCCAGGTCATTCCCCTTACAATTCAATGCAAAAGTATGTGACTTTGTGGATCGAGGGTGTTATAATATAATGCATTGTTTCTTCAAAAATAATTTAAATATCTTTACCAAATTTTCAGTTAATATATATCAAACATTGAACGAGGATTTGATTAATTTTACATGAATACAAATCTTGTGTAAAAGGTAATAATTTCATAAAACTTAGGTGACTGATTAGGAATTTTGTTGAGTGTATATATTAACTTCAGTGTTAATTTCAGGGTAAAAAATTGCATACATAGTAACTTCAGTGTTAATTTCAGGTGAATTCAGGGACTTCTCTGTTAATTTCAGGATAAATTTGCATATATAGTAACTTCACTTATCAATTTTAGAAAAAAATAGTCAATAGAAAGAAAAAAATGAAAAAGAAAATATAAGAACGCTTTTAAATGTATGGGTTGACATAAGTTACTGTAAACACTATCAAAGATAGAATTATGAAATGAATGTTTTACTGCATTTTTTCTCAATTTTAAAAAAAACACGCGACGGTATGGGTTATGTTCCTAAAATATATAAAAAAAAATCACATATATAAATGACGTTGCTGATCCTTCAGTGTAAATCCACATAAAAACGTCACTGTCGCTTTCAGCGTAAATCCGCATGTTTAGAATCTTCACTGTCAATTTCCGGATAAATCCATACGTATAAATAATTTCACTGTCTCTTTTTGTGTAAATCCCACTAAATAAACAATTTCAACATCCCTTTTAGTATCAAGTCGCAGTGATAAACCATACATGTCACTGTCTCTTTCAGCGTAATTCCGTCTGTACAAATGATTTCATCGTCACTGACTTTCAGTGTTAATCCACACATATTATTAATAACTTCACTGTCACTTTCTAGGTTAATCCACATGTATAAATAACTTCTACTTTTTATTCAGTTTTAAATCTATGTATTTAAATTTATTATATACCTATCAATAATATATACATAGTACGTTCATTTTCTTACAATGGAATACAACAACCTGTATCACACTACAGGTTATCACTATGCTACTAAAAATAGAATTAGTATCACTATCTTACTAAAAATAGAACAGCGGTTTTTCCAATGATTCAAGCAAGTTTTACGCCACTATGCGCGAGAACGTCAAGACGACGTTACGTCATACAAACAAAACAAGTAGGTCAGACCAATGAACACCAACACTTTAAAACTACATACATTTTCCCGCTGCACTTTATCGAGAAATAATATGCTTTATTGAATGTGTATGCAATAGCAATGAAATATTTCTATGTTAATGATGTGTAAGAGGTATATAATAAAAGGATCATTACTAGAGTAACGTGTTCTGGAAGTTTGAATCACCTCTCGTAGGTAAATGCCAGATCAGGATCGCACTCGAGGCTCCGCCTCTTGTGTGATCCTTGATCTGGCATTTACCTACTCGAGGTGGTACAAACTTCCAGAACACGTTACTCTAGTAATAATCCTATTATATCAATATAACGTTAAGTCTTAAGACCTGTTTAAGGAATTTTCACAGACATATTCTAACTATCTGGGTTCCATTAATTACGGGTGGGAGTGTTTCTGGTGGTGTTCCTTGTTGTTCCAGGCAGACAGTGTTCTCTTTATTGCGCGTTTCTTTTTCCCATATCCCCGTGCCACTAAAGCAAGTCTCCACTCCTCAAATGACGACTCTACCAGTGGTGTCATTAAGAGGTGGGAGGCAGGGATTCTCCCTGCTACTTTGACTGGTCTACCTGGCTACTATGAATACTTTTACTAGTATTTTATACAAGTATCAATAGAAATACCCGGCTATTCTGCTCTGGGTTCCGCTTTCTTATAAATTTAATGACACCCCTGCTCTACCCTGCCTTGTATATATTGGTGGGGACCATGATCATGATGCCCATTAGTGTGTTAAAATACACGTTTAATGCTCTTTTGAAATTTTTCGTATTGGCGAGTATATGCAGTTACATAGAACGTCAAAATAATAATAAAAAAAACTGCATAGGAGCCAATTTATTAGGCTAGATGCCCATGTGCTCGCACTTTTAGTTTTAGATGAAGAAGAGGTGAAACCTCTTAATAAACTATAAAAGAAGCGCCTACGTTTGACTGGAATCACCATATTGTTTACCTAAGTATGAATAAATTATTATATCAGGAATCTCTATGAATACTCCCTGATAAAACAAATAAATATGTACCGCATTTTCGGAACTTGCCAGCAGTCGCCATTTTGTTTATCTTATAATTGAAGAGGTCGCTACTGCAGAGTTGTCGTTTCTTGAAAATAGTTCAATATGGCCACGAGTACTCTCCGAGTCGGAATCCCGAGTGACGGAATCCGACGAGGCAGTTCCGATTGTGGCGGGAACTCCAAATGTTTTACGGACGTCTTCGTCAGATTCCGCCACTAGGAAATACCGATTGCGGAAATTAACGAAGAGTTCCGGTTCCACTTGTTTGTGGGGCACTCCACAGTTTAATGTACATTTCTCAACCATCAAACCCATGACAAGCCCTTAGCCTGAATCCTTGAGCAAAAATAAATCACATCATCATTGTGTCATACATTTCTTAGAAGACAATAAAATTACCCATGTTTCCATACCAAATAAAAGTATCAAAAAGCATTTTCTGTACAACTTTAGTCCCATTTCTTTAAGATTACACCACCCCTCAAAACATGCTAAAAAAGCAATTTAAGCAATATTTCAAATGTCAATAAATAAAAATAAAAAAAACCTACGCATATCAGGGTCACGTCTGCACTCATAATGCTCTTGCATATCAGGAAATGCTAAATTGTACATACCTACTCCGGCGTTTTAAAAAGTTATTCCATGCTGATCAGCCCGTGAGTCAAAATCAGCCATTTTACCTACTTTTAGTAAGTTTCTGATAGGTTCACATTTTTCTGTTTATAGCCTCCAAAAAACCAAAAGAATGCATATTCCAATACACCAAAATAAACTTAGAAGTACTTAAAACTGAAAAAAACATCACACATGTGCTTCATAATTATTATAAATACCATCCATGGACCTAAAAGATGCTTAGTTGATTTCTTTCTGATTTAAACCATGGACATTCATGCGAAACTGAGGAGTGCCCCCCTTGTATGACGTAACGTTGTCTTGGCGTTCTCGTGCAAACTAGTGTAAAAAGGCGTGAATCATTAGAAATATTAATAAAATATCATTTTAAATTATGTAATATATAGTTTAATAAACAGTGTTTCGGGAGATATTTCCCGTATCTCAAAAACACTGGTTATTAAACTCTATTTATTCACATGCTTTAATGTTGCTTCCAATATTACCTCCCATGAACAAACTCAATACAACCGAGTCTACATGAACAGACTCAATACAACCGAGTCTGCATGAACAGACTCAATACAACCGAGTCTGCATGAACAGACTCAATACAACCGAGTCTACATGAACAAACTCAATACAACCGAGTCTGCATGAACAGACTCAATACAACCGAGTCTGCATGAACAAACTCAATACAACCGAGTCTACATTAACAGACTCAATACAACCGAGTCTGCATGAACAGACTCAATACAACCGAGTCTGCATGAACAGACTCAATAACCGAGTCTACATGAACATACTCAATACAACCGAGTCTGCATGAACATACTCAATACAACCGAGTCTGCATGAACATACTCAATACAACCGAGTCTGCATGAACAGACTCAATACAACCGAGTCTACATGAACAAACTCAATACAACCGAGTCTGCATGAACAGACTCAATACAACCGAGTCTGCATGAACAGACTCAATAACCGAGTCTACATGAACATACTCAATACAACCGAGTCTGCACGAACAGACTCAATACAACCGAGTCTGCTACGTTAGTCTGTTGCTTGTGTTTGCCACTTTGGTTTTGAAGTAAAATGCCCTATAAGTCGGTGCTAGGGGGCGCGATAGGTGTTGCTTCATACATTACCTCTCATGAACAGACTCAATAAAATCGAGTCTGTTGCTTTATGCTCTTGGTTGCGTTTGATGCTTCCAAAGGATCACCCTCATCAGTATGTATTACTATGCGACTCATCTTGTCTGATTGGGAATATAAACTTCAACTTTAAATTGGAACTACAATGAGAGCAGCTATACGTGTCATAAGTATCTATAATGGACTGATGTTTACTTGCTCTAAGTTTTGGCAAGCTACGTTATCTCCTTTGTATAAAGTGTGGTTTTTATATCGAGCAGCACAACGTATCATCATCTCGTGTAGAATAAGTAGATGTATTCGCCAGCCTATAATAAACGTCCTGAGCAACTATTCATCATAAGCAAGACAACACATGACAAGACAATTGGGCTTTTCATCTTTTTTTCAATATAATAGAGGTTCTCTTGAGCCGCGTAATGGAAAAAGAAACACAACATATGCATTAGCATAATAGTTTTCGATAAGGAAATTAGTTTTAAGTGAAAGGCAGTTTGTATGGATTGGGGTACACAACATTCGGAACTCCTTCAGTATGATGCATCGGTAATATTGTCGCACGAGAAGTGGATATAAAAGTCGAACTGGAATTACAGCATTCAAGGACGACAGTTTGATGGTTTAGTTGTACAACAACGAAACCGTATTTGTATTAACGTTATTTAAAGTTTAAATATGTAAAACAAAATAATCTGTGTGCATTATGCGTCTCCTACAAACCATGCAATTACGGCCTATCGGCCTTTTTGCCACTGACCGTTCCAAGGCGGTAGTCCTATTGTCAAGCATTTCATGTTTGGGATGTCACATAAGCTGGCTCTTTGTTATCCTTATAATTTGTGTTTGTTTCGATGTTTGGTGGTCGTTCAATGCTACATTTTCTGTTCGACATTCATATCTACTTTTACATATTCTCTTGGTCAAACAAAATATGTCCGTTTATACAAAGCAGAGTAACATGACTCCATAAGAGTTCTAAGTATGAGTTTTTTCAAAATGAAACTCTCAACATCCAAGCTCAACTGCACATTACGTGGTCCTGCCTTAATTCCGTTAAGCGATGGGAAAGCTTATATAAGCAGAATTTTTTAACGGATATTTCGACAATAAAACACATACTTTTTTTACTGACAAAATTTGAGAACCTGTTTAAAATTACCTTTTAAATGTTTTAATTTTACAATATGCAAACGTTTTAAGCCGAAAATAAGGTTTTATTTCATACCTCAGCCAACCTCGTTTTCGCTTCTTGGTGAAGGGGTTGGATGGGGTATGAAAGTTAATACTCGGACCACGTAAGTTAATACATGTCATAGCCGAAGTTGCAAAATATATACAGTTATATCTAGTTTGCATGGGTATTTCATATCCACTGGCAGACATAGATATACATATTAGACATTTTAGCGAATAGTTCGAATTGCTCACGTAGCGTTTATATGCCGACTTAAGTTTATTAATGTAATTGTATATACTTGGTATAACATACAAAATGTGTACCCAGAGTCTAGAACATATTTAGAACATATTATTTCTGAAAATTGTCATATACAAATGTCGGTTACGCGATAAGGGTCATCAGTCGCCATTAGAACGGTGTGATTCTACATACATACATAATTTCCTGGCGCCAAATCTTGGCTTATTGTCATTATCGTCTTTCTACTTCCAATGACTCCATGTTTTATGATTAATTCTAGTCTAGCACGAGTATAATGGAACGCGTGTTTCCATTGCAACTATCAAAACAGGTTCTAGACTCGCATTAATAACCGAAGTCGACTATAATTGAACGCATCACTTTCTGTACATGCTCTTTGAGCAATTACCAAAGAAACAAGATTACAAATGTTCCAATTACGAGATTATAATAGTTCAAACTGCAGTGATTGCTGGGTACATTTCTTCAAGTTCAGACATTTTATACGTTCATTTAAAATGACATGCTGTGATCTCGTGCTGTGTTCTTGTTTATCGTCCATGAATATGAACGAGGCACGGGTGAGATAGTTTCAATTCGACGAGCAGCCACAAAATATCGGTATATCAACCAGAATCGATGAGTTTCATCTAGCCTTCGTACAGGTAACATCGATCAATATACAGCTTCCAATAAAATAACTGCTCGGAATGGGATTTGAACCAGTAACTTTTAGCTTTTATTTGTGTTTGTTCATGTAGATATAACACGGCCACGGATATTTATTGGCACGTTGTAGCATATTTTACACTTAATAGGTACTACGCAATACTTACACAAACGTATAAACCGCACATTAAAAGATCACGATAACGTTGTTTTAAAACGGAATCCTAGTTTTAATTTGATAACATAAATACATGTGCCACATGTTCCACTGAGACGTCTGAGGTGAGTTCAAATAAGTTAAGCTATTTTATTAATAAATGATTCTAAATATAACGTATTTCAACAAGCCCCTGTAGTTCGGTGGGTAAAATGGCAGTCTGTAACTGACTGTCAATTAGAAACATCGTGTGCTCAAGTCCCGACAGAGGCAAACTTGTTTTCTGCAAATTATAATGCTACCTGTACGATGTGCACTACATGCGTATACAGTAAATGATTTCTGCGTTAAATTTGATCGCTTCGTCATGCGTGAACATGAACAAAGAAAGATAAGTATATAGAATCATTCATGACGTATAGCTTACAAAAACAGAAATTTAGGATGAAAAAATACTTTTAAGGTAAAACAATAATAACGAAGGTTTGTAAATGGAAAAAAAATTGTCTTAAGTATGGTACGATTGATTTGCCTTCAACATATCCAACAGAGTAGAAATTAGCAGACGAAAGATAAGGAGGGAGTAAAGAAGCACGCATTTTCCCCATCAGAGTCCATTATATCACGCTCTAGAAATGGAATCGACTGTATGATCATATGGTGACCGTTTACCTGTTAACCCGGCAATACAAGAATGTTACATGTGCTACAGTAGAGAGCGTGTCAAATCTAAAATATACGTTCTGAGGACAGTCATAAAATCATATGTATTTTGACAGGAACTTTGTTTATCCAATATACTGAAATATTTGCTTTTGTTATTGTCGTATTTGTTGTTGCTGATGTTGTTGTTGTTGCTGTTGTTGATGTTGTTGTTGTTGTTGTTGTTTGTGTTAATGTTCCTCGACCTAATAACTGATTCTGTTTTATCTATTGATTTTTTCATTAAGCCCTCCTATATTGTTTGCTATTAAGTATATTTTATGTTTTTATTGTAAGATTCGAGATGTATTGATAATCTACAGTTATTTTCATAAAGGTGAATGTATAGAAATTGAAAAAACTTTTTAATTAATTATTTTCAAGTTTAGAAAATAGACATATAGCTTGATTGAACGAACGTATTGTGTTTTGGAGTTTATCTATGTATCGTACACTTTATAAAATCAGAATCAAATAGTGTTTGTCATTTCAGTGGACCGACTTGTATGTTTCTCAGCTGGGATTGATTACTCATATCAAATATATTTTCATTTTACTTTATTTAGTTTAAGCTTGATATACCCGTTTAAACGCGTAAAACCGGATCGTACCACTGACATAACAGAGAGGAAATACGCAGTTGTTTAGTGTTGTTTGACAGTCGTAAAACACGCAAACAAAATAAACAAATAAAAATGTTCAAAAAGGAAAACATGAATCGTCGATGAAATAAAATATAAAAAAATGAGACCTTGATTTTCTCTCGGTTGATAGCGTGTTCAATGGCATTGGCGAAGATATAAAGACATAAACATTAAATAACAGACACCCGTATGCACCATTAAATTAGTCTCGTTCAAGGAATAGAGAGTCGTCAACATAAATGAAGATGATTTATTTACTGCCAATAACTGATGTAGTATTCGACAAATAGTAAGATTCTGAGAAAATGGGTAGGTTTACCACCACCATTTGCATATATAGTCGAACGTAATTCCTATTATAAAAAGTAATCCCTCCTGTTTTTGTTGAAAATGGGCATGACAAGTAGAAGAAAAATAGTCCTTTTCTATTCGATTTTGTTGTTGTCTGATAAGAAGAGTATTCAAATGTTTTAATGTATTTTGGATGCAAATTTTCCAGCTTTAGAATATATGCATACATTTTTTGAGCAATATAAATGAAAAATAGCTGTATCCTAGACCTGTTCAGTAATAAACGTGTTCAGTAATAAACGAAAACGTTCGTACAAGACTTGTGACCCCACCTGTTCTGGTGAATTTTCAAGTGGAACGCTGAATTATCCATACTTGATTTAAAATTGAAGCAAGTCATTAATATGTCAAGTTTAAATGAAAGGGAAATGATTGGTGGTTTCATACCTGTACCGTTTCAATCTACTCTACCACATCTAAGATCTAAGATGATTTATTTACTGCCAATAGCTGATGTAGTATCTGACAGACAGTAAGATTCTGAGAAAATGTTTACCGCCTCAATCTACTCCACCACAGATGGAACCTATAATAATGTTTCTGGAGTCGTTCAATCTTAATCACGAACGTTTGTGACATGTTTGCATCAGGACTGCGACCAGTGATCAATTTCAGCACTCTTTATTAAGTTGTTTGTGTTTTAAACATTAGTGATCTCCCATGTTGAAAGCAATACATTTGAATGTTTTGTTTAACATTTGATATAAGAGTGATTTCACTAGGCCTATTTGTTTATTTATGTTTTTCAGAACGCCTGCTTGCTTTGAAACATGTTATCTCAATAATCTTTACAAAACGTGAAGAAAAATTGCTTGTGTGTTGGTTGGCCTACATTTCCAGACAGTGGCGTCATAAAGTTTGATAAGTGGCGACGTTGATGAAGTTGCTACAGAACAATTTATTATCGTGCTAATAGGGTTGTTGTTTGCGTACTTTGTGGAAATATATAACACTTTCAGAAAGTTTGAATTAACGTTCAAGATTGTAAAATCACACGTTATGTTTGCATACAAATATATATGGGTGACGAATGTTTTTCCAACAGTATGACATTTGCGGTTTCAAGCTTTTTAAATTGTATTTTAATCAGATTACATTATTGAATTAATTTTTTTTTTGTTTGTTTGTTTATTTGTTTGTTTGGTGTTTTATGTCATTTTCAACACATGGAAGGTCGATTCTTTTCTTTGGTGGAAAGAGTCCAGCCACTTTTCCTGGGAAGAACCAGTACTGTACACCTCCCGTCATCCGTAAGAATCGACACTTCCTCACTTACAAGTAGATATACAAATCGAACAGGAAAAGTAGCATTCAAGGACGACAGTCAACCACAAACACACGCAAAAACTAAAGAACAACTTTAAAGATGAATAAAATGCCAAATAAGACATCACAAACACAAAAGGTTGACAATAGGGCTACCGCCTTGGACGGTCAGTGGCAAAACAGGCCGCTGGGGGCTTAAACCAGGTTCTATGGTGCACCAAACCTCACACTTACCCTACTTCATCCCACTAAAACCTGACAGTGTAAATAACAATATTCCCACGAGGTTACATTCTCATTAATAAAATATAAAGATGATGTCTTAAAACGATAGAAAAAGATATTTAAAACTATAATTTTTTACTTAAGATATTGCTAAAATCTTTACGAATACGGACCCAGGCCGTTATTTGTCATATATATGTCGACTCAAAGGGACACACGGAAACGTTGATTTGTTTAAAACTCGCGGCGTCACGTTATTGTCCTTTATTCAATAATATGCAAGCAGGTTTGAAGTCAGTATGATAAAAGGTTTAAACTGAACGTTCCAAGGCGATATCGCTTTTATGCGTTTTGTGTCAGTTACTTTGCTTCTATTTTGCTTCATATAAATGTGATATATGTCACACGAACTTTGTACTATTTCCACAGATATAAATGTGATATATGTCACGCGAACTTTGTACTATATCTACAGATATAAATGTGATATATGTCACACGAACTTTGTACTATTTCCACAGATATAAACGTGATATATGTCACACAAACATTGTACTATTTCCACAGATATAAACGTGATATATGTCACACGAACTTTGTACTATTTCCACAGATATAAATGAGATATATGTCACACAAACATTGTACCATTTCCACAAATATAAATGTGATATAAACCACAAAAAGACATGTACACTGGTTGCCATATGATGCATCCTTACTAGTCTCGGCCAGCTAGACCATAGCATGCATATGTCTTACTTGCAGATATCGGTCTGGGCAGATTATGCCAATTAAAGCGCCCACTAGCGATTAGCACAATTAATTCGCGCGTTGTTTTCACGCGCATGAAGTCGACGTTTGCGTGACGTCATGTTGTAAATAAACGTACAACGTCAATTGTTGATGCATCAACGTCATTTGCTGCTTCTATTAAGTTAAAAATAAGAAATTAATATTAAATTAACTTAAAAATATGTTTTTTAAAAGTCTCGTTGAATCTCTCAAAATCTCGCCAAAATCGCCCAAAACGTTGGGGCGATTTCAAACGTCCTATTTTGGTTCTGGATCCGTGTAATCTCGATCATACTGACCTCTCTCGAGACTTCTCTCAAAGAAGTCCATACGATGGTCTGGAGTAAAGCTTCTTTAAATTTATGACATCAAAACGAGGTGTGGACAAATAAAAATCACCGTCCGCTGATTGGTCAACTTCAGTTTGTTATGAGAATCTCCCCCTACGTCACTACGGCGTCAAAAATTACCCGCAATGTTGTGGAATAAAAGTGCCACCAAACAAAGTCAGTGGATCACGATTAATACTAAAAAATTTAAACATCATTTGTAATATAGATTATATTATGTTTTTTAAAAACTACAAAAAGAACGAAGTTTATTGTATATTTAATAAGGACGTGCACACATCCATTGGAATTAATGTTGCGCGTAATACAACGTGCACTTTGATGTTGCGGTCAAAATGACGTCACGTCGCAGTCAGTTTTGACGTTTGGAGCCGTCTATCGGTCAAACATTGTAATGAACTATGAATCCAGACGCTCGCTGGCGCTCGCAGTCAGTTTGAGTGTTTCTGGATAATAAAGACCATAGGTTAAAGAAGAAATCAGAAGCGAGCCGGGTGACCGAGGCTACATCCTCACCTATCATGGAGATATTTATATTCATATATACATGATCATCTTTGTATTGCACTTATATTGCCTATTAATGCTATCTTGTTTGTTAGAGATTATAGCATGGCGGGGATTTCATTTTTTTCACTGTCCCGTTTTGTTGGAATGACAATAGGGTAATACTGAGGTATGGGGCATCCTAAAACCTGATATAAACCATCGGCATAGATGCTATTAAGCCATACAGGCCCGGGCATATGCATCAATTTGAAAAACGATTTATTTATTTTTTAAAAATGCAATAAAAACTGAAGCCGGAGTGGGTAGGGGTTAAGGGTCAACATTTGTTTTTTGTTTTATTTTACAGTGTAGGTAATTCAACTTTGTCAAATGTCAAATGTGTCAAAACATATTTCTTCAAATACCGCACAGGTGTTCTGTCAGATATATACCAAAACGCACCATTACATAGCTAATTTACACACACAAAAAAGAAAAGACCCCACTAGTTTGTCGGGCCTATATATGCATTTCAGTTCAGCTACGCTCCTGTAAACCCCCAACGACGTTTTGCTTGCCACTGACCGTCGTTCCAAGGCGGTAGCCCTATTGACAACACTTTTATGTTTGTAATGTCATATACCTTACCTTGTATTTATCCTTGTAGTTGTTGTTTGTTTCTATTTTTTCTTTGCGTGTGTTTGGTTGACTGTGGTCCTTAAATGGTACATTTCCTTTTTTTGAAAAAATTGAAATTACAAAGGCTCGTTGTTTGTTACGTGATCATGTTATCATTTGTGTGATCCTGTGACAGTTTGACACGAAAAAACACAAAATAGCACTTTTCTGGTTGGATGCTCGCATAGAAATTTATATTTGTCTCGCCATTGGTATAGGAAGATACAAAGTCATCCCTTATAAAACGTACAGGTACCAGGCCATCCCCCATAAATATTACAGGTACCAGGCCATCCCCCATAAACATTAAAGGTACCAGGCCATCACCCAAATACATTACAATGCCAGGACATTCCCATAAACATCATAGGTACCAGGCCATCACCCATAAACATTACAGGTACCAGGTCATCCCCCATAAACATTACAGGTAACAGGCTATCCCCCATAAACATTAAAGGTACCAGGCCATCCCCCATAAACATTACAGTACCAGGACATCCCCATAGCCATTACAGGTACCAGGTCATCCGCCATAACCATTACTGGTACCAGGCCTTCCACCATAACCAGTACAGGTATCAGGCAACCCTCCATAACCATTACAGGTACCAGGCCTTCCCACATAAACATGACGGGTAACAGGTCATCACCCATAAACAGTACAGGTACCAGGCCATCTTGCATAACCATTACAGGTTCCAGGCAATCCTCCATAACCATTACAAGTACCAGGCCTTCCCCCATAACCATTACACTTTTATATTAACATATGTTTTTATTTCGTACTTTTCTTTCAAATATTGTCCCCGATATCTGCGCACTTTGCCATAACAGTGGAAACATGTATATGGCAATAACAACATAAAATGTCAAACTATCGTAACATTAGTTATCATTACTCCTCATACTGACTAGTAATTACTTAGACACCAAATAAATGTATGTGTTGGTATTTAGGTCGGTATAAATGTATCGCAATTACACATATTAAGTGCCCTAGAAATATACGAGGGTTCGTATAAGTGAAATAAATGCAAAACACAGCGGAATCATTTTGATAGTACGCTGAGCAAATTCAACTATCTTATGATGTACATCTTCCACGGGATGTTACTATATAATGATAATAGGTATCTCTCCAATCCATTGAACAAGTTTGGATTAAAGCAACTTGAGTTTTTTTGCGAATAAAAGTGTTGCGAAGTTCACGATTGTGAACTTTACTATGCCAATAACATTTCAGTCTGACATTTATATATATGGCTTCTCTCTCCAAATTCTATAATGAAATACGCAAGTTGTATAATAGCAATGATTGGAAAATTACTTCATCGCACCACAACATAAATACAACCCACAGTTGCATTAGAGGCCTAATAGAAGTAGACCGGTACACTGCGTTTAGTGTATACTGGATATTGATTATGTTGAGCCTGGTTAATCCAGTCTGCGTAAATCTACTCTGAATTGTGCGCGATTGACGTCACAGACGCCGCTTTAGGAAGCCGCCCACAACAATAAGGCAGAAATAAAAATAGCACACATTTCCCTCGGTTGAACACTATTTATAGGAATTAATATGAGATAAAATGGTTAGACATGAAAAGTGCCATACATAGTCATAAACTGGGTCAAGATGTTAATAAGTTTAAACGGATACACGACAATCTTGATTTAACAAGCATTAAAATTAGCACCTCGATTTATTAATCAAGTATGATTTGCATCTTAAACCTGCTTACATTAACATTTTGGAGTATTCGTTATCTTTTCGTTGTTCTACCATGAAGTATATATGTTATTGGTACAATAAAATCAACATTTAGTACATTGTCTTTTCGGTTTGTTAAAACTAAATATGTGATGTAGTATGCAAATATGGTTAAATTATATGTTTTTTTTTGTTTTAGTATGTATCTAAGAAGTATATTGCAAAACGTAGTATAACCAATGTTCTTATATTATTAAAGATGGGCTGTGAAAGAAAACACAATAATAAAAATAGTTTATATTTATTGGAATAAACTGGCCATGGCTTCAGCATAATATAAGAAGAAACATAATGTGCATATCAAATGTGCAGTCACGATACTTATAAACAATTTTGATAAATGGTCATATCTTAGACCAATTTTTGAAGTGAATGAAAACTGTACTCAGTGAACTCTGGGTTCAGATGTTCACAACGCCAGATATTTAAATTGTAGTTGCTTTCCTTCAAATGTTCTCGTTACATTATTACTACACACTGCTATGACCGCAACATACTGCCAAACACTGCAGTATAGCCAGCGCTGAAGCCACGGCGATAGGAACGCGATTCTTAAGGACCTGTACCCGTCCGCATAAGCTAAACACCGCCATTTCTAGGATTATTTACCTGCAATATATATAAAACAAAAAGCAAAACAGATCGGACAAAAAGCATTGTAATTAAAACATTAAACCGAGATGCATGCTTATACTTTTAATTTTAGTCTCCCGTGTTTATATGCAACCAGATGTCTACTCGTGCCATCGAAAAGACCGGAAAAACGGTAAAGTGTACAAATTACTCAGTCGTAAAATTAACCAAAAAAACAGGATGGCCACAAACTCACGTAAATTGTCAGCCCCACTTAATTAAAAGGATTTATGTCGATAATCGACAAATCCCATTATATTTTAACATAGTAATATCAACAAACAAATATGCATACATTACATAAAAGTATAAAAATAGATATAAAAGTCAAACAGGAAATGTAGATTTCACAGAACACGGTCAACCAAAAAAGACGCATTAACGTAAATAACAATGAATATGTTAATAAGAAAGGAATGTGAGACATCACAAACACAAAATAAATGACAATAGGCCTACCGCCTTGAATCGGTCGGTGGCAAAACGTCCGTTGGAGGTTAAACCAGGTTCTAGGGTGCATCAAACCTCACTCACTCTAGGGCTACCGCCTTGAATCGGTCGGTGGCAAAACGTCCGTCAAAGGTTAAACCAGGTTCTAGGGTGCATCAAACCTCACTCACTCTTTCCCAATTGTCATCCCAATAAAACGGGACAGTGTAAATAAAAGAAACTCTCGCCATGCTATATTCTTTAAAGTCACTCTCCCGCCACCAAACATTTCTTTCAAACTTTGTCCATGTGTTGAGGTTAGAAAATAATGTATATAGGCAGATTAAAAGTCTATATTTAGTAACGGGTACCTAAAATAACTGCAATTGAGTATGCGTAAAATGAATTTAGAGTTGGTAACTCATAATTCGAAGCATGATAGGGCGATTTTTTTCCTAGCCAATTGAGGTGGTTATATTATAGTTTAAAGTTCGGATTTTGCAACATTTATAAGTTACATATATACCTTATAGTTAGTAAGCTTAGAAACAGTTTACATTTGTTGTAAAATGTACATGTTGTTAGCGGGATAACTGCTTTAATAAACAATACAGCATGCATAGGTAAACTAGAATAACACATAGATGACCATGTATTATGTAATAAAAAAAAAGCCTAGAAAGACACAAGAGAACAAATCATTAAGCGAAAGACAAAACAAGATTAAAACATTATATATCACAGGGGACTTTTATTTTAAACGCATCAATTTTGTGAAGTAAAAGTGGCATTATAGATACCTGTGCTTGTTGTATGCTACATTTCCTGTATGATTGTTATAATTATCTACTGTTATAGAGATATAAAGGAATACATGTTTTATTCAAATACAACAACCTCTACGCCCATGAGTGCACTGTTCTATCAAAATACATATTTACCCGGCAATAAAGGGCACTATATGAACTCTTTCATAGAGATGCAACAAAATCTGTAAAACAAAAGCATTGTGCTAAGCTACATATAACGTTTCTGAATTAACGAAATCATATATTCCCTAATAAATAAGGCAACCTTAATCCTTAATAGGATACATACGTATAACACAAAGGTGATCATGTATATATGAATATAAAAAAGCCTAGAAAGCCACAATGCAAGTACTCAATGACTTGGCAGAAACCAGAGCAACAAGAGAACACACCATTACAAGACAACATTTCAGACAAACATAAAACGCTACCGTCGTTTGAGGATTTAGGTAGACGTCATCATAGGGTCCACGCTATATCTGGTCATCGCACAATCAAAGAGGAAGACATAGTGGCGAACTGTAAATGGGTCAACCACTATATATGCAGAACGTTGCAAAACGATAATGGTCAAAACCTCTTTTGATAAACGTTTTAAAACATTTAATAAAGAGTGTACGAAAGAGATTATGACCAATGTTCTTACGAAATATGTAAATCACGTCACCATAGAAGTCAGTTTGGAATAGATCATCTGATAGGAAATTCCTCTGATTAACATGTTCTAAAACTTATGTTTCCTCTGGACATGATGAATCATGTGGTGTGGTGCGTACGTCACTGATAAACATGTTCTAAAACTTATGTTTCCTTTGGACATGATGAATCATGTGGTGTGGTGCGGACGTCACTGATAAACATGTTCTAAAACTTTTGTTTCCTTTGGACATGATGAATCATGTGGTGTGTTGCATACGTCATTGATTAACATGTTCTAAAACCTATGTTTCCTTTGGACATGATGAATCATGTGGTGTGTTGCATACGTCATGTCTATTTAGTCCTGTAGTTGTTGTTTGTTTTGAATGCGTGTTTATATATAGTGAACATATGAAAGTTTTCTAACTTCGAGATGAAATAAAATATGTTATTCACGACAAAACAACAAATTTTCTTTTTATTTTTTGAAACCGTTAACACCATAGAAAGAAAGTTACTAAATAAACAGTGGATGTAACAGTATAACAGTAGGAATATCTTGTGAGTCGTGTTACTATCAGTATGCAGTTCATTTTGTGTTGGTTGTGCATTAAAAAATAGTCCCGGCAGCTACTGTGAAATAAAACTCTATATTCCACATTGTGGAATAACACTTTTATTTCACTGACACTGATAAAATACAGTATTTCATTGCTTATATTAAAATAAAACACAATACTTTACTGTAACGCTTCTAAAACTGTTACTATAAATTCCTAAGCATGTCATTTCTATACATTGACTCAATCGCCTTTGTGAGATCAGCAAGTGTGCAATAAGTCATAGAGTACAGTCTCATTGTGTTGGTTGATTTAATAATCGAGATGGGCATAGCCCATCGAGGTGTTTAAACCAGCCAACGGGATGAGACCACTATTTCTTTTGTAGCATGTCCATTTTAGCTGTGCGCCATACTCAAACTTCGAATAACTGGTAGTTAGTGTACACCATTTATTCTGACGTGTGTTATTTTCAATTAAACGATTTACACCAGTGCAAATACAAAGGGAATTTCCGTGACCATGCTACAAGGACGTACTTTATTATTCAGAATGTTTTTAGTAAAGTATGCAGTACAAAAAGAGCGTCATATACATGTATAATATTATTTATCTCACGCCAATTACCTATACGCGTAGGTAAAATACTTATGACATGTTTTCCCATGGAATATACTGGAGTAACTCCCCTGTTATTATCAACCAAATACGTATCCCCGACCCGTTTATAAATAGAGGATCTTACATGAGTACTCAGTCATTATTGAATTTATTAAACGAGTTGGCAAAATGATATAATGCGAGGCTCTTGCCGAGCATTATATCATTTTTGCTAACGAGTTTAATAAATTCAATAATGAATGAGAACGAATGTTAGATTCGAGTTTTATTGCATTTTGCCTTCGCTTTAACCGTGACGCGAAACCGACAAAAACCGTGAGAATTGGATCATAGTCATTATCGATTATGTTTGACAGCGCACACTAGGCTTATTTGCATACTTATATAACTAGTGGTATATCGAAAATATAGAAGTGTGTTATTGCACTCCCACACCGTAAGTTATGTGATAAAATGAAATCAAAAACACTTAAGTTCATTATTCAAGGTAATAACCCAACATCCAAAGGAATATTGAAAATAACACTGATATATCCAGCAGATAATATATTATCAAAAGTTGGATTTAACATATTTGTTCCCATTTACCTTGGTGTTTAGTCTTAAAGCACGGACCTCAACTTAGACCTTTCACTGTTATTCTTCTATCCAACTTTTCAATAACTGGGTCATCAATAGTAGTATCACTATTATGTGCATTACATATTTGTACCCAAACGAAATTTTCTTTTTTAAAAATGGGTCGGTCAACTTAGGAATTGTACTGGTATTTTTCAAGATTTTTAATATTATTTATATTATTTATATCAACCGTGTGTAAGTTACGACCATTTAAAATGAGAAAATTACCTTATTACTAACTTGAAAACCATTAACCATTTCCATTTTCCGTGAATCTGTGGGTATCGATCGCCTTAATATGTTACTTAACTTAGAATAGTGAAGGTTTGTTTGTTAGTATGGTGTTTTACGTTATGTTCGACACATGTAAGATTATATATTTTTTGTGGTGGAGGCAGACCATCCACTTTTCCTGGGTAGAACCAGTACTGTCACTCTCCCGCCAACAAAACCGCTCTTTCAAACTCTGTTCATGTGTTGAGGTTATAAAATAATGCATATATGCAGATTATAAATTAAAGTGAAGATAGCACAGATGCGTCTTTTTTTGTTGGTTTTTTTTTCCTCAATTAAACTGAGTTTAGCCATTACTTTTTGATAATTCGTTTTACGAACCTTCCTACGACGAATTTTGTTTTTCCATAGGGAATTTGATAGTTTATTGTGCTTTTTTTTTTACCTCCTCTCGGATTTTAGTCGAACATTTCTCTTTTCCTAACGGGCGAAATAAAAAGTTGTTTTTTCCCTCCTCCTACAGCAATTCCCTGTCTTGATGGTTCGTAATACGAATAATTAAAAAATAATGGCCTTATTGTGAAAAGGTAATTGGACAGATCCCTGTTATATTTTGTATCTTGCACGGGATTCCTTTTAAAGATAATATGTTTGCTTGAAATAAGACGTTGACGGATATGTCAGAATTTGAAATGTCGTTCTTTACTAAATAGTACTGTTATTGCTCTGTTAATTTCACTGTGCATGTGCATCGGTGATCGGGCTGGTCCAGGTTGCCTGTGTTTTAGACGGAGTTTTTTTCTTCAAAGCTATAATACAGCTGTTGGGTATGTCGTGCCATGTTTTGATGTTATCGCATGCCTGAGAGTACTTTCTATTGTCCAAAGTCGTTTTCAAAAAGTGTGCCGTTATACCAGATATCGTACAATGGCAGCGTGGCTAACGTCACTCAACTCGCTAATAATATTCCGCATCTGAGAATCTGTAATTGTAGATGCAAGCAGGCTTGAATGTTCTATTTCGTCCAAAGTCGGAGATAAAAAACTATCCTCGTCCTTGTTCAAGAATCCATCAACTTCGTCCATGAAATGAGACAAAAGTATGTCTTCACCATCGTCAATTTAAAAAAAAATCCATTTTACTTGAATTATTAAAGTGTAATAACTATATCCACGTACTATTTGAACGGCTCTGGTATTTCACTGCCCACAGGCGCACAAAAATTAACTTTAAAACAAAAAGTATGGCAAGGCGCTAAAAAGGGCGTGCGCTTAACAATTCGATTGGTTGACGTTCTGTATCATACTGGTTTGATTGGTCAATTCGTCCGGGGGCAACACGTAGCAATTCACGTCGCTGAGCAGTAGATTATTTATTATTTTATGAGGCATCCTAAGGGGTATTTTCCATTTTAGAACAGTTTAACATGATAAACATTATTATCTTTTTTATTATTAAAAAATCGTTTTATATGTATACATGCGATAAAAAAAACTTATAGAATATCCAGCTCGGTGTTATGAGGATATATAATTGACAGGGGTGAAATGAAAGGGTCTTCCTGTCGAAATGTAACGGAATTTGGTTACGTGTAACATCTTAAGCGTTATGACCCTGATGGATAACCATAGACGTAGCCAGTGTAAAGAACATGGCTTTGAACATAAGACTTTCCCGGTAGTGCTGTGGATAGCAGGGGAGTTGCATCCAAAAACTAGCTAAGGAAGACAGCGGTCCCAGAGGTTTCCCTATATTTTACTAGAAATTAGTTTCTATTATTAAAAAAAAACAGATGAAAAAAATATGTTTCATAATAAAATTAAATCACATCAAGAGTTCTTCTGTTTTTGTTTTTCCAAAACATAAAATAAAAAATGTCTCAAAAAGTTACTTTTATTTTTAATTTTATTATAGACTCAATGTAAATGCTGGTCTTACTTTTATTTTTATTTCGTCCTTCCTACTGCACATTTTTGAAAAAATTTCCGTAAACCAAAAAATAAAGATCTCTCGCCTTAGCTTCGTGCTTTTATTCAACTATTCAACTGCTTGCAATGTATACAGTTTGTATTTTTAAAACTTGTTTTGCTAAATTTGTAGTTTCAATTTTTTTAACATTTCGAAACTTATAGATGTGCACACTTTCATTTTTTACTCAGTATATTACACTGACAGTTAGTAACTGCCTCTTGCAACACGTAAGTCAAGTATTATATGGAATCATAATCAATATAATCTATATCGTCTACTTTAAATAAAATATACTCATTTATACTCGATACATTTCCATTGCAAGTTTTTGCTATAAAGATAATATTAAAGATCAATGATACATTTCGTCTTGTAAACCCCAAGCGGTCCATTTTGTCAATGGCCTTTTCACGGCGTACTTATGTTATCAACCCTTTATGTTTATCATATCTCAAACTTTGCTTTTGAATATATATTTCTATGTGATTGTTTCTTTAAACGCATGTTTTTGAATGGCTACATTCTGTGAATAATGCAAATTATGTTCGACTTTTGAATCTACTGGAACATAAGAACAAACCGACATTAATGATAATATCTGCATGTGAATCGCAATTCCACGTAAGTACATTGCATGTTTTTGAATGGCTACATTCTGTGAATAATGCAAATTATGTTCGACTTTTGAATCTACTGGAACATAAGAACAAACCGACATTAATGATAATATCTGCATGTGAATCGCAATTCCACGTAAGTACATTGCATAGGTAAATATCGTCTTTGCTGACAAGAAGTGTCCAATTATAACCAAACAATAGTAACTGAGGTTCCTTTTTTTAAATTATGTAAAATAAATAATAAAAATATCACCGAAATTAGGTTTTTCTCTTGCATTTCTAAACTTTATTTTGTAACACTTCTTTCCTGAAAGTTCGATGTCAACGCCTTTAGAAGTAGATTAAACGAGTATTTGAGTGGACCTTTGCAAACGGCCGAACACGATAAGGCAGTCTCGGTTTAATGAGACGGTAGTGAAATATGCTGGCTAACGTTCATGCCTCCAAGCCCCGGGTTGAGCAGAACTCAATATTCATAAAAACAACAGTACATAATTTAAACCATCCCGAAGATGGCATGCATATGGTGGTGAATATGCAAGTTTTAATGTCATAATGCCATGTCCAGCGGCGTATGGTCCCAGTATCTAACACAATTCTATGCTCCGAAGAGCGAAATAAACAAAATGGAATTTAGTTGGGAGCAGCGGTTATGACAAGTAACAGTCAAAAGATCAATTAAAAAGCAGACAACATATCCTATGGGTGGTTAAACAATATCCAGAGCCTTTATCGGCCTGAGTAGTGGAAAGACCGAATCGAAATTTACGTAAGAAAACATAAACGTTTGAAAATGCACCACCGATATCTAAAATATGTATTGGGTTCAGCGTTCTCCAAAGATGGAATGAATAACAGTCCTCATTGCAAGCGCGGGAGACGTTTTACTGCCGCTACAGAAGTTGATCAGGAAATGTAGACTTCACAAACGATGGGCAACCAAAAACAAGCATTCAAAGCAAACAAAAATTAATGGAAATTTGAAACAAAATGTGCGACAACCCAAGATAAAGTGGTTGCAAGTAAGGGTCTATGATTAAGACAAAATGGTTATATCGTTTTTGGTAATAATGTAAACAAGTTCCGCATTATCTTTCGCACTCAGTGCATTACCGTTCCGAAGTATAATACTACGTCCATTTACAACGTTTTCCTTGTCATCGCCATATGCATACCATCTTCGGGATGGCTGAAATGTTTGTACTATAGACATTTTAAATATTAAGTTCTGCTCAACCCGGGAATAGAGGGCGTGAACGGTAGCAAGCACTTTTCACTACCATTCATGAACAGTCTCAAATCGAGACTGCATTATTTGTTTGTATTTTTCTTCTTCGGCGATTTCCAAATTCTCCTTTCATACTTTTTTTCCCTTGTCAGTCCTGATGTGTTTCTCGTCGATGTAGAGTGTCTTAACTTATCCATACCCGTCGCCCGTCGTTTTTGTTGCCTTCTTTTGTTTTCGTTGCCAAAAAACTTCTCTGGGACTTCATGTGGGAATTGTTTATACCTTCCAATTTGATCATTTTTTCAGCAACATTTCTCTGTCGAGAAACATATTAAAATTTAACAAGAGTTTATGCTCATAGCACATTACATGTGCCCTGTTTCTGCAAACTCGGCAGATTCTACCCGTTATTTAGCCTTATGAAGACGTTTATTTATAGCGCTGTTCCCTGAGTCAACGTGTTTCCACATTTGATCATTTTCTGATCAAATATTTCGATATTTATAAAGGGCTGAAGGGTAAGCAACATCTCGTCCATATCCGTTATTAACCCAAACAGACTCATCATAATATTATATAAATATTGCATCCCAGTGAGGGTGACAGTGGACATTGTTAACCTGAGGAAAATAATGTCAACCGAGGCGAAGACGAGGTTGACATTATTTTTTCGAAGGTTGACAATATCCACTGTCACCCTCACTGGGATGCAATAATTATTTTATTATACCGAACAAATGTTTTGATTAAAATTTAAATATATGAAGGGGGGAAAATCCCAATATTTTTTTTTTTTTTTAAATTTATATTTGTATACCAGTAACAAATCTTTTCGCCACATTTTTTATTGTCGTTTGGTAAACCGAGCGTCTTACGATTGACATAACTTCAACTGTATTTTAATAAGCGTCCACCGATTTCCAATTGCCAAAGCGTGTCGTTATTGCAAAAACCCAAAACCTATTTTTATACTTTCAGTGACGTCACAATCGTGTAACAGTAATTAGTGTTTGCCCTACTTTTTCCTCCAATTAGACGGTGAGGAATGTTAAAAAAATGGCGAACTTATTCATGTAAATTTCTAACGATCACCAATTTTAACCATTTAATCATTAAGTAAGCACTTACTAAATGGCACGCGCTTGTTTTGGCGCGAACGTGTTAAGACGCGTGGTTTCGTAGAAGCGCGGGGGAAAAGTAGGGCAAACACTAAGTCAGTTAGAGGCTAAGAAGTGAAATTTTTTAACAATTAAGAAACCCCGGTCAGTCGCTGCGCTCCTTCCCTTAGGGTTTCTTAATTGTTAAAATTTCACTTCATAGCTTCTAACTAATACAAATTGTTTACCGGTGAACAGTAAAAATTGCTTCACGCTAAGGGTATGGGCAATTTATACAGGAGTGTAAACGTGAGGTATAATAAAGGCATTTATACGATCTTATATTGTACTTATCTTGAAGATGCATTCTTTGCTGAAAGAACGAGGAATACTTTCGGGATATAATCGTCCAAGGCTGGGGTGTGGTGCCGTTTAATGATCAAATACAACGCATAAACATGTGAGATATTCTAGCAACACATATTAATCTTTGTCTTAATCGATATTGAAACAGAGGAAATGAAACATATCTTTAAAATATGCTTTATGTGTATATTATATTTCAGTAACGTTATTCACATAAAAACATGTATTAACGCTCTTTGCGAGAGTCTGCATTATAATGACACGTTAATGCCTGCTTTTGATTTGTTTGTATGGAGTTTTTACGTCATTTTCAACACATGTAAGGTTATATATGACGGTCGATTTTTTGTGGTGGAGGCAGACCATCCACTTTTCCTGGGTAGAACCAGTACTGTACACCTCCAGCAATCCGTAAGAATCGACACTTCCTCACTTACAAGTCGAGCTCCCAGTTTGATTCGAACCCGCAGCGGTGAGAAGGTTTACAACGCAACGTCGTTAACCATTCGGCCACGGAGACGCTGCTTTTGAAAAAATAAATAAAAACTTCACAGTTTTAAGAACAACAAGAAAGACATTTGCTAATGACCATAAAATGACCCAGACTACATTATTGCGCGTTTATGGTATTTACCATTTAACAGAAGCAGTTTTAAAACATATCTGCAATCCTATTTCGCAAACGATCAATACTGTTGCTAAGACAGTCTCGATGTGGAAAACAACGTTCAGATTAGTGTGCCAAAATAAGAAATTTTAGCATTAAATCGATAAACCAGGTCTAGAAATTTATGAATGGATGTCTCAGACAATACTAGTCTGGTTTTATACTTTTGGAAAAGATTTACGAAAGTGTATGCGTTTAAAAATGAGAAAAACGATCGCATACAAAGCACAACAACCAAACGCAATAAAACCACAGGCCCGCACGAAAGTGTATGCGTTTAAAAATGAGAAAAACGATCACATAGAAAGCACAGCAAACAAACGCAATAAAACCACAGTCCCGCGCTGTACCACACACTAAATCAAATGAGCAAATAAATAGTGAAAGAACAGAACAAAACAACCTGAACTATAGTATGGGAAGCCATAACCGTCAAAATGTGGATATTTACAAACCATTCAATGACAGGCCATTTAATTCAACATGAAGTCATTTGATGACGTACATATTGATTCGATGCGACGTGTAAACTCGGTTCATTCGTTACAAAGTGAATTGATACGGTTCAAAGTGAAATGATACGATGTAAAATTTCAAACCATACGACGCAAAGTCATTTGATGACGTACATATTGATTCGATGCGACGTGTAAACTCGGTTCATTCGTTACAAAGTGAATTGATACGATGTAAAATTTCAAACCATACGACGCAAAGTCATTTGATGACGTACATATTGATTCGATGCGACGTGTAAAGTCTGTTCATTCGTTACAAAGTGAATTGATACGGTTCGAAGTGAAATGATACGGTATAAACTCGGTTCATTTGTTACAAAGTGAATTGATACTGTTCGAAGTGAAATGATACGATGTAAAATTTCAAACCATACAACGCAAAGTCATTTGATGACGTACATATTGATTCGATGCGACGTGTAAACTCGGTTCATTCGTTACAAAGTGAATTGATGCGTTTCGAAGTGAAATGATACGATGTAACATTTCAAACCATACGACGCAAAGTCGTTTGATGACGTTCATATTGATTCGATGCGACGTGTAAACTCGGTTCATTCGTTACAAAGTGAACTGATACGGTTCGAAGTGAAATGATCGGGCGAAAACACAGTCGGTGCGATGCAAACGCAATCCGTTCGACAGAAACTGATTTCATTACATGCAAAGTGAAACGGTGCGACATCTGGCGGCGATATTTGCCACATCACTTGCAGAGTTATTTCCCCTACATAATGTATGATAAATCAAAGTACTAAAAGTACTGAGAATGCAAGGTTTGATAGGAAAGACTGTATGGATACTTGCACGATCAAATTTCCATAAATTTTACACCAACTAGGCGATCTTTGGCGACCTACCAAAATCTTAGAGGGTCAATCCATTCCAAATATATTGTGATCAATTGTCATTAAACTGTTTCATATCTAGACTAGAATATTATTTTATGAAATTGCTGATGGATAGACAGATTTGTGATTTGTGTTCATGGCCAAACTGTCACTCAAGATGACTTCCATGTCTAAAATTATGTCATTTACAGTGGCGTGTATTAAGTAGTCTTCCGGGAACAAGATGCACAAGAGGGCCTGTATCACTCTACTGGCTTGAATAGTCTAAGGCCGGAAAACAGTTTTTGTCTCGCCTATTCGAAGAAAAAAAGAGACATAGGTGTTGCTTCTCCGTCGGCGGCGGAGGCGTCAACATTCAAGTTTTGCGTTTAGGTCATTTTCACACAAACTGTATGCACTAGACCTTTCAAACTTTGCTTGTAGTTGTATCTTGGGTGGTACATTGCAACGTGACAAAGCAAATGTGGAAGTGACCTTGACCCTCCAAGCAAAGGGTAGATAACTTAATAATTTTTATGTTCAACTTTTGCGTTTAGGTCACTTTTTCACAAACTGTATGCACTAGACCTTTCAAACCCTGCTTATAGTTGTATCTTGGGTGGTACATCGCAACGTGATAAAGCAAATGTGGAAGTGACCTTGACCCTCCAAGCAAAGGGCAGATAACTTAATATTTTTTAAGTTCAACTTTTGCATTTAGGTCACTTTTTCACAAACTGTATGCACTAGACCTTTAAAACTTTGCTTATAGTTGTATCTTGAGTGGTACATCACAACGTGACAAAGCAAATGTAAAAGTGACCTTGACCCTCCATGCAAAGGGCAGATAACTTAATTGTTACCTTCAACTTTTGCGTTTAGGTCACTTTTTCACAAACTGTATGCACTCTTTGCTTATAGTTGTACCTTGAGTGGTACATTGCAACGTGACAAAGCAAATGTGGATGTGACCTTCACCATCCAAGCAAAGGGCAGATAACTTTAATTGTTACATTAACATCACTCTCTCATGAACTATAATTATGCACTAGATGTTTTAAACCTAATTTATAGCTTAATCTTTGGAAGAAAACATATTCTATTTTGACATAGTTGTGTCTTGGGTAGTGCATCTTTTTGGATCCATGGATTTCATCTATGACCTTGACCTACTTTCTGGAGCTGATGATTTTTAGCTCTACTGGCCAAGGGCCTTCATTTTTCATCCGATTTTAACAAAACTTTAACATATTGTTAATATCAATGAAAGATCGCACAATGTCGAAAACCAGCCAGATCGGACTAGTAACAGCGGAGTTATGGCCCTTGATTTAGTTAAAAAATGATATATTTTGCCTCGTTAATACGACAGGGCTTTCATTTTTCATCTGATCTTTACCAAACTTTACCAGATGTTTTGCCTTTTTTTTATTATTAGTATATTTTCTTTTATTATTTGTACATTTTTTTGATTTAAATTTGTTTTAAGTATATATATAATTTTTTATTTTTTTATTTATTTTTTGATTATTTTTATTTATTTTTTTATTTTTTTTTGTATTTGATATATTTATTGGTTTATTGTTTTAAAGGTTTTTTGTTGATTTTTTTGTTGTTGTTTTTAAAAAAAAAAAAAAATTATATATATATATTTTTTATTTCATTTTTTTTCCGGTTCGTTGATTTTTGATGGAGTTACGGCCCCTTGACATTTTTACTTTTAAATTTCTTTTCGGCTCTACTCCTCCTAAAGCCTTGTTGGATTTCGACGAAACTTGGCAGGAAGCATCGGTAAGATGTCAAGTTGTGCATATCGCGCTTTTTCCCAGTTCGCTGATTTATGACGGAGTTATGGCACTTTCACATTTAAATTTCTTGTCGGCGCTACTTCTCCTAAACTTTCTACAAAATGTGGCAGGAAGCCTCAGTATGATGTCTAGGTGTGCAAATCGCGGTATATCAATGAAATCTCGGACAAGTTCGAAAACCAGCT
Organism: Cyrtodaria siliqua; assembly: GCA_037043455.1. Taxonomy (NCBI): domain Eukaryota; kingdom Metazoa; phylum Mollusca; class Bivalvia; order Adapedonta; family Hiatellidae; genus Cyrtodaria; species Cyrtodaria siliqua. The sequence goes on along the minus strand of JAWPHD010000272.1, from coordinate 58,155 downwards.
AGATCTTGTAAGTAACGACAGGTTATGGCCCTTGATTTGCTGAAAAATGCTATATTGTATTTCTTTGTTAAATCTGTAGTTACTTCATTTTTTTTATCTGATCTTTACCATATTTGTTTAGAATGTTAATATAACCCCGTCCCCCCACCACCCCGCCCCATTTTTATAAAATTTCATTCATAGAATAGGGACAAATTAAAAAATACCCATGCCAGACTAGACACAGCAGACTTATTTCCCATGATTACCAGGTGAGCGATCTAAGGCCATCCTATCCCTGTTGTTTTTGCAATGTTTGAAAAAAAATACTGATGGGAATTTTATGTCGACAACCCTTGATGTAAGAGCCGTTTTAGCCAGTAGAGCATCCACAGGCCCTCTTGGGCCTCTTGTTTTTAATAGAATGGCATTTTACTTTTAAACAAATGCACTTAAATGTCATCTCAGCAAACGGCAAACTCCATTGTTTTTAGTTACTAAAATGTTTACAACCTCATTTAAGCATCATTGACCGTTTTATTTTTAAATCCAGCCCCCGTTAGGCGAGATATTTGAATCCACGGATTTCTTGTTTAAAAAATCAAAGGCTATAACTCTGATGTGTCTAGTCTGATGCAACTGGTTTTGAACTTGTCCAAGTTCAGTGGCGTAACCTAGAAAACGTCTTCTGTTGCAAGGACAAATAACTTAACAAGAGGCACTACCCGTTGATTCAACTTCTCTATGTCTGTCCCACACATTGAAAAGAAACTTTACTGTAGCATTAACTAAAAAAAAATAATACAAATCTAGCTACCTAGCTACCGTATTTTACATTGTATAGTACGCAGTTTTTTTACTTCTTTTAAGGTTTCCGAAAGTGGGGTGCGTACAAATTACAATACAAGGAAACAATACAATAAGCTTTTTTTCTTGCATTTTATATGCAGAAAATCGATGTTAGACTGGAGAAAATCGCCGATAAAAACATCGGGGACGAAAGACAGACATTTGTTAATGCCGATAATACTTTATTTTTCGTGACTTACTCGCTTTATACAAGTAATTAATTGACTTAATTCGACTTAGAAATGAATAAAGTTTATTATAAAGCTTGTTTTTATATAAATTTGTTGTAGAATTTCAATAAATGCTAGCTCGAAGAACAGTGACAAGGTTTAATTGTTTAATTAACCAACAGCAAGAAATATTGTATGCTTAAATACTTTACAAACACAAGCATGAAATATTGTATGCTTAAATACACATTACCATTTATACATTCTCTTGTAGTATTGCTTAGAGTGTTTTTTTTTTAAATCTATGATGCTTTCCCAATAATTTGCCACAATTTCCATCAGAATTTTAAATGCTGTGAATTGCCAAATCCTTGTCACAATATATTTGGAATGGATTGACCCTCTAAGATTTTGGTAGGTCGCCAAAGATCGCCAAGTTGGCTAAAACTATGTAAAATTTATGGAAATTTGATCGTGTAATTATCCATTCAGTCTTTCCTATCAAACCTTGCATTCTCAGTACTTTTAGTACTTTGATTTATCATATATTATGTAGGGGAAATAACCTTGCAAGTGGTGTGGCAAATATCGCCGCCAGATGTCGCACCGTTTCACTTTGCACGTAATGAAATCAGTTTCTGTCGAACGGATTGCGTTTGCATCGCACCGACTGTGTTTTCGCCCGATCATTTCACTTCGAACCGTATCAGTTCACTTTGTAACGAATGAACAGAGTTTACACGTCGCATCGAATCAATATGTACGTCATCAAATGACTTTGCGTCGTATGGTTTGAAATGTTACATCGTATCATTTCACTTCGAACCGTATCAATTCACTTTGTAACGAATGAACCGAGTTTACACGTCGCATCGAATCAATATGTACGTCATCAAATGACTTTGCGTCGTATGGTTTGAAATTTTACATCGTATCATTTCACTTTGAACCGTATCAATTCACTTTGTAACGAATGAATCGAGTTTACACGTCGCATCGAATCAATATGTACGTCATCAAATGACTTCATGTTGAATTAAATGGCCTGTCATTGAATGGTTTGTAAATATCCACATTTTGACGGTTATGGCTTCCCATACTATAGCCCATTTCACCCCGACATTTGTCGAACGATCACGGATAATAACGAGCTATCTCCGAGTAGCCAAACAGGTCGACCAATCAAATGCTGGTAGGCACATAAAATATGCATTGTGACGGTTCCCAATGTGAATCAAAAACAATACACAACTGTTATTAGATGTCAGACTATAACTTAAACGCATGACAGATATATGTTATTAATGTGTTTGGTACTGTAGAAAAACCAAAATAACAGCGTGTTTGTTAATACAATTTAAAAACGGGATTGTCAGAAAACAATGACTTACACGCTCATGCTCCAATGTAAACAAATCAAAGTGTGTTCTTGTAGCCTTGAAATCCGATCCAGTTTCAAGGAACGATCCGAGATGGTTTCTGTATAGAATATTACTAACGACTGCGGTGTTTTAGCGAACAAATACGCAAACTTTAACTCAGTATATAAACATTGAAACTGGTCAATGTGTGATTGTTGATACGTATTTGACTACCAGCATCTGATTAGTTTTTGAAGTCATGTGACTTTGCACCATGTGACTGACATTGTGTTTTGTATTAGAAAGTAATAGAATAGTTTGTGTATGCAGTTGAAAATGTGTCTAAATGTCTGCTTAGTAGAATATTTATTTTACATGGGTTATTTATTTGTTGGTTCTATATACATATGTACAGCCTGAACATCTTCTATTAAAATATTTTTTACACTTATGGTGACGTCATTTATAAACTTCGTAAAATCTTTGGTCATGATCCTTCTATATAATTTGTATTCAGCTTGTTACAAAGTGTATCAAAAGATGTTATGACCCTATCATTTTGCAACGCACTACGTGTTTAGTGGTTGGCAGGCACAAACCTTATTAACTTTTGCGATATGAACATTGAAACATTAAACCACTTATTTTGGTAGTGTATGTATGCATGCGCAACAGTTTTGGCTAGATGTTACGATATACTTAAAAAGAAAAGTATAATGCATGCGTTATATGTAGACGATTATTAATAATGGTTAGTTTGTGGAGGCTTTGTTCAAGTCACATACGTGTAGTCGTCGATATGGAGATGACAGGAAGTAAAGTGAAGAATTAAAAGATACTATACATATAAGTTTTTATTTGGTCTTAGGTATACATTGATATACATGTTAAATATTCAAGTATTTTCAATTAAACTATTTACACCTGAGCTATTACAAAGGGAATTTCAGTGACCATGCTACAATATAATATAAAAGTCATATTTACTTGAATTTTACAAGTGATTATCATGTGGGCCCTATTTACGTTCATGTTTTAGTTGTATTCAGGCTCAAAACCGCTTCGGAGTTGCCGTTAAGGCAATCGACTTTGCATTTTAAATGAAATACAAGTGATCTTATAGAAATTATTTAATTTCTTTACTTCTTTACATCATTATAATACTCAAATATAAATTGGTGCCGAAACGTCTAGGGAAAAATTAAAATAGATGCCGAAATGGTTTGATGCCAAAACGTCTAGGTGCCGAATCGTCTAGATGTCGAAGTGGTTTGGTGCCAAAACGTCCAGAATCGATCTTGATCACACAGACGCAAAAACTTAAGAATTATCTGCATTTATTAATAAACATTTTTCATGTACTGATCATTGGGACCCTACTTTAATTAGACTAATATACTATATACACAATAGTTTTCGTCTAGAAAACTGTGAACATTTTTTTAAATTTAAATTTAGAAACAATATCAATTTGTTTAACTGATTCGACAGTTGTAATAAACTATATTTTTTGTTTAACAAAATATTTTATATTCGTCAACACATGTCAAAACACAGATCCTAATTTTATATTTTTTAAACAATATCTGTATAAATACATAGCAATCGAGCAAGAAATAGCGCTTAAACAGGATAAATTAGAACAACATGTTAATAAATGGAGAGTCTTTCTCCAACAGAATATTTAAAATAAAACTACAGATCTCTTTATCTCTCTCATATTCCTTCTCCTTTTAGTATTAATCTGCTGATACTCATCTTTAATGAATTATTTCATACAATGAAAATCACAGGGAAATGATTACCGAAGGTGCTACCTTCGGAGAAACTTGTACTAGTTAAATGTGTCACATTAAATGCACTGCTATAATTTTTCTGCCAATATACATAAAATGACAATCATATTAACACAGGCATTATAAATTATAAGACACATATACTGGTATATTTGCACTTCTCCTGTACAACTATGTTAGTTATGATTTGTATTATGCAACAAATTGATGAAATAAACTATTAAATTAAAAAAAGAAAATGTTTAGTGGTTGACCAATTTTCAATTCGCCGCTATGCTTTCCTCTGTGATTGTTCGATGACCGGACAGATTGTGGATGATGACGTCTTCCTAAACCCTGAAAGGGATGGTACCGTATAATTTTGTCTTCGGTCGTGCCTTTAACGGTTTGTTCTCTTGTTGCTCTCTCTTCTGCCAAGTCACTCAGTACTTGCGATGTGGATTTCAAGGCTTTTGTTTTTTAATTTCATATATACAGGATCATCTTAGTGGTACGCTTAAATTACCTAATACTGCTGCCTAGTTTGTTAGAAATGATCCCTTTATTTACACTGTCCCGTTTAATTGAGATGGCAATATGGTAAGAGTGCACCCTAAAACCTGGTTTAAACCCACATTTGGCCGTTTTGCAATTGGCTGTTCTAAGGCGGCAGCCCTATTGTCAAACCTTGTGTGTGTATAGTATAGTATAATTTGCTTCTATTTTTCCTTGTCGTTGTTGTTTGTTTTGAATTCGTGTTTTGACAGAATGTGAGCTGTAAATGCTTCATTTCCTGTTTGTCTTTTTTGCCTACTTATACGAACTGCTGTCTCTGAAAATGTTGGGAACACTACGCGCTCTATAGAAACAATAGAGCTAAGAAATGTAAACCAGGTGCAGTGTTGCACACCATTAAACGAAAGATAGTTCGCATCATCTATTATTAAATTCCAAAGACAATAAGGGACAGTTCCATCTGCCTTTATAAGATGAAAATCTGCATACCAGTCAATATGATGTGACAGACTGGTGCAATTGTTTCACATGGAAACATTTTTTATCTTTCTTTTCTAACATAGCGCTTACATCAATCGATCATTTTAAAATAAAAATACATATAAACTTTTTTTTCAATACTGGAGATATTCTGTCTGAGTGTTTAATTGAGCCGCCGCTTTATATGGGCGAAACTTGTTTGCAATGACGGATTAAACGATTCATCAACGTCACCGGAGATGTCTGAACAAGTAAAAAGTCATTTTTTATAAAATATTATTTATAGCGATTAGAAACGTACCAGGACGCTTACATTTTCTGATTGAATAAATCATAACAGTAGCGTTAGAATATGTGATTAACATGTTTACACCTAATTTTGAAAATACACTCTAGCGAAATGATTGAGCTAGGGAAAATTCACAATGTTGTTAAAGGGACCACTGTATCTGCGTTTATAAAATAAACAACTGCGTATCTTTTAATATTATGCGTTTGTTCATTATTAACATATAGACGTGAGAATCATGAACCTACAAAAGAGCCATGATTCCTGTGCCGTACGCACCTTTCCGGCGAGATTTCTGAAGACATCACGCATGCCTGCATAAACATCTACATTATTTCAAAAGACTAAGTGTTAAAGACCTCACGTGCATGCATAAAACTTTTAGGGCATATAGTCAGATTTTAAGGTAGATGCTGATTGGATTAATTTACCAAATCATAACAAATCCCCATAAAACATCAAACAAATTATATAACATATATTTCAACATAAATCATGTTCATTTAGGATATTTGACTGAAATTTGCATTTTTATGGGTACAATTGTACTGAGAGTATATTTACAAAAGAAAATTCTTTACTGCCATTCTGGGGTGCCCACCTTCAGTGAAGTAGCATTACATTACCCTTGATTTGCTGGTCATTTTTGAGTGTCTCTAAGATAGTTCTTTAAAATAAGTCAGATATAGGAATAGTGGTTGTAAGCCAAAAGGTTATACTGGAGGCCTAAGGGAAATGCAATAGTGGTATCTGACCGTCTAGGCAATTTGTGTACGGCTCCATGTTTCCGCAGACATGTTTTCTTGAATGTTTATCTTTTTCAAATATCGCGCGCTGTGTCGTTCCGTATTTGAAAACTTAACCTCGCTCTATTCACACACCTGACGCTTTCCTGTTAACGTTGTCGATTTGTGTCAGCTGTGGGCGGGTTTAAGTTTCCAAATACGGAACAACACCGCGTGTGATACTTTAAATGGTAAACATTTAAGAAATATATGTCTGCTAAAACACGGAGTCTTACAAAAAATCCCTAAATCGACAAGATATTCTTCTCTTTGGTGAGTTGTATGCATACACGCGTGGTTTTTAAAGGTTTATTCTATTGAAATACGATGGTTGTTCATGCAGGCTTTGTTGATGTCTTCAAAAACCTCTCTCGATGGGGTCGATCCTGATACCTGCCTATTCTATAAAGGATCGCATCGTAGCTATGTGACACACCATAAGAATTACTATTCTAGCAGATAATTAACATATTGAACATATTGTTGTTGTTTTTTTGTAATAAAAGCACCATTCTTACATTTTATAAAATAAGTGCATTCAAGGCAAACTGTTTGCTCTTGGAGATATTCCACGTCAGCGTAGTTAACTGAGCCCCCGCTTTAGGTGCGTGAAACTTGTTAATAATTTTAAATTGATGCACGAGATATTCCCAGAGGTACTCCCACACACCGGTTGTCAGATTCTCTAAAACTATATCACAATTCTGTTTGTATTTAGCTGGCATGTCTCCATCTAACAACTGCGTAGTAATTTGATAAAACATGTTGGCACGTTGGCATATTGACTTGGTCATCAATATTGCACGGTAAAAAGAAAATTCTATGAAGCATGTATTGTTTTTATTTTTGATGTTGTTTCTTCCAAACAAACCATTTTAATGCCTGTTTGGAGTTGACAGGGTTCCTTGAATGCTACATTTCCTGTTCGATGCATTTATTATATACTTTCCAGCGAAATAATGGATTAAGAGAAAACAATTGCTAATATTTTATTTCTATTACTTTTTTTTTAGATTTAACGAAAACACAACGGCCTACTCTCAATACAAACTGTCAATACTACGAGCTATCACTGTGAATATTTAAAAATTCACAACACCGTATCTGTGCTCATAGCCACAAACACAAATATTACGCCACAGACCTATTACTAGTATACCAACTGCAATAGGGGATAAACTTTACCTGCGATTAGTACTGCGTATACCTATGATTAGTACTGCGTAGAACAGGGTTGAACTGAATTAAGTGAAACGAGTATGAAATGGGAAATTTGGAAATCGCTGAACACGATAAATATTAAAATATGAAAATATTGCAGTCTCGGTTTGATTGAGACTGATTGAGATTTATTGACGGTAGTGATAAATGATTGCTACCGTTCACTCCCTCTACCCCGGGGTTGAGCAGAACTCAATATTTAAAATTTCAACAGTAAGACAATGTTAGCCATCCCGAAGATGGTACGCAAATGACGCTGAACCTGGAACCTTCTATGCGGTATTTTATACCATTCCATGGCCAGCGGCGATGGTCTCAGTTTCTAATAAAATGCTTTGCCATAAACTACAAAACAATGTGTGAAATAAACAAAATTGGAATTTTATTGGGAGCAGAGGTTATGAAGCCTGCTGTATCAAAGGTACACAGGAAAAATGTTGTGACATGTGTCACATATGTTTTACTTTCCTATTATTTGGATGTTTCTTTTATCTATACATCTCAATGAGACATATATCACATATGTACCAGATATATTTTTCATGTTGAAATAATACAAATGTGCCCCATATGAAATGTATACATACGTATTTCATATGAAACTATTACGCATGAAATACATAAAGTATTTATAAAAAAAAATTGCAGAATATTGCAGAAAATGGTTTAACAACATGTTTCAGTTTTAATATTATTCAGTGAAAAACAGTTTCACATGTATCACAAAAGAAATAAACACGTGGAATAAATATGTATCACATATATAAACATGCACACTTCATGTATAGATATTTTTCCTGCGTAACAGTCAAAATGTTAAATTAAAAGGTAAAAAAGATATCCTAAGGGTGATTAAAAATACTCAGAGCCTCTAAAGGTTGGAGTAGTGGAACCACCTATTCGAAATTAAAGAACACTAGTGTCGCATGCAGTGTGCTTATTTCAGCAAGTACAATCTATCTATAATGTTTGAAGACAGGCTTTACAACCCTTCATGAATAGTGGAGCATTTTTTAGGTGTTGAAGTTTATGAGCCTCGTATCCTATCATTATTAAAACCAATAATACACAGTCACGAATGTAAGATTCCCTATATAACAATACTGCAGTCTCGGTAAGGTACTCGGCACAACAAACACAATAGGGGTACCGCCTTGTTACGATCAGTGGCAAGAATGCCGCTGGTGGTTTAAACCAGGTTCTAGGTTCATCAAACCTCACCTTTACCATATTGGCATCCCAGTTAAATGGGACAGTATAAATAAAGAAGACACATAAGGCAGCATTAAATAGAGGTTAATCAACACTGTTTTTGTATTACGGGATATCATTCCCGATGCCAGTTGACATATCTAGTAAAAAAACGAGTGCCGTAGGCACGAGGCATATCTAGTACAAAAACGAGTGCCGTTTTACTAGATATGTCAGCCGTTTTACTAGATATGTCAACTGGCCGAAGGCACGAGGTTTTTTACTGGATATGTCAACTGGCCGAGGGAATTATATCCCGTAATACAAAAGCGTTGATCAACTTATATATTACATTTATTTACAAGAATGTGCCTTTAATTCAAAATATATTTATGGATTCACTAGGGGTCTACTTTGTCTTACTTTCTAACTTCGCGCAAGAATAAACCACAACTGTCACAACAATGTAATTAAAAAAGTAATTCCGGCAAAATCTTATAATTTTCCTAGGGATTTATTTCCCAAAGGAATTACAACTTTTAATTCCCGCAGAATCACAGGTAGAATTGTAATATTAGAAGATAGAAGTTTAAAAAAAAAAGATGATCATGTTTATATGAATGTATAAAGACTAATACAAGGTGAGTATTCACTGACTTAGCAGAAGGCAGAGCAACAGGAGAATAAACCGATAAGGTCACGACAAAACAAGATTGAAAACAAACTGTAAATGATACCAACCCGATTAGGATTTAAGTAGACGTCATCATAAGATCCACAATCTGTCGGCCATCGAGCAATCAAAGAGGAAAGCATAGTGGCAAAATGAAAATGAATCAGCCACTTAAGATGCGATTAGTTGAACAATGATAAGGTTCAAGCCGCTTTGATAAGTTGTCTAACAAGATGGATAAAAAGTGTATGAAAGAGATCATGACTACCAATGTTCTTAATAAGTTTGTCAATCACGTCACCATAGAAGTTAAGTTGTCTCTTCGCCGTATAGGCATGGCAATTTGAAGAAATATATCAACAAGTGGTATCTTACATTTATATTTAAACAATGACTACAGGCAAAAGTAAATCTCTTCTTTAATTTCATATAAAAACATTACTAACGTACATGTAACGAAAACATTATGTTCTTGTTTCGGCTGACTAGTGTATTTCTTCGTTTGTATCTAAAATGCCTAGTTTATCCTCACATGTATCAAGGTTGCTGTGTTATACTGTGTTATACTGTATTATACTGTTTTATACTGTGTTTTACTGTGTTATACTGTGTTATACTGTTTTATACTGTGTTATACTGTGTTATACTGTGTTATACTGTTTAATACTGTTGTACACTGTGTTATATACTGTTTTATGTTCTTTGGATGACTGGATTGTAATTTCGTTTGTACCTTGGGTGACTGTTTTAGACATGTGTTTGTACCGTGTACCACTGGATAATACTTTCTTTTGTACCTTGAGTGACTGTATCTGACATTTGTTTGTGCCTAGTATCGTGGATGATACTTTCGTTTTAGTGTACCTTGGATTACTAGATCAAACATTTGTTTGTACCGTGTATCACTGGATTATACTTTCGTTTGAACCCTAGATCAGACATTTGTTTGTACCGTGTATCACTGAATTATACTTTCGTTTGTACTTTGGATGACTGGATCAAACATTTGTTTGTACCGTGTATCACTGGATTATACTTTCGTTTGAACCCTAGATCAGACATTTGTTTGTACCGTGTATCACTGAATTATACTTTCGTTTGTACTTTGGATGACTGGATCAGACATTTGTTTGTACCGTGTATCACTGGATTATACTTTCGTTTTAATGTACCTTGGGTGACTGGATCAGACATTTGTGTGTACCATGTATCACTGGATTATACTTTCGTTTTTACCTTGAGTGACTATATCAGACATTTGTTTGTGCCGTGTATCACGGATTATTCTTTCGTTTGTACCTTCGATGGCTGAATCAGACATATGTTTGTGCCGTGTATCACTGGGTTATATTTGCGTGTGTACCTTGGATGGCTGGATCAGACATTTGTTTGTACCGTGTTTCACTGGATTATACTTTCGTTTGTACCTTGGATGGCTGGAGAAGACACGTGTTTGTACTTTGTATCACTGGATTATACTTTCGTTTGTACCTTGGATGGCTGGATCGGACATTTGTGTGTACCTTGGATGACTATCAGACATTGTTTGTACCGTGTTTCACTGGATTATACATTCGTTTGTACATTGGATGACTGGATTTTACATTTGTTTGTACCTTGTATCACTGGATTATACTTCATTTTGTACCTTGGATGACTGGATCGGACATCTGTTTGTACCTTGGATGACTGGATCAGACATTAGTTTGTACCGTGTATCACTGGATTATACTTTCGTTTGTCTCAAAGTTGTAACTAACCTCAGACAATATGTTTGTGTGTTTGTTTGAATGATGTTTTACGTAGTTGTTAGCACATGTTAGGCTATATATGAAGGTCAGTTTGTCTGTGATAGAGGCAGACCAACCCAATTTTCCCGGGTAAAATCAGTACTGTATATCGCCCGATAGACTCGACTGATGGCGGGGAGTATACAGTACTGACATTATGGCATCTAATGCTCTTTAAAACCATTAAAACACAATAAATAAAAATATACACAGAAGAATCACATCAAATGATGACCGGACTGTAAACAGGCCCTATTATTTTCTTCATTAATGACCGCAAATTCCACTCACGTTTTGGGCAAATTGATATTGATATATTGTCAGTTTTGATAACATCATTGTAAATAAACGCAAACAAGAGACCACAGTATTCATGAGCACAGTCATGTCCCACCGGACGCGTCCTCGGGAGTTTATCGGGATCTATCTTCTTCCATCATGCTCTACCATACCATTTCTGCCAAGCTGTGTGCACTATGTAATTAGTGTTAGCAAGAGTTTTGCAAGTCCAAGATGTATGTTCAAAGCACACACGGCATCTCGATTTTTTAAAAACTCACGGCGACGCGTTGGTTTTCTACATAGCTTGCATTTGTTCAATCATTAATATTAATTATAAGAATAGTATAAAGCTAATTAAGTTTGCATAGTATTAACTGTTGATTATAATGCACCAATAATATATTTAAACCTATGGTAGTGTGAGACGAAACAACTGAAAAATCAGTATTGTATTTAATTTTATTCAAACAGGTTTAAAGTCAAAATAATATTATAAATAAATCCAGATGCTTTCAATGTTTAACAAACACAAGATTGCCGTGTGTCCCTTTTATGGATTTTAACATGTTCTTTTCTTTCTTTTTTTTTCTTTTTTTTTGTGTAAAAATCAGTTAAGTGTCGTCCCCACGGTTTTAACGGTAGCCATGCGATTAATCACCGTTTATAATATATTCCTAGACTTAAAGTGACTCACGGCAATCTTGATTTGTTTAAAACTCACGAAATTATATGCAAACAGGTCTAAAGTCAAAATGATACTTGATTAATCAAGTGTGGTGCTAATTTAAATGCTTGATACAAATTTCAGGAGTGTCATGTGTCCCTTTAAGAACACAGCTTAGTACATTATCATGTTCCTTTAAGAACACAGCTTAGTACATTGTCATCACTTTTCCAGAAAAGAGAAACAGATAATACTTAAATGATACGCTAACAATTCTACTCAACTTACTTTATAAATAGCTTTGGAATATTTTGTTTGTGACTCGTTCGACGAGAACCAAATCTTGTTTGCGCATGCGTTGGCATCGATTTCCGGCGCATGCAAATTAATTAATGTGACGAATAATTACTAAATGCGGTCTGCGAATACGTTCGCTGTAATCGGAACTATCTCTTCGATACGTCGCTACGCTCCCTCCCTTCCGGTTTCTTAATGGTGAAGATTTCTCTTCATAACCACTATCCTATATTTAGTTTTTGCCGTTCTTTTTCAACCAATCAACAATTAAATGTGTTTGTTGATTTTTGATTGACGTTTCACGAATTCTAATCAATCAACATGAACAAATCAAAGTACTGTGTACTGAATGGCGAAAACATTAGTAAGCAAATGTATTTTGCTAGGACCAACGAGACAGCAAGAGCAACGTTCTTGTGAATTTTCATGGAAATCCATGAAGTTGTTTCAGAGGAGTAGTCGCCACCAGTTTTTCCTATAGAACTCTATATAAACAAAGAAGGGCGCTGGCTACCATGTTTGACATCGAATCGAAATTAATTTTGGTTAGGCATACGAGTCGTTTTGGATTAAGGTTCCAAATCAATAACACTTATGTTTTTTGGGAAGTGGCCGGCAAGAAATTGTATTTGCAAAATCTATTTTAAGCCGTGGCGACCATCTTGAATTTCCGGTTGACATGTATTACTAGACATCAAGAGCAACATTCCTGTGAAGTTTCATGAACAATCTGTCAAGAAGTTTCAGAGGAGTAGTCGCCACAACAGTGCTCCAAAAAAAAAAAAATTGGGAATAGCCCAGGTCAAGTAGATTTCAAAAGTCCACTTGTTTGACTGGAAAGTCACTTGCCCTGATTTTTTAACAGAAATTATTATTACCAAAGATTGTTTGCCAGTACATATTTTTTGTCGATATATTTTTTGTCGCTTGTTTTATTTATAATTAATTAATAATACACATGTGATTAAATCAAACAATAAGGTTCTATTTTCCTTTATTTTCCTTTTATTTATCCATTGCATCATATAACAAAAACAATATTATTTTATTTTACCTTTTTAGGATCGCGCCGCAAATCACGTCAAAAAGTGTTCTACCATCTAACACGCACATCCGAATGGTTTCTCGTTTAAGGAAAATGCACTTTGAAATCATATTTGATATTAATCGTTTATATTATATATCGTTTATATAATGATGTATAGAGATTATTCTTAGTGAAAAAAAGATAATTCCTACTAGATTTGTTTTTCCCACAAACCAAACTACATTTTCCTGGCTTAAATGTAGTTTAGGCTTCTTGTATTATGAATTGATTTAAAGAAATGTAATGTATGGTTTAATCAACATTGTTATCGTATTTTTGAGATATATAATTCCCTCGGGCGTTTACATATCTGGAAAAACAATCATGCCGATCGACACTCGTTTTTGTATCAGATATATAAACCTCACATGGGAATTATATCAAATAGTACGAAACCAATGTTCAATATTTACATTCACTTGATGCTTTCCGTTGAAAAAATAGCGCTCAATTTCCATTAAACACCCCTTTACAAGTAGGCGAGACTACTACGCTCGACTGCGCAGGTATCTGGTGTGTCTCAATAGAAACTGCATTCGCAATATCTCGTACACTACCTCGCTGCATTACTCGAATGTAAATCGCAGGTTTGTATTGGTTACGTCGCGCCTTAGATTCCCGCCAAACAAATTTGCATTCAAAATCAAAGTTATCATCCAAATTTTGCAATGTCATTTCGCCGATTGCTCCATCTAAATTTTATTTACATGAAAGCAGTGATAAAAAAAAAAAGAAACAAGGCTTTTGCGGGTGACTGCTTGATAAACGAAAACTTTCTCGAATTTCTCCGTATCTCGCAGATTTATTTAATGGGATATTTAACTCGGGTTATTTTCCAGATAAATGGTCTGAAAGCAGTATCATTCTCCTCTTTTCAAGAAAAATGACCCAGACGACGTAAATAATTATCGAGCCATAACACTAGTTAGCTGCTTATCAAAAGTTTGTACAGGTATTTTAAATAAAAGAATTAGCATGTGATGTAAAGAAAACAACGTTTTATCAGATGCTCAGTTCTGTTATAGACAAGGTCGCTCCACCATTGATGCCTTATTTGTTTTGAATTGTGTCATACAGAAAGTACTGAATGAAAACAAGCGGTTATATTGTTCGTGTGTGGATTTAAAGAAGGCTTATGACAGTATATATATAGAAATGGCCTTTTGCTAAAACTGTTTAAGCTAGGTATTAAAGGTTAATTGTTAAGAATTATATGGGACATGTATGACAAAGTGAAATCCCGTGTACGACATTGTAATATTTTTTCTGAGTTTTACAAATGTGCAATCGGTCTCAAACAAGGGGAGGTAATCTCTACAATAATGTTTTCTCTTTTTATAGAAGATCTGGAATTGTTCTTACATGATTGTAATAAATCTGGACTTATAATAGATGATATAATTTTAATTCTTTTACTCTTCGCAGATGATATGGTTTTGATAGGAAAATCACCGTCTCGACAAATGGGGATTAGAGGTTAACGCGGAAAAGACAAAAGCTGTGGTCTTTCGAAAAAGACGTCATCTTTTAGTTAATGAGAAATGAGTTTACAATGGAAATAATTTAGAAGTTGTTAACGATTTTAACTACTTCGGAACTGCTTTTAGTTATACTGGTTCATTTAATTTAAATCAAGAGACTTTAGAAGGTAAAGGATTAAAAGCTTTGAATATTTTAATTGCACATGTAACAAATACAATTTTAAACCAAAAACATTTTGTCAATTATGCGATGCGTTCGTTGGTTCTATATTAAGCTATGGATCAGAAATTTGAGGTTTTACAAAGTCAAAGGAGATCGAAAGAATACATTTGAAATTTTGTAAATACTTGTTAAGAGTTAAAACTTCTACTAGTAATGCCGGTATTATGGAGAACTAGGTAGATAGATACCCATTGTATATTTTAAGGTATGTAAAAATAATAAAATATTGGAGTAAGGTGGTCGATTCAAAAAACATGTTAATATCAACTTTTTAAAAGATGCTGTGAGAGATTATGAAAGAGGAATGAAGAATTGGGTCAGCAATGTTAAAACCATTCTAATTGACTGTGGCTATAATTATGTTTGGAACGACCCAACTTGTATTGATATGAAAACTTTTCATTTATTGATTAAACAAAAACTAATAGATTATTTTGTTCAAAAATGGAACACTGATGTTGAAAAAAATCGGGTTTTATGTTTGTTTTATGTTTGTATAGCCATTTGAAAACCTCATTCTCATATGAAGTGTATCTAGATATATTGCGATTGAAATTAAGAACTGCCATGTCGAGGATAAGATTATCCTCCCATAGACTTAGAATTGAAACTGGCAAATATTCATAAAATAGATATTTTACATTGTGTAATAGTACCGACTTAGAAGATGGATATCATTTATTTCAAGTTGTCCTTTGTACGAACAATTACGTAAGCTACATGTTAAACAATATTATTGCAGACGTCCAAGTGTTTTAAAATTTCTTCAGCTGATGCAATCTTCAAGCCAGCAAGAGCTTTTTAAGTTATCTAGGTTCGTTAGGGAAGCATTTATTATTCGCAATATTGCAATATAAGAGTACATCCTCATTAGACATAACATGTAAAATATTAAAACTTAAAATAGTAATATGAAACGATGTAATAGGAATAGTTAAATCATTATAACAGGGTAAATACGTGCGTCAGTGTGAATGTTTTGGGCATCAGAGTGAATGGGTGAGCTATGTGAGTTGCATAGTATGTCAGATTTGTGTATTTGTACATTTTCATTGTTTAATGTAAAAATTGCATTCACATATTAACAAATGTATGACGAGAAACATTTGTTTAAGACATCAATAAAATATATGTTCTGTTCTGATAAAATCTTCATCTGCATTATAAAAAACAAACATTCAACGCAAAGTATACATCAGCACGAATGGTATCGGCCATATTGTTTACATAGCAACAGTTAAGCAACAGTGAACTAGTTTCTGTGCCGTTGCCTTCCGGCTAAGAAAATGTCATACCGAAGCGTCGTGTTACACACGAGGTGGGATCCCGAATAATGACGGGATTGGTTCGATTGGTTCACGATTGTAGAAACTGGCTATTTAGTCTAGATCATCTGCGACGCTTGCTTGTTTTCAAGACAAACGTCTAGAACAGTTCTCCTAAACAAAGTTTGATTTTTGCCGAAATTCTGATATCGTTTCTGATTGGCTGAGACAGAAACACCTGATATCCAAGATATACAGAAAGGCAGAAATACAATACAGTTATAAATAAACAAAGAGGGAAACTTCATCATTATATCGACGAACTAAATGGAATTAAATTAATAAAACAAAAATTATGGTCACGAGCTTCCGGTTTCAAACTTGTTTCTGCACAAACGGTCAAGGGGGCACTCCACAGTTTCATGTACATTTCTCAATAATCAAACCCATGACAAGCCCTTAGCCTGAACCCGTGAGCAAAAATAAATCACACCATCATTGTGTCATACATTTCTTAGAAGACAATAAAATTACCCATGTTTCCATACCAAATACAAGTATCAAAAAGTATTTTCTGTACAAATTTAGTCCCATTTCTTTAAGATTACCCCACCCTTCAAAACATGATAAAAATGCAATTTTAGCAATATCTCAAATGTCAATAAACAAAAACAAAATTTTTTCCTAAGCATATCATGGTCATGTCTGCACTTATCATGCTCTTGCATATCAGGAGATGCTAAATTGTACATACCGAGTCCGGCATTTTAAAAAGTTATTCCATGCTAATCATCATGTGTGTGAAAATCGGCCATTTTATCTACTTTATGGAAGTTTTTGATAGTTTCGTATTCTATTTATAGCCTCCATAAAACCCAAACAAGGCAGCTTTGACAGATATCAAAATCAAGCCATAAGTACTAATAACTGAAAAAACAAACAAACATGCACTTTATAACCATTATTAATACCATTCATGGACCTAAAAGACGCTTAGTAGATTTCTTTCACATTTACATGGACATTAATGCGAAACTGTGGACTGCCCCCCAAGACGTTTATATTTACAATCAAGCGTCGAAGATGATCAAGACTAATGGCTATTCCGCTTCATTTTCAAGGAGGCGCATGCACTGCACGCACGCACTGTGCACGTATCCGGGGTGTTTCAGTAGAAATACACTGTCTGAAATACACTGACGGTAGTTGTCTCTCTTGCACTAATAATTTAAACATAATTGATTCGCATTTGTTGGAGTTTATTCGATTTTAAACGCCGGTAGTAAATGGCAAACTGCGGTTTTAAACGCCGGTGGTAAATGGCAAATTTACCATTTACTACCGGCGTTAAACCGCAATTTGCATTTACTACCGGCGTTTAAAACCACACAAACAGCGAAAACATGTGAATCAGTTCTTACTTAAACTCTCTGTATTGTTTACATGTTGTTAACGCTTTATGCTAAGCACCAAAGTCCAATCGGTACTTGTAAATGTTGTCACTTAATTTGGTATTTCTTTTTCAGGCATGTATCCCAAGGTACAAAACTGCACCTACATCAAATATTTCACAGTTAACGACGATCGAGATGGTATTCCGCAAACAGATGCAATACTACGTAAGTAAAAACAATAAGATGTAATCACTAGTTTGTGTACGCAATAATACATAGATGCATTTCTTTCAAAGCTTCAAGAACGTCACAATTATCTATACTGAACCAAAAAAAAATGTGTGCACATCTATACTGAGTCAAAATGGTGTGAACCCAAATGTGTATAATCAACATACACAATTTAATATTACAGTGATGTAAACAGTTATAATAGAAAATGAAATTTGTCAAACTTATCAAACAGATAAGGTTCCAGATTTTAGTGGTTTTTTTTGTTGCTGTTCTTTTTTCATAATGGATCATTCAGTTTTGTTAGACTGATATATTTTTCTGTAGGTATCCGTAAGACATTTAGAGCTAAATGTGACCATTACCATCAGCGTATGTCTACACGGTTCTGTATTGATAAATATGTTTGTTTGACAATTAGCCCAGTCCCGAATGTTAAGGGTATGAACTCATGAGTATTGATGGTTCAGCCATGACGTTGCTAAGCTCAACAACAAAATACAATTTTCATAAAAGCCAGAGCTCGGTGGTGTAAACTATCTAGGTGTTACGGGTAAAATGTAACAAGAAAGGAGGTGCAAAAGCAGCAACAACAATTTTAAAACTAACTATTTTTAAAATATAATCAACAAATTTATACAAACATTACAATGAAAAATATTCACTTATATAATACATATAAATTAGATCCAGTATTTCTTTAAAGTCCGATTTAATAATAAAGTCCAAATTATATTGCCAAGTGTCCCTTTAATCCAATTTGTAAAGTGTCCCCTTAATCCAATGTGTCAAGTTTTCCTTTAAGTCTTTCCTGGTTTACTTATTCTTAATAGCCCAAATAATCCAATGTCACTTTTAGTGTAGCTGAGTACAATATTGTTTATCCTTTCACCATATATATTTAATAAAAAGCATCCACTATTTTCACAATGTTTCTTTCAACTTTATAGTGAACTTGGAAGTAAATACTGAACCAAATACTGAACAAATATCAATCCTAAAATGCTGGATTTATACTGTCATAGAACGTCATAGAGCATCATGGAAGCTATAACATAAACATGTTGTTTAAATCACCTTGAATGACATTATAAACATAATGTGATGTAAACATCTCATTTATCTAACTTATATATGTTCCTAATTTTAAATAGACGTGCATGACACAATAACATGTCCACATCATCATTATAAACACCCATAAGTAACACTTTCCCCTTAAAGAAAAATAATGTTTTATGTAAGCATTCTTCTGAACAATATGTAATAAGCAATATAATAATGTAATAATGTTCTTTCTGTTTCAGTACATATGTCAAAGCATATATTACAACATGACATATTGTTTTTTAATTATTAACTATAGTCAAGATATATATTGTATTACAATGATTTACGTTTAAATATACGGCGTATTTTACACAAGAGATAATGCGTCAGCAATAAAATTATCCCTTTCTCTGGTATGTCTTGTATTCCACCTCATTAATCTTTGTCAAAAAGTTAATTCTCATTGTGTAACCCTCACTGGAATCTTTAAGTGAGACACAGAAAACTACATTAACTAAATGTGAAGAAAGGCTATCTCTGTCAATGTATTATTTTAACATATTGATATGACAAAGTTGATGTCGCTTTCGCCTTCCATGAGTATTGATAATACAATGTTAAATCATTGACCGTTTTCTTTACTGTATAAGGACCATGATACCTAGATTGTAAAGGCGTTCCAGGAATAAGTAATAAAACAAGAACTTTATCATCAGGTTTGAAATTTATTTCTTTTGTAGTCATATCATACATTGTTTTCTTTCTTTACTGAGAAATATGAGATTCGACTCAGCTACCTCACAAGCTTCTTGACAGTTTAGGTCTAAAATTAGACACATACAGTAGAAGATTCATAAAAGTATATTTTTCAGAAATATTTGTTTCTTTAAATAACATCAGTGGTCCACGAACAGTGTGATCAAAAACTAATTCAGAAAATCGAATATCGCCTAAGCCGGTGCTAGGAGGCGTGAGAGGTGTGGCACTGTACATTACCTCTACATTACCTCTCATGAACAGACTCAATAAAATCGAGTCTGCTACTTTTATCTCTTGTTTGTGTTTGTTGCTTCCAAGGGATCTCCTTTTCAGTATTGATTGACATTCACACTAGCATTTGTTTAGTGCTGTGTGGCGGCCTTAAAAGTCGCCCCGACTACAAATCAATAGTGTTATTACTTACTGGTCCTTTGGGATCATCAAGCCCGATCTTTGTAGCTTTAAAGTAGAATATCGCTTAATCCGGTGCTAGGAGGCATGAGAGGTGTTGCACTTTACAATACCTCTCATGAACAGACTCAATAAAACCGAGCTACTTTTATGTCTTGTTTGTGTTTGTTGCTTCCAAAGGATCCCCTTTTCAGTATTTATTAGTGTCAAAGCAATAGGATCTAATCATATTTTTCAATGGCTGGCGAATTCTTTTTAGAGCACCTTGGCTCTAAGGATGACAGGCCGAGGATTTAGACTGTGAAATGTCTCATGCATGACCTGTTGAAATATACCAGACATAAAATTTGACTCTTGATCAGACTAATTTTCAAAGGCCAACTAATGTGAATTTTTTTTAAAAGCTTAACCAGAGACTTCACAATATACTTCGTCTTACCTAAGTGGAATAGCTTCAGTAAATCGTGTAGACGCACACATAATTGTCAACATATATTGGTTACCAGACTTGGTCTTAGGCAAGGGGCCAACACAGTCCACGATTATTCTACTGAAAGGTTCTTCAAATGCTGGAATACGTTGAAGATGAACTTTGGGAATATTCTGATTGGGTTTTCCTACGATTTGACATGTATGACAAGACCTACAGTATTGTGAAATATCTTTTATATGTTTATATTTGGCCAATAAAAATAGCACAAACTATTGTAATATGTCTTATTAAAGCCTAAGTGACCAGACATAGGGGTTTCATGGGCCAAACAGAGAATTTCCTGACGATATTAACTAGGAACCACCATTTGGTAATTGACAGTCCATTTATCATCCGCAGAGACATCAGGTGGTCGCCATTTTCTCATCAGGAACCCATGTTTAGTAAAATAACAAACTGGGACTTGTGAAGCTTTATCTTCACTATCAGCCATAGTAAATAAGCAAGAAATCTCAGAATCACTATGCTGTTCACTTATAGTTGTAAACTTTAAAGGTTGTCATGAAAAACTAATAGAAGGAGAATGATCAGATACGTGAATATTATTTTCACTGTAGACCATTTTGGATTCAGATGGGCTAATATCAAGTGATTTATTAACCTCTAAAGTAGATTGACCAATAAAAGTACAAATATGATTCCCAAATACTCTTTTTGCAATAGCTCGAGTAACTGCACAAACCGGATACAAGTCGGGTATTTCCTGTTCAACGTGAACAGGGGACTGATCTAAAGAATGCTTGTCAGATACAGGTGGATTAACCACGACCTTATCTCCAATGTTTCAATCCCCGACGAGCCCCCAATTTCTGTTACGGGTAAAATGGAACAAGAAAGGAAGTGTAAAACAAGCAACAACAATTTTAAAATATAGTCAACTTCTTATTCGTTTTTCTAGAGCTTGTACTCGAGTTGAGGACTTCAATATTCGTAATCTTTGTATAACTAAAAAGCTACTCCATCAGGGCTACCGTTAACATAAACTTCGTAAAACCTTTGCAAACTTGTATTATCGTAACCCTAAGTAATTTAAGAACTCTTCTGCGACTAGGACTATCACAACCTGACTTCTATGGTGACGTGATTTACAAACTTCGTAAGATCCTTGGTCATGATCACTTTCATACTATATTTGTTTAACTTGTTAAAAGGTTTATCAAAAGGTTATGACCCTATCATTTTGCAACGCACTGCATTCTTGGTGGTGGACCCATTTACAGTTCGCCACTATGCTTTTCTCTTTAATTGTGCAATGACCGAGAAGGCTGTGGACCCTATGATTTCGTTTACATAAAGCCCAAAAAGACGGTGACGTTTGATGTTTGTCTGCAATCTTGTCTTGTCGTGCCTTCAATGATTTGTTCTCTTGTTGCTCTGGCTTCTGCAAAGTCATTGAGTACCTTCTTTGTGGCTTTCTAGGCTATTGTTGTTTTTGTATTTATATATAACGAGCATCTTTATGTTTTACTTATATTGCCTATTAATGCTACCTTGTTGGTTAGAGAACAGTTCATGGCGCGGATTTCTTTAGTTGTATTGGGATGACAGTAGGGTAAGTGTGAGGTTTGATGCACCCTAGAACCTGGTTTAAACCCCCAGCCACTGACCATTCCAAGGCGGTAGCCCTATAGTCAACCCTTGTGTGTTTGTGGTGTCTTATTTTTCCTTTTATTCTTTTTTATATATAGTTGTTCTTTGTTTCTGTGTTTTTTATCAATATTTTATTGTGCGGTTTATTTTTCAGTAACACTGTGTAAGTCTACATAGTTCCCATTATCAAGCCTTACTTGTCTTGTCGTGCCTTATTGGTTTAATCTCGTGTTACTCTGCCAAGTCACTGAATACTTGCTTTGTGACTTTCTATGCTTATATTCATATATACATGATCATCTTCGTGGTATACTTATATTTCTTATATTGCCTATTAAAGCTGCCTGATGTGTTAGTGCCTAGCGGATATATCATGGCGGAGATTTCTTTATTTACACTGTATCATTTTATTTGGATGACTATTGGGTAAGACGAGACCTTCTTTGCCACTGACCGTTCCAAGACGGTAGCCCTCTTGTCAACTAGTTACCTTGCCTTTTGTTCGTCTTTGTTACCTTTGTTTGTTTCTATGCGTGTTTTAGTGGACTGCGGTCCTTGACTGCTACAATTCCTGTTTGACTTTCATATCTACTTTTACTACAGATTTTATTGTGCGCTTTAATTTTCAGTAACAATGCGTCGGTCTACATGGTTCCCCTTATCCAGCCTGGTTATACTACTTATAGGCGGAACTGTGTGTTTTGTCGGACACTGTGAATCTGGTAAAAAGAACCTAACATTTGTTAGTGGAATATTGTTTGTTTTAGCAGGTGAGTGAAATATAAAATTGTTTATTTTATGCTTAACAGTGAAATAGTGGATTTTAGCAATGAAATAAAAGTAGTATTTCATACCTGTGAAATATAGTTTTATTTTTTCACTGCCGGAACTACTTTTTTTCAATATCAAAAACAATTTATCTTTTTATTTGTTTAGAAAATAACTGTTTAATATACATCAGAAGTATTTCAGAATTGTTGTCATTTTGAGTGAAAAATGTCAGTTGGTCATTTTTTCTAAAACTACTTATTTCAGAAAGTTGCTATAAAAGTTATATCAGTGGATTGGAAATAACTTTACTAAGCAAATGCGTCGTAGATTATTGAAATTGTGAAGTAGTTTAGAAGTTATGGGGAATTCAAAACAGCAATGTTATCATACTAAGCCAATGATATTTATAATGCATTCATTTTATTTGTATTCATACAATAAACACTGCGTTAAGATGTGTTACAAACCCATCCGCGGCCAAGATGGTGAATACGCTGCTTTTGAAACATTCTCGCCTCTCATAGCTGCGGGTTCGAATCCCACTAGGAGCTCACCTTGTTAGTGAGGAAGTGTCATTCTTACGGATGGCGGGAGGTATACAGTACTGGTTCTACCTAGGAAAAGGTGGGTGGTCTGCCTCTACCATGAAAAATTCGGTCATATATAAAATCAAATCGGTCGTATATAGTCTAAAATGTGCTGAAAATGGCATAAAACACAATTAATTAAAACGTGAAACAGTACAATGTAGCAGAGTCAGTGATAGAATTGACATAGGAGTAAGTGCTTGAGAGCTGCAGACCTTTGCAATCGTGGGTTCACTTCCTGGCAGAGGCATGTCTCACCTCCCTCTGATGTCGCTGTCCCGATAGCACATTATATGGGTTATCGAGACGTAAACTCACATTCTTTGATTATCGGTTAGCATGTTTTATGAATACGAGTAAGCATGTATTCGTTGAAATTTACACACACTTTAATATCAATAGTTTATGGTACTAAGGTGGATGATATTATACAATGTACCACTTACAGGTAAAATAAACGAGCCACCTTATGTTCAAAGGTGGTCAAAGCAAAGCAATGATAAATATTTGAGAACTAATGAAACATTGAGTTTTAAAAGATTTAATGTGTAGATGACGATCAGTTATAAACGAAAAGATCGGATTTTCTTCATTGAAGCCCTGATTGAATTGCAGTTATTTACAAAATCAAGACTGCCATTTACATTCTATAAAAACTCAAGTTATTTGGATGGTTTTAACACAACACAAAATCAAAGAACACGGACTCATTCAAGTGAAACGTCTCCTTTGCAATTATTAGGTTGAACCATCAATAAGAGTAGAAGCACAGGTCAAACAGGACACGTAGCTTTCACAAAACGCATCCATTCAAAAACATGCATTTTACCTGCTTTATGCCTGTCTAGGCTTTTTCTTATATTCATATATACATGAGCATCTGTGTGTTATACTTGTATTGTTTATTAGTGCTGCCTAGTTGGTTAGAAGACATAGGTTGGTGGTGGTTGTTTTTTACAGTGTCCCGTTTTATTGGGATAACAATAGAGTAAGAGTGAGGTTTGATGCACCCTAGAACCAGGTTTAAACACAAAGCGGTCTTTTTATCTACTGACCGTTCCCAGGTGGTAGCCCTATCGTAAAAACGTTTGTGTTTGTGACGTCATCATATAAATTGCCTTTTATTTATCCTTGACATTTGTGGGGTTTTCAATGTTGACTGGTCCTTGAACGCTACTTTCCTCTTTTCGAATTTTATATCTACTTTGAAACACATAGATGCATACGTTTCAAAGTAATGTACGAGACAATAGGTTTCCGTCTTCCGTGTTGACCTTGTTTAAATAATTGAATTGAAATCTGAAGTAAATCAATGAAAAGAGAGTCATACAATGTAGAACATGCCGTAAGTTAATACCACTAAGCAGAATTAATGTTATTAAAACTTGCTATTTGGTGCCATCCTTGAATTATGTGTACAACTGTTCCTGACGGCTGAGCCAGTAAACCATTAAAGCCATAAATAATTTAGTGTATCATTTCCTTTGATACTTGGTTTCTCAACACGTTTCTCCTCTTTAACTGTATGAGTTCGTACCGTCTGTTTCTTAAGCAACCCGTAAATTAGTTAAAAGCTTGTGTTAGAAATATTCCTAACACTACTACTTTATACGTTAGAGAGAAACAAACAATACAAGCATGCATGCACGCGACATACTGTTTCAAAACCAAACATTGCTGTTTGCATGTCAAACTAAGAAAAAAAGAGACCGAAATAACGGATTTTTTAAAATATAAAAAAAAGAACACGACATGGGATTTAATCATATTTTGACATACGGTAATAAAATATGCATTCTTAAATGTTACAAAAGTAACCAAAACAGGCAGATAAAGTTAGATAAACGAGATACATACAAATAAAATTGAAGAGCAATCGCTGTAACAGATCTAAATCAAAACAACTATACTAGGAATTGACCAAGCGGCCTTTTTGCTGCTGACCGTTCCAATGCGATAACCCTGTTGTCAACCCTTTTATGTTTGTGGTGTCCCGTACTTTGTTTCTATTTTACTACTGACCTTTCCAATTCGATAACCCTGTTGTCAACCCTTTTATGTTTGTGTAGTCCCGTACTTTGTTTCTATTTTGCTACTGACCGTTCCAATGCGATAATCCCGTTGTCAACCCTTTTATGTTTGTGGTGTCCCGTACTTTGTTTCTATTTTGCTACTGACCGTTCCAATGCGATAACCCTGTTGTCAACCCTTTTATGTTTGTGGTGTCCCGTACTGTGTTTCTATTTTACTACTGACCGTTCTAATGCGATAACCCTGTTGTCAACCCTTTTATGTTTGTGATCTCCCGTACTTTGTTTCTATTTTGCTACTGACCGTTCCAATATGATAACCCTGTTGTCAACCCTTTTATGTTTGTGGTCTCCCGTACTTTGTTTCTATTTTGCTACTGACCGTTCTAATGCGATAACCCAGTTGTCAACCCTTTTATGTTTGTGGTCTCCCATATTTTGTTTCTATTTTGCTACTGACCGTTCCAATTCGATAACCCTGTTGTCAACCCTTTTATGTTTGTGGTCTCCCATACTTTGTTTCTATTAACACGTGTAACTGTTGTTTGTTTTGTTTTTTTGGCTTTTGATTTTCTGTGTAGTGTAAGGTTTTAAACAAGTTTCTATGGTGCACCAAGCCCTACTCTTACCCTGGTGTCATCCCAGTTAAACGAGTTTAAATTAAGAACTACCGCCAGGTTATATTTCCTCATAAACTAAACAGCAGTATTAGGCAATATAAGTAAAAACACAAATGATCATGTATATATGAATTTGAAAAAGCATAGACAGCCACAAAGCAAATACTCACTGGCATGACAAAAAACCATGGCAACACGATAATAAACATACTTCGGAGTGTTAATCCTGATATCAGTTTAACATGTTGAGAATACGTTCAAAATGCCTGGAGGGTTCATTCCGAAATATAAAGATTAACATAAGTATAAAGCAACAAACAATTAACATGGAAACATATCCATTTGATTCGAAAACCTTTGTATAACGTAAATGGACCCCAAAACTAGATATAATAGATATATCACTCTGGGTGAATGTAGCTACAAAAAAAAGGGTATGTCCATATAGGAGAATACAGTTACCGCAAGTAATTAGTATGCCCCTATGGGAAAAGGAAGTTACCGCACGTATAATCGGTATGCCACTATGGGGAAATGGCATGTGTATGCCCCTATGCTATGGGTAAATGTCATGTGTATGCCCCTATGGGTAAATGTCATGTGTATGCTCCTATGGGTAAATGTCATGTGTATGCCCCTATGGGTAAATGTCATATGTATGCCCCTATGGGTAAATTTAATTACCGATCTGCCACTATGGGTACATGTAATATATTTCCACCACTCATGAACTTCAATAGGTTTTCCACTACCATTAAATTATAGAAAACGTGTTTATATACTCACCCAAGGAACTAACATTTAACTAAACATCTTCTGCAGTAAGACACAATCTCATCTAGTATTACCCGGTATGGATATTTCATTTGATAGCTCGAAAAATTTTAAATTTTCAATACTTTTCGGACCATTTCATCCAATGATTAAATATATATATCATGAAGTTGTATACTTTAAAGATGCATTGCTATACTAACTTTTCCAAAGACAACCTCTTCACCTTTTATTTCGGTTTTTTGACGACGAAATAGACAGTATCCTGTCGAGCACTCTTTAATGGTTCTTCGTTATATCAATAACTGTGCCTGTGTACCATGAAACTTGGCATTTTTGCCACTGACCGTTCCAAGGCGGTAGCTGCTGTAGAAGTCATGTACAGTGTTTCATTCTGCCAGACGACTGTAACGTGATAAATATTTTATTTTAGATAAATTCACATAGTCATATTAAATAGGTTTCTTTAACTGCCACTGAGTTACATAGCTAGATCTTGTATTTGATTGGATAATGTTATTTAAATTGTCGTGTTTTTCATATATTAATCTCCCTCAAAGGTCAAGGTCATACATATTGAAGCAGTGTTTGTATTGTTTCGTGTTTCAGTTCAGTATTATTGAGCTGCTTTTATTATTCTAAAACAAATCATGTCATGACGGATGTGATTTGGTGTGTGCCGTATAACTACATTATAAATGCCCTTTACATAGAAATTTTATTTACGTTGAATTTTATTAATTAAATGAGAAGCCAAGTTAGGCTCGGTACGTTTTAGTTTTACTTAAGACCTTATTTGGAAGATGAGTTGTATTTTTAATACCTCAATTGTATTATACTTTTCAGGTTTGTGTACCTTAGTCGGAATCATCTTATATATAGGCAGTATTACTGAAGAAGTAGGCAACAAGCCTAAAGTTTCTATAGATGATGTTCAATTTGAATATTACTATGGTTCTTCATTCATGATGGCGGTTGGCTCATTTGGATTGACTGAGATGTCAGGCGTGTGTTCTGTGTATCTATATATAACGAGGTATAAACATGCACAAAGAAAGAAACGCCAACAAGCTTTAAAAGAAGAATGTAATGATAGGAATCAACATTGGAGACACAAAAGGTCGCGACCTCCGTCACGTGACAGATCTCAATCTCGCGAGAGGTCGCGTGATACATCGCTGAGTCGATCAGAAAGTTATTATACATATACACCAATATCTGAAACGACGTGTACATCGCATGAACTGTCTAACTACTCTATTCCAAACGATGCTTCTCGAAATACTCTTTCCACCACCACGATAGCAGAGACGCATGTACCGAAAGAAAACACTCTACCACATTCTAACTTAGATTACCTTAGAAAGACTACACCGGTATAAATAGTTTATACTAAAATTAGATGATGTCAACGCCAGTCAAGTAGCTAGGCCATGTTATTAGTAGTACTTCTGAATAAGTATTTTAGGTGTGATAGTTTAGAACGTTGATAAAGAGTCGAAGTTGCCGAGTATATGCGATACATAGGTATAGAATGGGTTATTACTTAAATATATGTGACTCAGAAAAGCATTTTTCAGTATCATGTGCATGAGAATAATTAACTATCTTTTAAAATCAATATTACAGGTATTAATTCATAAAAAAAAAAGTGTCATATCAACACTTGTTTTGGTCGAGACTCTTTGACGAAAGCGCCTGTGTGGACAAACATTCTCTGTTTAATTATGTTTTATTTATGTTATAAACAACCCACACGGAATGAATCGAAAGCTAAATTGCAGACGCTAGTTTCTTTTCTACACTGCGAGCTTGACCTGTATCTGGGGGAAAACCCTTTATCACATATTTTATACAATTGCATTTAGACAATACATGTTATCTAAGCACAGTTTCGAGGGGAAAAAAGGTAACATAGTAAGAAAGTAAATCCTAAATGCAATAAGTAGAGAAGAGAAATGGAAAAGTCAGTTTGACTTGAATATATAATGATTTGTTATTTTCCCTTGTGGAGATTATGATGGTAAATACTAGCTGACATTATTCAAGAAAACTTGACATAAAATATATTCTCATGCTGAAAATAGTATTTCAATTCCGAATGAAGCGTCACAAAGCAAAGCAAAAAATGTCAGTTGGTGACATATGTAACCATAGGCGTAATACGCAGCAAAGAAGAGTTGTATAACAACATTGATACATCGCAATGCAAGAATGATGAACAATGAGCAAGAGAAACACTTAAAGATGTTGATGAAGTGTGTGTAAACAATACGTGAGATATTGTGTTTAAAAAATGTAAACGTTTTACAGCGTTATTTATATGCATTATAAAAACATCCTACTGCAATAGCATTTGGAAGCAACGGCTATCGACTGGAAAACAGGAAAGACGGTATCAGACACATTAATCTGAATACGAGTGTTATGTTGACAACGGTCAACAACCGAAGGGGCAATGTTCTGGACAATGGAACGTACTTGACCTGTATGGTTGCGTAAAATGTTGGCATTGGTTATTAATTAGCGATACGACGTGCCAGTAGATTCACGACTGTGGACGGCAGACCGCCATTTATTCTAGTGGATGTACACAATCAACAACAATTAACAATTAGTACATGTCTCTGTGTGTCATTGGTTATAGTGTATTTTGGATGTTTAAATTTTCAATCGTGTAGTATTATTTGGACAAAGTGATTTTGTATTTCTTACTTATATATAGTAACGTTTGATGTTTCATTATTTTGGGCGATTTTGCTGCCGTTCTTTCTTTTAATAAGCTCATACTAGCATCGTTCAATAGTGTGCCATATTTTACAACTGTCAATACTTCATTAGTTGTTCAACAACATAATGTAAATTGTATAAGTCAATGTTTACCGAATGTATCATGGAAGAATGTTGTATATGTATCTACGCTTGGAGATAACAAACACTTGCTTAACAGGTGTTATTATTCAGTAAAGTAATAACAGGTGTTATTATTCAGTAAAGTAATAACAGGTGTTATTATTCAGTAAAGTAATAACAGGTGTTATTATTCAGTAAAGTAATACATCATGAAATAGAATACAACTGGAAATTGCTTAATACTTAATACATTTCGAACTTTACGAATATATTTCTTGCGTACTTTATATACGATTTATCAAGCTCACCCACGCTTTTAGGTCATGATATATAATATTAAAAAAATCTTAAAGCATACCTATTTCGAATGTACTAAGTAAGCATTACAAGAAATCCGCGGATTCAAACGTCTCGCCTTACGGGGACTATATGACATTTAAGTCTATTCATTTAAAAACAAAATGCCATTGTATAAAAAAAATATTCACTCTAAAAAGGTAGGTCAAGGTCATGGTGTCCCCAGTGTGCACAATGCACTACCGACGACACAACTAGGTATGCCAACATATGATTGTTTCTCTTACAAAGATTAAACTATAATCTAAGGTTAAAACATCCAGTGCATAATTATTGTTTGTGAGAAAGTGAGGTAAAAGTAAGAATTACTAAGTAATCCGCCCTTTGTTTGCTGGTTCAAGATCATATCTGCATTGCCTATTGTTACGTTGCTATCTACAAACTAAGATACAACTATAAAAAAAAAAGTTTGAAAGGTTTAGCGCATACAGTTCATGAGAAAGTGATCAAAACGCAAAAGTTGAATGTAAACAATATTTAGTTATCTGCCCTTTGTTTGAAAGGTCAAGTTCACATCCACATTTGCTTTGTCACGTTGCGATGTACAACCCAAGCAAAGTTTGAAAGGTCTAGTGGATATAGTTTGTGAGAAAGTGCCATAAACGCAAAAACTTTGCTTGGAGGTGAAGGTCACATCCACATCTACTATGTCAGGTAACGATGTACTACCCAAGATGCAACTATAACCAAAGTTTGAATGGTTTATCGCATACAGTCCACGAGAAAGTGACACAAACATTTGCTTTGTCACGTTGCGATGTACAACCCAAGCAAAGTTTGAAAGGTCTAGTGGATATAGTTTGTGAGAAAGTGACATAAACGCAAAAACTTTGCTTGGAGATGAAGGTCACATCCACATCTACTATGTCAGGTAGCGATGTACTACCCAAGATGCAACTATAACCAAAGTTTGAATGGTTTATCGCATACAGTCCACGAGAAAGTGACACAAACGCAAAAGTTGAATGTAAAATTTTTACTTTGTCACGTTGCGATGTACAACTCAAGCAAAGTTTGAAAGGTCTAGTGCATATAGTTTGTGAGAAAGTGACCTAAACGCAAAAGTTGAAGGTAAAACTTATTAAGTTATTTGCCCTTTGCTTGGAGGGTGAAGGTCACACCCGCATTTTCTATATCATTTTGCGATCATAGTAGCCAAGATACAACTATAAGCAAAGTTTGAAAGGTCTGGTGCATATAGTTTGTGAGAACGTGACCTAAACGCAAAACTTGAATGTTGACGCCCCCGCCGGAAAAGCAACATATATGTAGCTTTTTTTCTTCAAAAAGTCTAGACAAAAAATCATTAAACTATAAAATATGATAAAATTGGCAAATAGGTACATGGCGTTTAAGTGCGTTATTTGTTATAACATTTGTATACAAAGTATTAAAGAATACTATTACCAGAACCTTGTACTTTATGTAACAGATATATTTACCATTTTTGTGCAGAAGCACACTTACCATAGTTAGATGGAATACATTAAATGCCTGATATGTTTCTTATTTGAAGGCTATTTCTTCAAACAAAAAAATATATTATCATATTCTCAGTTCTACAAAACCCTCATTTTACTTAGACAGCGTTCGAATCCCACCGGGAGTTCGACCTGTAAGTGAGGAAGTGTCGATTCTTACGGATGGCGGGAGGTGTACAGTACTGATTCTACCCAGGAAAAGTGGGTGGTCTACCTCCACCACAAAAAAAACGACCGTCATATATAACCTTATATGTGTTGAAAATGACGTAAACACCATACACACAAACAGAACTTACACAGCTATCAAATGTACACGATATTTAATGATTCATTGTCTATTAAAGGTACACACGCAATCTTGATTTGTTCTTAAACTCGGCGTCCCGTTAGTTTTACAACATAATTGTTCTTAAATTCGGCGTCCCGTGTTTTACAACGTAATTTGTCCTTAAACTCGGCGTCCCGTGTTTTACAACGTAAGTTGCAAACATTATTAATAATTATTTGAATATTTTCTTCGAGGCATATAATGTACATTGTAACAGTTATAATGAACATTATACTTACTAGGCCAACACGTGCATTAAGGTGACTATACTTACTAGACCAACTCGTGCATTGTGGTAACTATACTTTCTTGCCCGACTCGTTCATAATGATATTTATACTTTCTTGCCCGACTCGTGGATAATGATAATTATACTTACTTGTCAACTCGTGCATTAAGATGACTTTACTCACTTGACCAAATCATGCATTAAGATGACTATATTAACTTGACCAACTCGTGCATTACGGTAACTTTACTTACTTGACCAACTCGTTGATAATGATAATAATTATACTTACTTAGCTAACTCGATAATTATGATAAGTATACTTACATGGATAACTCGTGCATTATATGACCATTATACAAACTGGGACAACTCGTGAATTATAGTAATTATACTTCTTTGATTCTGATAATTATATTTACTTGGCCGTATATTACAATCGAACTGTTTTAACGACAAGTTTCGTTTGCAACGTGACCTAACTATGGCATGCGAACGTACTTCTTGGTTTATATTTTTTGATCACCAAAACAAACAAAAATGTTCAAACCATGTTGTTTTGAATAATTACAAAATAATACTGGATTTTACAGTTATAATATACGTGTTTACATTTCATATTATTTCATTCAATGCGTGTTAAATTGGTGTTATGGGGGTATATATTTTACTTCATAGTTTTACAACATTACAAGAAAACACTTTAGTGATCAGCACGAAGGTCTGATAGAGTCCAACACGCGGTACAACATGTGGTACAACACGCGGTACAACATGTGGTACAACACGCGGTACAACACATGGTACAACACATGTACAACACAAGGTACAACACATGGTAAAACCCGTGGTACAACACGTGGTACAACGCATGTACAACACATGGTACATAACGTGGTACACATGGTACAACACATGGTACAGCACATGGTACAACACATGGTACCACACATGGTACAACACATGGTACAACACATGGTACAACACATGGTACAGCACATGGTACAACACATGATACAGCACATGGTACAACACATGGTACAACACATGGTACACATGGTATACACACGCGGTACCACACATGGTACAACACATGGTACACGTGGTACAACACGTGGTACAACAAGTGATACAACGCATAGTACAACACATGGTACATAACGTGGTACATAACGTGGTACACATGGTTCAACACATGGTACACATGGAAAAACACATGGTACAACACACGGTACAGCACATGGTAAAAACATGGTACAACACGTGGTACAACACGTGGTACAACACATGGTATACGTGGTACAACACGTGGTACAACGCATGGCACAACACATGGTACATAACGTGGTACATAACGTGGTACACATGGTACAACACATGGTACAGCACATGGTACAACACATGGTACAACACGTGGTACAACACATGGTACAACACATTGTACACATGGTACAACACATGGTATAACACATGATACATCACGTGGTACAACACGTTGTACAACACGAGGTACAACACGTGGTACAACACATGGTACAACTCGTGGTACACATGGTACAACACATGGTACAATGCATGGTACAATACATGGTACAACACATCGGCAGATGGTTTAAAGATTTGAAATGTTAATGGAGAACCATCTTGAAGGTTCGATTCTGACCTTCATACGTAAAACATCATGTGGTTGGTACTATTTTACAAAATGAATGTGGTTTGTACTTTATTAAACATGTTCGACCTTCAATTTAAAATTGTTTCAGTGTTAAACTTTGATTATTCGTGAGATATTTAATGCAAACTGATTAAAACCGCGTATGTTGCTTTAACATTATATAGTGGTTTCAAATATGTCTTAAGACCCTTCTTCTCGTAGTATTACTGTATGAATATGTACCCTTATGTATTACATCCCCATATGACTGTGTAATCCTATAAAAGTGGCATATACAATGGATAAAAGTACATACATTGTTTCAAATTCCTTTCCTTTAACGTTCATGTCGTAGTTGCTACTTAGTGATCCATTCATTATGTATTGATCATTATTTATCAAGTTTGTGTTTATCACTTCAGCATTGACAAGATAAATGGTGAGGATTATGTAACCGATGCAAACATATCAGTCTCCCTGGAGTACTATTCCTTACCTATTTTATACGCGATTTTGCTAGAATTGTACACATAAGGGGACATATTGCTTTGTTATACTCTTGAGATATGTCTAAAGCAAACTCTTTTTTTGATGTGTTCAGTGATGTATTCCAATCTGCCCTTTACCTTTAATACATTGCATTCCAGTGTTATGTGTGACATTTACATTTTATCTCGGCCAGCATCATACTGCATGTTATATACTGAGCAAAAATATAAACGTCCCCAACTTTACCCATAGATTTAGAGACACAATGAAATTATATTTTATTTAATCTTTTATGCCAATACATTTGTTAAAGGCCAGCACTGTCATGAAAACAATTTTCTTTGAATCAAACTTGTGCTAAAACGTATTCCCCTTGATTTGGTTTAAACAGCATTTTCGGGTCTTGTGGTTAAAATTTTGAGTTAAAACAGTTTTGTTATATTGAAATAAACAGAGAATGACCTCATCACCACAAAAACAGAGAAAACACGCTGATCTTTCACTCATTTTTGCGCCATACAGCTTTCAAGAACGAATATTTTCAGATTACCTCCCTTTATAATAAAAATATGGTGATTTCGCAATTTGAATAAAACATGTTTTAGCAGCAACAGACAAACTTCGGTTTTTGATGATTATTAATATTGATCAGAATGATTGAGTGATAAGTATAAAATGATGAAATTTTATCTAGATTGGTGTACAAAGTGTAACAAAATCAACCCTATGCAAATCATAGCTTAAAAGAGGGACGTTTCTATTTTTGCTGAGTATAGTTTGAAATTAATTTCATGCTGACTGATGCGATTGTAATTAATGATATGAAACTCTTTCTTAATTAAAGAGAATGAAGCGACACAAACAAACCTGCTATTATTGAGAGTTCCAAAAAACGTTGAAAATGGGTGAAACATTTATCAAAATCGGATGATAAACAAAAATGATATGACCACTTAAACGGATATGGGAGCCGCCATTTTGAGAACTATGACGTCTTAATTTCAAATTACTATATATGAACTATTGTTAGATATCATTTAGAGCAAAGAAAATCACAGCAAATGAATGTAAAATCCTTTACTGGTCATATAAAGCATTATTGCCATTAGGTGTACATATATATGTTAGGTTTGCTGTCATCTTTTCATTCTATAAATCATCAATTTTTCATGTTAATAAATATTCCATATATGGTCGTTTTTAGAACTATAATGTCATAGCTTTCAAAATGGCGGCTCCCATATCCGTTTCAACAGAACCTTCAACTCTTCATATCTTCTTTGTTTATCATCCGATTTTGATAATTTTTTTACCCTTTTCCAAGTTAGTTTCTCTGAACTCTCAATAATAAAGCCTGTTTAGCCGTGTCGCTACATTCCCTTTAACTGAAAATCTACGTTTCATACATGCATGTTAAAAATAATGAAATTATGTTTGATTTAATAATGTAAGCATCCGTGTGTTAGGATAGTTATCATGATTCCAATTTATTAAACGGAATAATGACCATTGATCATTGACTGGACAATGTAGTTCGATTTATCACGGTTTTGCGACATAACTAAATCCAAACATTTTCCGGCATGTTCAGACACAATTTAAATAGTCATTCAACAAATGGTCATTTTTGGTAGTGAACAAAACCTTTGGAAAACCCTGTGAGAAATAAACATATTACCATTGACAGATTTGTTTTGATAAAGCATGTTCATTTCAATTTTTTACACCATCAAAAAGGACACTATGTTGTTGAACTCCAAAAACGGGTTCATTGTGTTCGTTAAATCTGAAAAATACAACTTGTTCAATTTATCCCAAACAAATAAATTGTCTGCGACAAGGACAGGCATGGTCAAAGCCCTATCAGTAATGTGTTTTGACTGTAATCTATTTGAAAGTAAGGTATCTAATGATCTAATGATCGGATGTTCTCGCAATTTGATGAAAAATATTTGGCTCGAACATGCTTCGCATACAGTAGATGGGCGTTTAAAGTGCTGAAGGATGCGTTATATTAACGTGACGTCAGCTGTCAATCATTTATCCATTTAACCAATCAAATCAGTACGATACCTCCGGATAAACATAGAACGTAAAACTGTATTGTAATAAAACCTACCGACAGCAGTAGTGCGGAAATATCTAAGAACTGGCGTCATATTAATTCTCAAGACAAGGTGCATGCAATTATTGATTATAAAGCAAGTTTTAAAATAACACGAAATCCATAAAAAATAAATACTTCATGGACAATTATTATTTCACACAATTTGTTTTGCATGCTGGCAGGAACTACTATGTAGTATTGCGTCTTGTTAGTATTCGCCTTTGCTAGTTGTCGCCTTTTTTAGTATTCGCCCTGTAGATTGTTAGTCAATATGTGTGCTTTGTGTAGCATCATTGCGCCTTTTGTTTTATAATAGTTTTAGACCCTTTATACCGATGCAATTGAAATATATTACGCAATATGTATAACGCAAGTGTGTGCATGATGACTTTATAGGTGGTATTGGGTGATGGAGAGACTACTCGTGCGAGAAAGCCACATGGAAGAGTCTGCGATTTGTTGTTAATGCATCATTGTGTGACCATGACTCATTGTTTTCATGTCGACATACGACATTTTCGTTCCATTACTACTGGTTTGAATGTATCTAACTTAAATCAAATATATTTGTACGTTTTGTATAAAGTTTGAGTTATTAGTTCCTTTGGTAATATAGGAACGAAACTATAAAAAAACAAATTTTCAGCTATTGCGTTGTTTTTTGTTATTACTTTCCATTTGAATATATAAAGTATATTATTTCACAGCCTATCGGGTGCCATTAAACATCGAACATGTAAAGTTTTGTTCAGTTTAAACAATATGTATTCCCGAAGTGTAGTGTACAATATGTCATACAATACACGGACAGGCTTTGAAAATAATCTTTACGAAATGTCGTGCACAATATGTCACTTAATACACGGACAGGCTTTAAAAAGGAAGCTTTACGAAATGTCGTGCACAATATGTCCTACAATACATGGACAGACTTTGAAAAGAAGTTTTACGAAATGTCATGCACACTTTGTTACACAATACACGGACAGGCTTTGAAAAGAAGCTTTACGAAATGTCGTGCACAATATGTCACCAATATATGGACAGGCTTTGAAAAGAAGCTTTATGAAATGTCGTGCACAATATGTCAAACAATACACGGACAGGCTTTGAAAAGAAGCTTTACGAAATATCGTGCACACTATGTCACACAATACATGACTTGTTTTGAATAGAAGCTTTACAGAAACAAACAACCTCTCTGCGACTAGGAATATCAAAACCTTTATTCAATGAAGATATGATCTATAAACTTTGGAACGTAAAGGGGTTGCTTGGTGATTGACCACCCTACAGTCAGTCACCTCGCTTCACATTTCTCTTGTGCGATGGCCAGACAACCTCGTGATTGCACCTTCTGAAACACTGAAAGGGGAGGTTGGTGCATGAGCTTTCGTCCCCCGGGTCTTCTGATCGTATCCTAGATCGGTTTTCTCTTTGACTGCAACGTCTGTGTTTGTTTAGTACAATTTTGGATACATCCTGAAGTGTTTCCATTTTTAGGCGTGGGAGGTGTTGCATCTTATAATTACCTCTCATGAACAGACCCAATAAAACAGAGTCTGCTACTTTTCTCTCTTGTTTGTGTTTGTTGCTTCCAAGGGATCACCTTTTCAGTATTTATCGAAATTCACACTAGCGTTTGTTTAGTGCTGTGTGGCGGCCGTAATAAGTCGCCCCGACTACAAATGAGTAGTGTTATTACTTACTGGTCCTTTGGGATCATCAAGCCCATTCATGTTGCTTTAAAGTAGAATATCGATTAAGCCGTGCTAGGAGGCGTGTGAGGTGTTGCATCTTATGAACAGACTCTATAAAACCGAGTCTGCTACTTTTCTCTCTTGTTTGTGTTTGTTGCTTCCAAGGGATCACCTTTTCAGTATTTATTGTATATACGAGGGGCGTTCATTATATAATGCAACTATGGTCCTTAAAATCAAATATAGTCCATGGTTATAGTCATTGATACGGATTATGTTAAAATGAATTTTACTCCATTAATTTATCAAGTTTCAGATACTTCCATCCAATAAAAAATGTGTTTTGAGGGCATTTTTAATGACATGTAAATGATACTGAACACGCCTAAACTGAAAAAAATCTATTTTGACTAAAAATCTGGTTTCGACGGCCAATATGGACTTTTTTTTGCCTAAACCACAAACTTTTATATCTTCCATGTGAAATTGTTAGTAGTTTTTATTTGTAATGTGTTTATTTTTGGGTTCAATGCTCCTTAAATGTCAGTGCGACAAAATTTAGCTTAAATTTTATGCTAAAAATGCGAAGAGCAACTTCAGGCTTTAATATTTTTGGAGCGGTGTAACTAAAATTGTTGATTTTATATTAAATCTTTAGAGTATCCCTTCAATTCGTTACCCATATATTTAAAACCATTTTCCGTCATATCTTCAAACTGATTTTGACTATTATTTTTATTGGAATTTGATATTTTCAGGACTTTTATATTTCCAAGAAAACGGCATTTCTTGCCTTGGACTATATCGATGTTTTGTATTGAAAACATCGTTTACGTTAAATGTACACATAGTTCTAGTTACAACAACAGTTTGAATAAATTACTTTGCTGCAAAGTGTATTTTTTTATGAATCCAACATTACGGCCTATGCAAATTCATTAAATTTTTCTGACGCTTTTTAAGGCAGTGTATATGAATATGTCCCAAACAAACAGTCGTCATAGACTTATATCTTCACTGATTTTAATAAAATGTTCAGAAAGTGTCACTAAAGGTTCATTCTATAAGATCATTTTCAAACTTCGTGTGTAAATCTCACACAACGTGAATACAACGGCTAGTTGCAATATATAATGACCGTTAATCGACGTTGTACAATAACATGTACGCGTATCGCTTCCTAATTTCTTAATTTCTCTGGGTGTGAACTTTAATGTTAGAGATTTCCTTTCGATGGGATATACTTTTATTTACACCGTTTTGTCAATGTGAGCTCTGAAGACAGGACAATAGCGAGATTGTGTACACATGCAATCGATTTAAGCTGACCAGTAGGCTTAATTGTCTACTGACCGTTCCAAGTCTGTAACCCTGTCTTCGCCACTACAGTGCTTTGGGGGGTATAGAATCACTTGGGTTAAACGTCTCATTTTAAAATGAAAGGAAAATGTTTATTTAATTTCTGATTTAGATTTACCTTTTTAGTTGTATGATAGCAAAATTTCTAAAATTATTGTCCTGAAGCTGTGATTTTTTAATAGGCGTTTTTGCACCAATATTTACATAATTTCATTTTATCCTTAAAAGTGTCAAAATTCAACAAGTTACCTTAACTGATGATTGCATTTTGATTTTTGTCCCTAACATTTGTTAAAACAGCAAATATTTATTTCAGAGTTTATTGTGACAGTATGAATTTTTCGTTTCAAAAACACACTTCATTCAGGTAGTATAGAATCATTTTTTCTGAGAGGTGTTGCACGTAGTGATATATTTTACATGGAAAAATGTCCCAAATAATTTCACCGTTGAATAAATGTATGCTTATATGATATATCTTCAAGCCTGGAAAGTTTTAAAATAATCTAAAATATATGAGCTGAGAAAATTGATTTTAAACAGAAACTGATTCTTTACTACCAATGATTCTATACACCCCAAAGCACTGTAGTTGTGTATTGTAATTTTCATTGTACGTTTAATTTGGTCTTTGTTCTTGATGTAGTGCGAACCTACGGTGCCACTGCGTTTGGGTGCTTTTGTTTCTAAATGACCATTTTCCTAATATTTTAACTTAAATACTTAATGTACGGTACCGTTTTTCTTAAGAGTATATTCTGTTTAACAAAAGCAATCCAATAAAACCTTGTGAATTAAAAGAAGTGTATCAACTATAGACGTATATATATAAGTATATAAATGAAAAATATAGTAAGCGTAACATATAGTTCTCGTGGTTTAGTGCATCAGGAACCAGGTTTAACACCTACCCACCCCCACCCCCACCCCCACCCCACCCCTACTCAGATTCTAACATAACATTGTATCGCTTTGGTAAATGTTATACTTAATTTAAACTACGTTATTTCTTTTTCTTTCGAATGTTCACACTGCGATTAAATTCAATAACTGTTTCGGTATTTTTGCCTTATGTTGGGGCATTTATGATTTTTCAAAAGTTTTCCCAAACGTATGGCGTAATAATAATTTTTTGAAATATAATACTTTACGTTACGTCAAATACATATTGGTATATCTTTTAATTATATTTTTAAGGTGTAATTTGCTATTGAAACATGTATTTTGTTCTTGAGTAAACCACAGACATATTTTGTTATTAGGTCTGTGAGTAAACCATGTTTATGATATAACACAGAGACGCTCAGAATGTAATGTTATATGAAACTATCTTACGTCATGTCAACAATGGCTTGATACATGCATGTACCATTTTTATATGCTTTTTATTCTCGTGGTTTTTAGCTCTACTGACCGTCGGCGTTAGCAACACACGTTGGCAGCATTTTCTCTGAAACCGCCGAGATTAGGAAAAGCAGCAATTAGGTAAATCGGACTTTCAATATGGCCGTCATTACAAAAATTAATGAATATTTTTACAAATATATTTTTCTCAAGAACCGCTGTATATATGTTGACAAGTTTTCTTTAAAATTGATTGATAGGTATAACTATCAAGTGTCTGTGTGTGTATAGATATAGCGTCATCTTTTCATGTCTTCCACTGAGTGTCATATTATTCATGTAATTGCAATTACTTCCCTTGTGTGGAATTCCGTCATTTGTTCTAACAACACGTTCTGATTAAACGTTCCGTGTTTCCGTCTGATAAATTCATTTACCTATTACTAGCTCAACGATATAATATTATTATTATACAGCGATATTTAATTTAGGGCTGCACGAGGGGTTCAATATATTTCAGGAGAAAAGAACTCTTGTCAAACTGTAAGTTTTACATAGACATATTGAGAAGACTTACACAATCTTCTTCACAAGACATACACCTGTCACATATTCCAAGTGGCATTAGCTTATGGTCCTCTATCAAATTTATTCAAACGGTGACCCTGGGTTCAAATTTTGCAGTTTTGAAGAGTTTTCTGCATGATATACAACTTTACCGAATAACCTTCTTAAATACAGGCTTATTGCATTTATTCAAAATACTTTAGCTAGACAAACATATGTATTCTTGGCCTGTTACAATGATAAAGCGTGTGTTTGTTTTAATTATCCGAATTTTAGACAATTACAATTTCACCAAAGAAGGGGCAGAAAAGGGTCGGGAAGGTCTTGTGTTATATATACACTAGCTGCATGTTGCTTTATTTAAGATATTTAGCCTTGGGAAATCAGAAAATGTTTCTTTGCGAATTATTCAATATCAGCCAGCTCCAGTTGGATTTGATTTTAAAAAATATTAGTTTACACTCGTTCCTACCAATTGTATAAAAGTTGGTATAAAAGTCGGTATAAAAGTTGGTATAAAAGTCGGTATAATAGTTGGTATAAAAGTCGGTATAAAAGTTGGTATAAAAGTCGAACAGGAAATGTAGCTTTCACAAGACACAGTAAATCAAAAATACACATTAAAAGGACTCACACCACTATTATCTCCCTTGAATACTCGTGCCCTACAGATGAAGGAGGTAGATAAAAAAAAAGTTCGCTTTTCTACATTTTACAGGATACATTGATTTATCTTTACAAGGTTCTAAATATACAGCAATTTAGGAAGAGATCACAGACAAATGCATGTTGATATAAGATTTCTAGCTAATTCTGCCTCATTTTACACATCATGGGTCTAATCACCACGGGGTTGTATTTTTGTCTAAATTTTGATAGGTGTCACGCAAACATAAAATTAAAAAAAGTTCAATCTGGTAAATATTTGTTAAATGTGTTTTCAATTGCAGATATTGGATCAATGAAGAATTTAAGCATAAATACATGTTGTAAAATCTGTTTATCTCTATGTCACGAACAAAAACATTACAATGGGACCCTATGGAAAGTTAATTGTGGTGTGAGACGAAAACAAACAACAATCACAATGCTTATAGGAATCAAGGCATGTGACATTACAAACAATAACGGGTTGAAAAGTACCGCCTTGGAATGGTCAGTTGCAAAAAGGACGCTGAGGATTTAAACCAGGTTATAGGGTGAACCAAAACCCACCCTGTTTTCATCCCAATAAAACGGGACAGTTCAAATCCACGTCAGGTTATATTCTATAACAAAGAAGGCAGCATTAATAGTATGCGTATAACACATCGATGCTCATGTATATATGAGTATAAAAACAAAAGCCTACAAAGCCACTATGCCAGTACCCGATGACTTGGCAGAAGGCAGATCAAGAAGGGAACAAACCTTTAAGGGTATGACAAGACAAGACAAGATTTAAGACAAACATTAAATGCTACCGTCCTTTAAGGATTTATGTAGGCGTCATCATAGGGTCCACAATCTGTCCTGTCATCGCACAGTCAAAGAGTTAAGCATAGTGGCCAACTTAAAATGGGTCAGCCTCTACGCATGGAGTGCGTTGCAAAATGATAGGGTCATAACGTTTTTTGATAAACATTTTAACAAGTTAAATAACGATTTTATGAAACTGGTAATGATCATGGGTCTTACGAAGTTTGTAAATCACGTCATCATAGAAGTCAGGATGTGATAGCCCTTGTCGC
Source organism: Cyrtodaria siliqua (assembly GCA_037043455.1). Taxonomy (NCBI): domain Eukaryota; kingdom Metazoa; phylum Mollusca; class Bivalvia; order Adapedonta; family Hiatellidae; genus Cyrtodaria; species Cyrtodaria siliqua. The sequence continues at coordinate 14,866 of JAWPHD010000272.1, read as the reverse complement.
AGAAGAGTTCTTGAAATACTTTTATATTTTAAAAGTAGACCAGGGTTACGATAATAGAATATTTCAAAGGTTTTCGAATTGTATGGTAACAGTACCTCTGCTGGAGTAGCTTTTTAGATAAACAAAGTTTGCTGAGAAACATATACCCCCACAAGGGTTTGACACTAACTTTGTGTCCCAAGTAGTCCACAGGACTATCAACTTTCAAAATCAAGTAGTCCTGCACAGATTTTGGTAGTCCGGCTAATTTTCAAAAAATAAACCTCAGAATAAACTAAACAGACTATAAATAATAAAGCAGTCGAGAGCAAAGCGCTGGATCCCGACTTTGTAGACTTATATTCATACTGGAAACCAGTTATGTGTGTGAAAAGCGTACATCGCAACATTCTCGCTTTTGTCACAAAAACATTGAATTGAAAACACCTTTGGATAGGAGATTTAATAAACTTTGGTGAAAAATTATAATTAAGTTGTTTAATTGTTTATGTTTTATTACTAAGTTGACGATTATTTCTATTTGTTTTTGTCAAAAGTATGTAGTCCACGGGCATACTCAGCTTGGAGGTCTAGGTAGTCTGAGACAAATTCTGGTAGCCTTGGACTACCGGACTACCGTTAGTGTCGAACCCCACCCCCCACCCCATAAATACATTTTTTTATTTATCCATTTTAAATCGAGAAAAGAAGCGACAGTGACCCCCACCCCCCACCCACCACTCCCCTAAGTTGCTCTGGGAACCTCGTCTAAATAGAGACAATTAACGATGTCAAAATTGAAGTCATCTTTCTTGTCATAAATATTGCTTTTTATTCAACCATTTTCAATTGAGAGATGCAAATGGAGAAAAAAAGCGACAGTAACAGAAATATTAGTTTGTTAAAAGTAAGTATAAAAGCTTTCACAGAACACAGTAACCCCAAAACACGCAAAACGACAAAAATGAATGGCAATGTTAATAAGAAATAAAGGCATATGACGTCACAAAATCAAAAAAGGGTTGAAGTATTTTAGGGCATATATTATTTACCGAAGTAGAAAAGAAAGGGTTGTCTGTGTTAAATATATCATCCAGATACCGAGAGGTGTTAATAAAGTCTTCGATGACATCTGCCTAAGTACCTGGTGAAATTTCGACACGAAATCTCTTTCGTAGCAAAACAAAACAAATCTGTGACAACAGGCGCACAGCTAGTACCCACAGGAATACCGACATTTTGTATATAAACCAATAAAATATTATATAACAGGAAAATAGGTGTTTAACAAATTTATTGGCAAGTCCACCTGCGTAGCATGGCAGACACCTAGGAATCACTTTGTTCGTCGTCCGCCATCGTCCGTCGTCGTTCGTCGTCGTTGTCTGTTGTCCGACAAACTTTAACCTGCAATCTAATCTTAGCCATAACTTGAAAAATAGTTGACATATATGCATGAAACTTCACACACATCTTCATGTTAACCCAAGGAATGCTGTTATGTATGTCCAATAACTCTGACTTTCATTTTGACAGAGTCATTCCCTTTCATAAAACTTTACACTGCAACATGACCAAGCTCATAATTGGCCATAACTTAAGAAGTATCTGACCTATGTTCATGAAACTTCAAACACGTCTTGCCACACACATTCATCTTGCCACACAGAATACTGTTATCCGCTACCAATAACTCCCCCTCGTATATTTAAATTTTAATCAAAACATTTGATCGGTATAATAAAATAAATATTGCATCCCAGTGAGGGTGACAGTGGATTCGGAAAAATAATGTCAACCTCGTCTTCGCCTCGGTTGACATTATTTTCCTCAGGTTGACAATATCCGCTGTCACCCTCACCGGGATGCAATATTTATATAATATATGTTTTAAAACACGTTATAAATCACCTTTAAATGAGTATATACTGTGAGGTAGATAATGAGAAACATATTCCTATTACAATTTTTTAAAATAGTATTTGTATGCACTTTTTTATGTCGCCTGTGTAGCATGGCAGACATTTAGGGACCACTGTGTCCGTCGTCCGTCTTCTGTCGTCCATCGGCACACTTTAACCTGCAACATAACCTTGGCCATAACTCGAAAAATATTTTGCATATGCTCATGAAACTTCGTACATATCTTCATCTTAACCTAAGGAATGCTGTTACTCATGTCCAAAAAACTCTGACTTTCATTTTGACAGGGTTATGTACGGAATCCTGTTAGGGCCATCGCGATCTCGCGTTTTCAATTTCGCGAGATTGCGAGATTGCGAAATAAATTTCGCATTCTCGTCCTATTCTACATTGAAAAAAACGCGAGGTTTACAATCCAAACTTCGCGCAAACCTCTCGATTTTATCACGTTTTCATTTGGACGAGATCGCGAGAATGCGAAATAAATCTCGCATTCTCGCCGTATTCTACAATGAAAAAAACGCGAGATTTGCAAATCAAGCTTCGTGCAAACCTCGCGCTTTTACATCGGCCGATTGTACCATGAAAAAAACGCGAGAATTACGCGAAGTTTGGGTTAGCAAACCTCGCGGTTTTTTCTCCGATGTACCAGAGGGCAAAAACAAGAAAACATATTTCTTATTCTCGAATCTAATAAGAATAAAACTGCGAGGTTTACACGAAGTTTGATATGCAATCCTCGCGTTTTTTTCATTGTACAATATGCCGATATAAAATCGCGAGGTTTGCACCAAGTTTGATTGCAAATCTCGCGGGTTTTTTCATTGTAGAATACGGCGAGAATGCGAGATTTATTTCGCATTCTCGCAATCTCGTCCAAATGAAAACGTGATAAAATCGCGAGGTTTGGCTTGCAAACTTCGCGTTTTTTTCAAGGAAGAATAGGACGAGAATGCGAAATTTATTTCGCAATCTCGCAATCTCGCGAAATTGAAAACGCGAGATCGCGATGGCCCTAACAGGATTCCGTAGTTATGTCTCCCTTCATAAAACGTTAACCTGCAACCTAATCCAACTCATAACTGGCCATAACTCAAGACGTATTTGACCTATGTTCATGAAACTTCATACACATTTTCATCTTACCACACAGAATATTGTTACACACGACCAATAACTCTGACTTTTATTCACCAAAGTTATGCCCCTTTTCATAAAACGTTAACCTGCGACCTAACCAAGCTCATAACTGACCATAACTGGAAAAGTAGATGACCTATGTTCCTGAAACTTCACACACATATTCATCTTAACTGAAGGAATGTCGTTGCACATGTCCAATAACTCTGACTTTCAATTTGGCAGAGTTGTGCCCCCTTTTCATAAAACTGTAACCTGCAACATAACCTAGTGCATAAATTGGCAAAATATTGACCTACGGTCATGAAACGTTATACAGTTCTTCCTTATCGAATTTCTGCCCCTTTTTATAAGCTTTAACACTTAAACAAACTTCACGAAGGATTGCACCCCGTGTCTTTAAACTTTAGTTAGATTGTACTTGTTGAAATAAGCACACGGCATGCGACACAGGTGTTCCGTGGAACACCCTTCTAGTTCTCTTAAGGAATTCTTTCCAAGAAGTAACTTTTATGTTTTAAGAAATGGTAAATAGACAAACAATCGAAGCTTTTTTTGTAACAAATTATTTTTTAACAATATTTATTTTGTCAATGTAGTGTAGTGTGATTCAATGATATGTGGTTCGACAACTGTATATAAATATTTTATCTATTCGAATAGTTTGTGTTAAATAAACATAATATTACCAGTATTTGTTTATATTTTTTATTTTCAGACGCATGTGCACATTTGAAATAAAAATATCAAACTAAAATACGTAATGTTACTGAATCATTAATTATCTACGAGTTTGTAAAGGCAACGCGTGACTTGTTGTCATGGAATGCCCGTAACAAAATGCCAAAATGAAATAAAATTGTGTTGAGCAGTTTAAAGCTCTTTATTACTGTTTCCAAGACTAAGTTCATACTACGACAAGTGTTATTAAACATGTGTATTAAAAGGCGTTATATGACCACTTTCGTTGTTTATATTATTCTAATCAAAAATGGAACTTCTTTGTGCCTGAATTCTTTGGAACACGATTTTCTCGTATTCGACGATGTATCGTACGTAGGTGACCAATGCGCCGGAAGCCACGGTTGTTCTATGGCACAAACATCCGTTTGGCAATTCGCGTTCTTCTCGTTTTACACGGATAGATTTCTTTCCCCGTGCTTCTCTGAAATCTGAAGAAGAAAAAATCATGGAGTTATATATTATATATGTATGTATACTTATAATTAATGTTTTAAGATTTAACTGAAATACATGTTATATATTATATATAGAAGATATTGTTTCTATCGATGTATCTTTGCCAATGACCATCGCAAGGTGTTGTCGCATACCTTGCTTCTACATATCAGTATAACTGTTTTGCTTTGAATGCGCGTTTGGTTGACTCTGCTCTGTCCATTTCCTGTTTCACTTGTTTATCGGTTTATGTGCGGTACATGTCCTTTTGTTTCAGTGTCTTCATATCAGAAATGCGAAATTGAATTAACGAAGAACAACACGCTCCAAAATAACTATTTTATAATATGGCTAAATGTGTTATCTTCGTTAAGTTTTAGGAATTTTTTTTGAAGGCTTTGCTACTTGTACTATACTATCGACAGTGTTCGTTTTGTTGTAATTTTCTTACGTGACATTTCTTGTCTTGTTGTGCCCTCAGTGGTTTATTCTCTTGTTGTTCTGGCTTCTGCCAAGTCACTGAGTACCTTCTTATTGGCTTTCTATGCTATTGTTTTTTTGTATTTATATATACACAAGCATATTTGTGTTTTACTTATATTGCCTATTAATGCTGCCTTCTTGGTTAGAGAATAGTTCATGGCGGGGATTTCTTTATTTGCACTGTCCCGTTTTATTGGGATGACAGTAGGGTAAGTGTGAGGTTTGGTGCACCCTAGAACCTAGTTTAAACCCCCAGCAGCCTTTTTTGCCACTGACCGTTCCAAGGCGGTAGCCCTATTGTCAACCCTTTCTGTGTTTGTGACGTATATTCCTTTATTCCTTATTAACACTGCCATTCAGGTTTGTCTTTTTGCGTGTTTTGGGGTTTACTGTGTTCTGTGAAAGCTGCATTTCCTGTTCGACTTTTATACTTATTGTGTAATAGGCATGTGGACATCTGACGAAATATTGGTTTGCTAATCATTCCCTTTCTTTAAACATTTTCTAATACACGTGTGCTCATTAATGAGAAATAAAAATAATATAAATATATCCTGTCTATTTCTTTACAGATTTAATTTCGACCATATATAGTGAAAGGAAAAAGAAACGCGACACAGGAATTTGTGCTATATATTGTATATACTGCACACTTAATTCCATATATATTCCAAGGAAATCCCAAGATGTTTTTTTTTTAAAAAAAACAGTTACAGTTAGTCAGAGAAAGGACAAAACTGAGATGTTGTTGACGTTTTAATCACAGTACACGTTGTAACAAGAAATTCATAAATGTTGAAAAATTGAGCCAGTTCAGTACTGTATTAAACGTAACGAGTTTGCAAAATTTTGCGTCTTAAGTTTTCGCCAAACGCGTACTCGGTCTATAATGAAACTTTGCAGGAATATTATTTGCTGTGTTACGTGTTGTTTGAGTCTTTTTTCCAAAAGGGAAGATCTTACGTAGCCATTTACCATTCGTTTAACAGCAGTATATTGTACTTACAATATATAGCAGAAATTCCTGTGTCGCGTTTTCTTTTTCCTTTCAGTATACATATACATTGAAAACACAAATGAAAGCTTCATTATTTCAAAATCTCATAAACGCGAATATTTAGGTATTCTAATGAAATAATACCATGCCCAGTATGCCTGACTTGTATATGTAATATTCACTGACAAACAGAATACTCATGTTTCTGAATCATACACTTACAAAGCGGATGTTATGTGTTTAAACTGAACGCAAAATGAAAATATAATGTTCCTGTTTGGAAAATAAGAGCACAAATAACATAACTTAAAATATGAAAAGGAAATGTATTTATATATACGTAAAAGCGCTCTTATCAAATGAGATTTAACACTCCCAACAGCGACTCACGCCTGACCAAATATTTATTAAAACAGCTAAAAGTAGAGTTTTTATTACTTCGAAAGTAAACGATGATTGGCATTTTGGTAGACCAAGGGGGAAATATAGACGATAGGGAAAACACTCCCAATTTACGCTCTTGGCTTTTCTCAACAGAAGCGGTTTACTAATAATATCGTGTAACAAGTGGTATTTTGACATATTCGAGGACAAAATGTGCAAACGTGAATTTTGCTCATCCGGGTATTATCGAAGCTAACCTTCAGATCAACAAAATAGGAAACGTGTTCTCACGTTATCGGTAAATAAGAGATTAGAACATGACAAGTTACCGCGTAAACAAGAGGTTAGCAAATGACGGACGGATAACGACACCGGACAAAGCCACATCGCTTTAGCTCGACCTGCCTTCAGACAGTAGAGTTAAAAAAAAATCAAAATATGTCAAATGGTTACTAAATACATGTTTATGTTTTCCTTATTTGTTTTCATATACAACTGTTTCAACCATAAAGGTAACAACGGACATAAAGTTAACAATTGGTCATACAGGTAACAACTTTCAGTCATAAAGGTAACAGCGTGTCATAAAGGTAACAATACAACTGATCATAAAGGCCATAAAGTTAACATCATTTTTGGGGGTCATAAAGGTAACAACATCTGGACATAAAGGTAACAAGTCTGAAATAAGAGCAGACTCGTGTGTCAAGTAGACACTTCGTCCACCGTGAGTAATTGACAACTTATGTCAGTGCAACTGGAAAGGGCAACAAAAAGGAAAATAATGTACAGTAGTAATGATTTGGTTATATCAATTTATTTCAAGAAAATTCAAAGTCTAGTAAAAGTATTTTCAAAATAGAATGGAATACTTATATTTCCAATCATAGAGTCATTTACAAATAACAATTGTCTAACATAAAATTAAGATAATAATAAAATGAGAATTCGCAATAATATGGAAAATCAGTTGCCCAAGGCTTAGTAAATAAATGTATAATAGAACATTATAAAACATCATAATTAACAACATTTAACATTAGTACTCAGAGCAAGACAACACTATTCATTTGATATAATAGTCTTTGAAAGTTGATATCATAGCTATTCCTTCTTTAATAATCCACCATAATAGCATCATAATAGCTTAGGAGCTTACGCCCACTCGTCACTCGTCACCACCAGAAGTCCACCCCAACCGCAAAATGAGAATATGCGATTTTTTTCTGTTTTAATGTTCTCTCTGCATTATTTCTTTGAACTTGTTCCTTTTTATGTTTTGTATCAGATTTTTTCTTATTAGAGACTTTTTGCGAAATTGAAAGAAAATGTATTGTATTCCTCTCAATCGCATGGCAACATGCACTTATCTGTCTAGCCTTTACGTATACAATATATATATATTATATGAGTCGAAGCTCTGTTGTTACCTTTATGTCCAGATGTTGTTACCTTTATGACCCCCAAACAATGGAGTTAACGTTATGGCCGAAGTTGTTACCTTTATGACAGTTGGCATTGTTACCTTTATGACACGCTGTTACATTTATGATTGAAAGTTGTTACCTTTATGACCTATTGTTAACTTTATGTCCGAGTTACCTTTATGGTTGCAACATACGACCATGAGAACCCTATTGATTTTCTTACCAACTTCACTCTCGTGAATCGTCTGTCCCTTAAAGCAACCAGTCTGTTGATCTTGCCAGCTGAGAATCTTCTGTAACCAGTCTGCGGTGAAGAACCCACTAAATCCCATGATGCCACACAGCGCAGCTGAAAGGTAACCATATATATTTATATCTACTAGCATGTATATAAACCTAACATTACCGTGATGTTCTTTTCTCATCTTTTTATCTTATGTTTTGTTCTCATCTTTTGCAGACTTATACTTGTTTAGCTTATATATGTATATATGCTTGGGGTTGTGTCTTAGTGTGTATTCACATTCACCTGGTCTGAAATCTAGCTATTCTAATTATGTAAAAAACGTTTATTGTATTTGTAATATGTGTTATGGAGTGGGCGGGTTTATGAGCTTTTCCCTCTTTAAATTTTAGCTCATAAGAGCATCATTTTAGGAGCTTCTCCGTTCAACAAAGAAGCAAAAAATCTCCTAACCCTCATGTCAGTAGCTCCTAAACCCCTAAACGTTTTCGGTATATAACACAACGTGTATTCCCAGAGTACATAACTTGATATTAATGATAACAGTATAGTTTCAACAGTTATCTCCGTTTGCCAGGTTCTGTCTAATCGTCCTGGCAATTGCAAGATAGTATTATTCATTACCCAACTATTTGATCGGTTTCACTCATAATTTTTATTCTCCATCTTACAATCATGCATAATAAGGCAAACATTATAAGGGCTTTCCTGCCCATCAAAATAAGATGTTTCATTGAAACTGTCATCAAAATTCCAGGACAAAGCTTAAAAAAATATCAACTGTGACCATTGTTAAGATGTACATGTATTACTTTTTTAAAATGAGGTCATTGACATCAAGACATTCGGATATTTCCTTTTAAAAGATAGGACCTTATCAAGTTAACAATTTGACCTTCATTTCATATTATATCATTGATGTGAAGCCTTCATGAAATGTTGGCTTCCTTCACTTTTCCATTACTTTAGTCTGGAACATTGTCCTAGTGCATGTAGCAACTAGCAGGTTAACATGTTGTGAAGAAGTGCGTACTGGTCATGGCCAAACTTAAGACATGTTCCAGAATTAGAAAGCAATGCAATAAATAAAACCAAACTTAAGATAACGACAAGCGACATGTCACGTTTTGGAGCATTAAAAGGCGAGATTGTAGGTATACAAAGTCGATATACACTACCGAAATAGCATTAATGATATGTAAATTATAAAAAGCAGGTCCAAAACCATTAAAGGGACACACGCCAATCTTGAAGTATGTACAAATAGTACCTATATTCACTATCAATCTGTTTCTTTGTTTGGTGTTTAACGTATTTTTCCGGCACATATTAGGCTATATATGACAGTGTATGTTTTAGTGGTGGAAGCAGAGAACCCACGTGTTCCTTGGTAGAATCAGTACCTCCCATCATCCGCTAGAATTGACACTCTCAGAGAAGACATTCATTTATTGTTCGCAAATTATTCCATAAACGATCTGTTTTGACATGTTTGATTCCCGTGAGCTGTACCGTATTTGCCTATTCCCAAACAGCTTTTCATCTTGCTAATAAAAACGCCGATAGATATATACTCCATAGACAGTTAGCAAATTAAATTCACCAATATTTGACAAGGACTGCAAACGTGAATATCGTTTTCATATTCGCAGTCACGGATTGTGTGCTGTTGCCAATGTGTGACTTGTTACGTTCAAGTATATGGTTAACGAACAAGACCAAAGCACTGATATCGTTGAAATGTATATGCATTGGCAATAATAAGAATATTGGTAGTTCATTATTAAACCTTAGCATGCTGCACCTTCTGTGATGTTCTACCTGCGCCTGTACTTCATTTCTCACCAATTGGATGGTTGAAACGTTTTAATTGTATAACCTTTATGCTGTTTTGTGTCACATCTTATCTGCTTTGTTTTCATCAATAAAAGGACCTGAGTCTGAAAACAGTTAACACACTCGCATGTACTGTCATTACCACAGTCTGCAAGTGGTGTTCGAACCCGCTTCAGCTTGAATGTGCTGGAAGAGGATATCTTCACGAAACATTAAAAACACTTTTCAGTAAAATAAACGTTTGAAACACGGAAGAGGAAACAGTTGTATCTATTTTCTAAAACTGTGTATGCATACTTGCCCATGAGTTTGTGCGTACTTGCCCATGAGATTCGCATTTAAATGAGCTTCCAAGCAAGGATTTGAGCAAGCATGAAATTGCTACCAAGAGGACATATTAAACCGCAAAGATGATAATGTATACATGAATAAAAAAATAAAAAAAAACTAGAAAGTCACACAGTAAGTACTGAGTGACTTGACAGAAGCTAGAGCAACAAGATAATCAACATATACACGACAAGACAAGATTGAAGACAAACAAGAAACCTTACCTTCCTTTTCAGGATTGAGGTAGTTGTCACCATAGGATCCACAGTCTGTGGCTAACTGTAAATCGGCCAACCACTGAACATGCAGTGCGTTGCAAGGTTATAGTCATAACCTCTTTTGGTACTTTTTATAACAAGTTTGATAAAGAGTGTGTATGCAGTATTTGACGAAGTTTGTAAATCACTCATCACAAAAGTCGGGTGGTAAAATATCAGGGTTAGGTTCATAATAAAATGTTGCAAAGGCTGCAAAAAAATTTCTAAGTTTATGGCAACGGTAACTTTCATGATGGAGTAGTTTTTAGTTATAAGCCTTTAAAACAAAAATGGGTAGTACCAAAACCAGTATGTCCAACAACAGATATATTTTAGTAAAATACTGACGGAAACGGTTCCCTTCCCTTTTATCGTATACTGTGACCTTTAAAACGAGGTTTACAAACAAACCTTGTTCCATAAAAAGATCCTGTCGCAATTGTGGATAGCCGTTCTCTGCAATATCCTTGGTCTCTAGATACACAGCTGCACAAAACGTATCCACCATTTCTGACGGTGGTGGTTGTCCCAGTAGCTCTCGTTGTTTGTTCATCTCCTCCATACACCCCTTCTGTGTATTGAAGATAGTTAAATAGAAATGCATGCATATTTGTTAACGGGCATCCATTTTATATCTACATTGCTAAGTTAATGGGCTAAATGCCGCTTAATCTGGTACTAGGAGGCGTGGTTAGTGTGTTTTATATATCCTACACTTCCCACATACAAATGCAAGGCATAGTTTCGAGCTTTTCATCAAACTTATATACCCTAGTGAGTTGACTCAATTTACCGTGCATCGGGTATATATACCTGTAACAATAGCACGTGTATTCTCACAAACAACACTAAAACACAATGGAGCACGTGGTCAACACTATTCTGTTATAAGTAACTAAGTAAGTATTTTTTTATTATTGTGACATGTGCGAACAAGTAGTCATATATACATATATTTATAAAACCGCATAAGCACCCTGCCCAATGGGCCTATAACTCACCAACTATAGAAAGAACATGTCTAACTGCATTAATCAGATTATCACATAATTTAAATTAGATAAATTTGCATCGATTGTAATTAAACATCTTTATCAAATACATCCATGTAAACTTTAACAGGAAACACTTCCTTTAATGCATGTTAACTTGAATAATTAAACAATTATTTAAGATTTAATGATACAGAATGTTCTTTCTTAATAAATAAGCACATATACGATTTTTAGCAAATTTGTTTGGGGGTTGGGTTATAATAGTTGTAGGTTTTGATTGACAGAACCATTAACGGTAAGGTACCCTAGGGGTTGGGTGTTGGAGGGGGACCATTAACGGTAAGGTACCGGGGGGGCTGGGTTTTTTTCTGAAAAAAATACTCTGGCCCTTGAATTGTTGAAAAAAAATATCCTGGCTCTGACTTGAGGGAAAAAAAATAAACAGTCCCTCGAATTGTTGAAAAAAATAATCCAGCCTTCTCTCACATTCTTGGAAAAAAAATAATCTGGCTGTGAGTCCAGTTAGATTAATAATCTGGCTCCTATCTACTCCATCAGCCACGGGATTCAACATGGACATGTATAACCACAATCTGGCTACATCCACAACTTCTGCTCAGAAGTTTATCGAAATCTCCAGTTGAAATGAGTTAGTATTTATGGGTGTAATAAATGAGATGTAAGTAGATCATGGTAGTAATAAATGTGGTATACATTATTCATGGTAGTTATAAATGTGGCAAAGGTGTTAGTAAATGTGTTGTATAAAGTGTTATAATGTGATCATGGTAGTAATTTGGTATACATTGGACACGTTAGTAATGAATGTGAAATTCATATAAAGTCATGGTTATAATTTATGTGGTATACATAAGTCATGGTTGTAGTAAGACCAATTATATAAATTCGTTTTACGAACCCTCTTACCACAGAACAAAATTCGGTATTTTATTTTTCCTTAAGGAATTTGATAGTTTATTGTTTGTTTACCTCCTCGCGGATTGCAATAGAACATTTCATTCTCTTCCTTTAAAATAAAATAATTATTAAACTGCTTTACCAAATTTTTTTTTTTTTTCCCCTTCCTCCTACAGCAATTCTCTGTCTTTATGGTTCGTAAAAAAATAATAAAAAAAAATGGCCTAAATACATTGGTCATGGTAATATGTAAATATTGCAATCCTGTGAGGGTGACAGTGAATATTTGTCAACCTTCTAAGGTTATTTATTTTATTATACTGAAAAATATGTTTGAAAAAGATATTTGGTTCTGCTAAATATTCCTTTGAAATAAAACATGAGAAAACATTGTTACTTCTGTCAATTCAAAATCACTATTCTCAGCACCTGGAAAATAAATTTCTGAGGATGGTTCTTTGTGTTTTTTCGGAATCTTCAGCTGTGAACTCACATGAGTAAACTTCAAATAATCTTCAGAAAATTGTGCAAACTGTGTTCGCCATTTTAGTAAATGTTCGCTGATTTTCAACATTTGCGCATGTATACATACACTGTTCAGCATAGGACATCCCAACATGACATCCCAATACATATAAACTTGCTTTGACTAAACAATCATAAGACAGTACAAATTATAGCACTTGCCTAAAAATTTAACCAAAATTTAAGATAGAAAAAGGGACATAACTTTGTTTAAATGCAATACAGAGTTAATATGGAACATTGTCTTCTAGTTCCCTTGCAGGGTCTTACACAGAAATTATTGAAGGGATAGGGGAAATTAAATTTGAATGTTATGGGGTGGTGTGCGAGGGGAGTTACCTTTCAGGTGACCAATATTTTCATGATTCATGAAGTATATTTCAACTGTAAATGAAAAGAGTTTTAAGAAGTATAGCCTACACGATCTATTTATAGACAGATATAATGCATTTTGTAGGTTTATTGCTGTTTTTAAGGGATAAGGCAGAGAGATCAAAGGATAGGGGGTTAATTAAGGAGTAGTGGGAAATCAGATTTTGAATTAAAGGATAGGGGGAATATGCTCTTAAATGGCCTGTGGAAGACCCTGCCTTGATACTCCAAGCTTTACTGACGTTTTGTTGATGTACGACTTTCAGTTGTTAAAATATATGGTCTTGTCAAAAAAGAACTTAAACCAGAATTTCAAAGTGAGAAAATGGCATGCTTTTGCTTAAATGCAATACAGAGTTATGGAACATGTGTCTATCAGTGTCCTTGATGGTACTGATGACATATTTGAAGTTTCACTGACCAATGGTTGCTGAAATAATTTTATTTGGCCAACATACAACTGAAAACCAACGTCGATGCAGAAGTTGAGTAGATCTACAACAGCTCTTCTTATTCTACGAATAGTAAAACTTAAAAAGAAATATTCTGGCTTTCAAGTTGACGGAAAAAAAAATCAGGCCGGTGTACTAGGCGAATAAAAATCCCGGCTTTAAAGAAAATGATTTTTTTTTATTCCGGCTGATAGGAAGTTCTCAGCCCCCCCCCCCCCCCCCCCCCCCCCCCCCCCCCCCCCGTGTCATCATACATCACAATCAAACAAGAAATGTGTTTCATTTTCTATAGTCTCGGGTTTGGTGGTTGAACCCCCTATATAGTCTCGGGTCTGGTGGTTACACCCCTTTATTATTTGCATTGTTGCAGGTGATCAATCGTTTGATGCACGTCTTCATTTTCATTTCGAGTTTCTAAATGTATATTTTAATGTGCTTAACGGCTTTCTTAACTATCTCCTAATAAAATGGGCAGTGTTTCGTTAATCATGTATATGTTTAAATTTAAATGATTAAACTGAAAATATCAGCCATCAATTGTTTTACGTGATTGCTAGTTATTCGTGGATGAGAAAGGGTTTTATTTTGGAATTCAATGCATAAATTAATTAAGGTTAATCCGCACACGCCTTTCCAATGTTTCAATTATAGGAAAACAGAATTCCATTAGGTTTTATAATGTCGGTTGAGGCGAACACTGACGATAATTAATTGCGGCGACGAAGCCAATAGACATTCATTATAAAATGTTTTGCATTTATGATATATTATAGTGGTTATAGTTAACGTTTTATCAATAAGAAAAACTTGCCGTGTTGTAAACTTAAGGCATCACGGTTACTATAAACAAGGCATCACGGTTACTATAAACAAGGCATCACGGTTACTATAAACACGACATCACGGTTACTATAAACAAGGCATCACGTTTACTATAACACGACATCACGGTTACTATAAACAAGTCATCACGGTTACTATAAACACGACATCACGGTTACTATAAACACGAAATCACGGTTACTATAAAAACGACATGTTTCTTTGTTTCAGTCGGTATGACCAATATTCCCAATAGAAGTAACCATACACCGTGGTACTATAAAAGTAACCATACACCGTGGTACTATAGAAGTAACCATACACCGTGGTACTATAGAAGTAACCTACACCGTGGTACTATTGCTCAATGGTCACAGCAGGGACGCTAAAACGTAGAAATTTACTTAGTTAAAAATAAATTACGACACCGCATATTGCTACTTTAAAATGCATACTTGCATTTTTGTCTCACATTTCTAAACATGTTTATGTTATAACTGTAGATTTTAAAATTTACAGTCGTATGTCCATGGCTTTTTTCGGCAAAATGTTGGCAACATATATCATGTCAGCTTATGTTATTAGGAATTCAAATAAACAATG